>CM062295.1:620412060-620990041 GCA_031216915.1 Pictodentalium vernedei
AGATAGATTCATGAAGCTTTCAACAAAGATTGGGCATTGGACCCTGACAAAATTGGGGTGCACTAGGGGTTCCCAAAAGAACAGAGTTGCTCAAAATCGCATTTATCAATCAATTTTTGACAAAAAACTGCATTGTGAGTGTGTGTGTGTGTGTGGGTGGGTGGGGGGGGGGGGGGGGGGGCACAAATAGAATCCTGAAGGCTGCCACCAAGATTTGGCATAGGACCTTCCCAAAATTGGGCACCAGCGGTGCCCAAATGTGCAGAGATCCTCAAAATTGCATTCATCAACCACTTTTTGCCAAATACATTGCATTGTTTGGGTGGCACAAATAGGTTCATGAGGATTGCCACCAAGATTGGGCATCAGGCTATCTGAAAACTGGGCACCAGGAGTGCTGAAAAATGCAAAGTTGTTAAAAATAGCATTCATCAACGAATTTTCACCAAACAAACTGCATTGTGTGGAAGCACAAATAGATTCATGAAGATTGGGCATTGGACACCTTCAAAAATTGGGCAATGGAGGTGCCCAAAGTGCTGAGTTGCTCAAAATTGCATTAATCAACTGATTTTTGCCAAATAAACTGCATTGTGGGGATCATATAAATAGATTCATGAAGGTTGCCAACAAGATCGGGCATCAGACAAACCTATTTTTTTGCACCAGGGATGCCCCAAAAGTGTCAAGTTGCTTAAAATTGCATTCATCAACCGATTATTGATAAAAAAAAACTGCATTGAGAGGTGGCACAATTAGATTCATGAAGACTGCCACCAAGATTGCGTATTGGACCCTCCAAAAGTTGGGCACTAGGGGTGCCCCAAAGTGCTGAGATCCTCAAAATTGCATTCATCAACCACTTTTTGTCAAATACACTGCATTGTGGGGTGGCACAAATAGATTCATGAGGATTGCCACCAAGATTGGGCATTAGGCTATCCGAAAATTGTGCACCAGGAGAGCTGAAAAGTGCAAAGTTGCTAAAAATAGCATTTATCAATGGATTTTCACCAAACAAACTGCATTTTGGGGTGGCACAAATAGATTCATGAAGATTGGGCATTGGATACCTTCCAAAATTGGGCACAGGGGGTGCCCCAAAGTGCTGAGTTGCTCAAAATCGCATTTATCAACTGATTTTCGCAGAATAAACTGCATTGTGGGGATTGTATAAATATTTTCATGAAGATTGCCAACATGATGGGGCATCAGACAAACCTATTTTTTTGGCACCAGGGATGCCCCAAAAGTGCCGAGTTGCTTAAGATTGGCACCAAGATTGGGTATTGGACCCTCCAAAAGTTGGGCACCAAGGATGCCCCAAAGTGCTGAGTTGCACAAAATCACATACATCTACCGATTTTGCCAAATAAACTGCACTGTGGGGATGGCACAAATAGACTCATGAAGATAGCCACGACGATTGGGCATTGGACCCTTCAAGAACTGAGCACAGGGGGTGCCCAGAAATGCCAAGTTGCTCAAAATCGCATTCATAAACCAATTTCCGCCAAATAAACTGCATTGTGGGGGTGACACAAATAGATTCATAAAGATTACCACCAAGATTGGGCATTGTACGAATCCCAAACTTGGGCACCAGAGGTGCAAAAAGTGTCAAGTTGCTCAAAATCACATTTTTCAACTGATTTTACTCAAATAAACTGCATTGTCGGGTGGCACAAATAGATTCATGAAGATTTCCACCAAGATTAGGTATCGAACCCTCCCATGTTTGGTGCACCAGGGGTGCTGAAAAGTGCTGTGTTGCTCAAAATCATATTCATCATTCGATTAACACCAAAGCAACTAAATTGTAGGGTGGCACAAGTAGATTTATGAAAATCCCAATGAAGATTAGGTATCTGACCCTCCTAAAATTGGGCTACAGGGGTGCCCAAAAATGCCAAGATGCTAAAAGTTAAAAAATTTATAGTAATTTATATATTTTTTATACTTACCAATGACCCAGACATAGCTGGTGCTAACTCTTAAAATATAGGGCTAAACACAAATTTTGCCCCCCAATCCCCAAAATTTGCATCTAAAACTAAAGAAAACATGTCCTGAAAGGCCCTCCACACCTCGCCCCCACTGCGCATGCGCAGTGTCCAGGACGTTCCGAAATTGGCGCCATTTATCATTCTAATAACCAGTGCCTGGTAAGCGCTATGTACTCAGCGGGGAGGCAAGAGTTCCCAACTCCTGGGAGGGCCATCCCCGTCTGGGTCATTGGTAAGTATAAAAAATATATAAATTACTATAAATTTTTTAACATTTTTATACTGTACCAATGACCCAGACATAGCTGAATAGTAAAAAGGCTGGAGGGCCAAGGACATAGAGCAAAATGGAATACGCTCAATAAAATAAAATAGAGTCATCCCCTGTAGGGAAAAGAAGTAATAGGCCTTACATGTATCTTTCTTATTTATGATAAATTAGAAAGATACAACACCTTCCAAAAATTGAGCTTCATACATCCATGTACTCTATTAATATCCAATAATCCTTATACTAATAATTTTTAAAGTAAGCCAATAATAAAGTAAGTCTAGAGAATAGAGACTCTTATACTCCTAAAAGTGTGTGAGAATTGCATAATCATGTCCGTTGACATATGCAATATTCAAAAGCTATACTTTAAAAACTAAGACTTGAATGAATTTTATAAACTTAAACTTCTCACTAAACAACCATCCCAATAACAGCTCAGAATTACTAACTCCGGAGGAGGTATCCCCTTGTTTTCATAGTAAAAACAGGTGACCCAAGGGAACACCCTCCCCCCCCCTTTTTCTTGCCCTGGGTCAAATAGCCCAGAGCGAAGAGGGCAGCCGAACGGAGACACTGCCGAAACAGACAGCCTACCTAGCTATAGTAGCAACTGTTAAGTGAATGACATTCTGAGCAGTAGATAATAGACCTAACAATAGAGGCCTCCAGAAATGGACTCGATATTTCTGAGATAAAATTCATGAATGGATGGCTGAGCGCAATGAGCAGCCTTCAAAAATCTATAATAGCAACACTATTAATGTAAGCCCAAGAAGTAGAAGAACTCTTACTTCAAGAGCCGAAATCTTAAGCACAACTGCTAAGCCAATGATATACCATAAGCAGTACGCTAGTTAATAGAATCGATTAACAATAAAATGGAGCGTAACGTCCTTCTACTAGACATCAAAGACAGAAGAAGCTTACGCCCTTGTAATAAACAGATATCTGTTTATAAATACATAAACTGTACCCGGAAAGAGTAAAGGCCTATGCCCATACGAAGACGGAAGGACCTTAAAATAATAGGTTCCGGATAATAGGAGCCTAACTCTTATGCAACAATCCAACCTAAATAGTAACGGAAGTATTGATTCCGAAACTATGAAAGTGAAAATCATCCATCGATAGTGCATGAAACTCACTGACTCTACAGTAAAAGAGAAACCAACAGAATTACTGTCTAAAAGGTCAGAATTTGAAAACTACTGTTTCCAGAGGCTCAAATGATTACTTAGCTAAATAAGAACCGAAGTTAAAATCCGTATAGGAATTTAATCTAAAGATTCTAAGTCTATTTATCAAAAAGTTACTAACTGACTTAGATAAAGAGACAAAAGACTCAATTGTAAACTATCGTAGAGTGCATAGGTATGAGGTAACATAAACCTATAACCTAAATAACAACAGGCTGCAGTAGATCTTGTGAAACAAGTATACTAAAAACTAGCAATGCGTAGTATGGAGGGATCAACCATATGAACATAATGATCCCTACACCACGACGGAAGAGCCTCCACTTTAGTCGCATAGAATAGCGAAGAAGAGGATCTCCTATAGTAAGAAATCGCGTCCAAAGCTCGTCCAGTACAGTGCTTACAATGCAATACGGACCACACAACGGAATACATGAAGGTTGCGACCTTGCTGGTTGTGATAAAGATGACACGATTTACCCAGTGAAAAAAGATCCTCACATAGAGGAAGATTTCACGTTAAGATCCACAGTAGACAAGAGAGTAAATTACTCATGATCTCTGTGAAGATAGAGATGCTATCAACAGAAATGTATTGTGGTTGTTTATCTTAGCAATACCTGCTAAAACAACAGCGCCGGAGGATACGCGTATCCTATCATTGCGTCCTATAGATCAATAGAGCGTTAACAGTATTAGCTCAGAGATCTGGACAAGCCAACACATACGTCTGCAATTGATAGCAAGCTGTGTCATAATAAAACATCATTGGGCGCTCCCATAGATAGCAAATCTGATTAAATACTTGTTTGTTGAGAGTCCATTCTGACAGCAACAAGCGACCCGTAAGAGAACGGGAGTGCGATAAAACAATCAGACGACCCCGAATATGACGGACCAAAGCTGAACTTGGTGTACTATAACCAACAGACGGATTCTTTCCATTAAATTGAATAACGGAAACGAAAGAGTGCCTCCCTGGTTCCGGAGATACGCCACTACTGTCGAATTAAAGGACAGGAATTTGGGCATGCATTTCTGAATAATGTTCATGCAATGACATAAAGCAAGCCTAAAAAACATTATTCCGCGGAAGTTAAACTGATAGCTAAAAGACTGCGGAACCCAAAGACCCTGGCACTTCGAATCCGTAGGGATCAGTATATATCCCAATCTGTTTGACTGGCAACCGTCATAACAGCCACACTAGGGTCCGGCAACTGCGGCGGCACTCTCTGAGTCAACCACCGAATGTTTGCCCCAGTCTGAATCTCTTGTAACAGTAGATAGACAAGAGAATGTATAAACCAAGCAATTCATGGATTGCCGGAAAGTTGCCGTCGAAGAGAAGCTCCTCCGAGAACGAAGCGACTCTGAGAGAGTTCTTACCCTACTATCCACGCGTGGATGTAGCTAGGGCTGCATCACGTCTAACACTCCAATCAGCCACTGAAGGGCGGAGTTATACGTGAACAAAATACTGCCCTCAAAAGAAATTACATTGAGAATAATATCCCGTAAATCTTTTCTTGAAGACGTAATGATAACGCCTCAGTAAGGCGGATTACGTATAATAAAGCGTCTAAGTTAAGTCTACTATACATAATGTCGTTCCCAATATTGAAATTGGAAAAGACATAAACGGCGAAAAAGAATATATGCAGTCTTTAATCACACCGTCTAGACGCATATGAACTCTCGGTTTGCCCTGCTCTGCCAAAATAAACTATATGTAAAAAAGATAAAATGGCAGAAATGAGCCACGCGGACAAGAAACTAAACTATCATGCTTAGTAGCAGGCTTGTATATATATATATAATATATAGCGTCGAAAAATAAAACACATGTTGTAATGACAATATTGGACTGCGTCGGTAAGTCAGGGACAAAGTCCCTGTACCGATCGAAAAATCCGAGTCCAATGACGCTATAAGTCTCTTATCCAAGATCGCAGCAATGAAGTCCGAAAAATAATCACTGGAAGAAATGCCAGAAGATATGAAAGGCATCTTCCGATACTACTAAAGGGAAAACTCGAAATCTTTCGAATCCCTTTCGCCATCCTGTCGGACCCTATAAAGCGTTCGGTCGTCCGTAGCTTGATGCAACCGCGGACCGCACCGACCCAGCGCCGTCGGATAATTCCTGATTCGACCGAGAAACCGTCAATTGCTGGGATGCTGCGAAACAACTGTGCTAACTCGGATAGCACGTCCGTCACCGAGGCCTGAGGAGCAGCGGTCTTACGATGCATTGCCGCAGGAAGCTCCGAGATCGTTACCCCGTGCATACTTCCAATATGCGAGCGAACGGAGTGTATAGGCCTCGTGTCCCTTGGCTACCGGATGGCGCGACCTATTCGCTGTGGAATCACTGAATGCCGAAACTGATCGGATACTCGAGGTCACGTAGCCAATGTGCGGTCGTGTGCCCTGCTGTGAGGATGAGGAAGCATTAAAGACAGTCTCTCGGACTGTCAATATAACGGAGCGTCCCGAGCAACGGACATATGCTCCGAATGTAAAATATCTGAACCACAACATGCGGTCCCCTATGTTGTTGGCTTCCTCCGATCTGTCCTCAATCTGCCGTCACTGGGTGAGTACTAAAGTAATTAAAGTGCTCGCATCACCCAAATCTCCTTCCTAGACCGCAACGGACGAACCCGGCAGCCGAACCATTCGATGAATGTATGCTACACCGGGTGAGCTAGCGAATGTCATTCCGTAAGCGATAGACATATTCCATGAGCACTTATTGCCGCTAACTCTTCATTAACTATGACGACAGAGGCACACTTTTGAAAGACATCTCCATAACTCTTCGAACAAGAAACCAGAAATGCTTGGATAGCAAGCATAAAATAATAATATATATAGCGTCGTTCAATAATTCGAAAGTTTGTGTGACATTATTGGATTATGTCGGAACTGAGGGACGATGTCCCTGAACCGAACCAAAAATTTCTAAGTCCACCGACGCTATCAGTTTCTTATCCGGCATCGCAGCATATGTTGTTCCGAAAGGGAAAGCTTGAAATCCACCGAATCCCTTTCGGTATCCCGTCGGACCGGATGAAACTTTCGGACGTCCGTACCCGCTTCCGCGGAGCGTCCCGACCCAGCATCGTCGGATAAAATATATGCGACAGATTCAGTTGATGCTGGGATGCTGCGATAAACTGTGCTATTAAGGAAAGCACGTCCGTTCCCGAGGCCTGTGCCGTAGCGGACTTACGATGCATTGCCGCTGGAAGCTCCGTGTACGTTGACTCCCGCACACTTCCTATGCGAACGTCCGGAGTCTGCAGGCCTCGAGTCCCCGGCTACCGACCCAGCGCTGTCGGATAATTCTCGATCCGACACCGTTTCTGTCGGCTGCTGGGATGCTGCGATAAGCTGTGCTATGTGCACAAGAATGTCCGGCGTCGAGACCTGCGGAGGCGCAGTCTATCGGTGCTTCGCCGAGGGCAGCTCCGCATCAGATGGCTCCCGCATACTTCCTATGCGAACGTCCGGAGTCCATCGGTCTCGAATCCCTGGCTGCCGGATGGTGTGACCTGGTCGCCGAAGAATCCTTGATCGGCGAAGCTGGTAATATATCGGCGGTCACGCAGCCAAGGTGCGGTCGTGTGCGCTGATGAGAAGAGGAAGCCTTAGCAGTCTCAGCGGACTGCCTATACAACGGAGCGTCCCGAGCGACGGACGTATGCTCCGCTAACAACACATTTGTACCACAACATCTGGGGCCAGATGTTGTTGAACAAGAGAGGGGCCTCTCTCGCTTGCCGTCCGGATGGACCGGAACGAGCTATGAACCGCACTAAAAGGCTTCCTCCGTTCTCCCTCCGATCCGCCGTCACTGGGTGTGCATTAAGTTAATTTTATAGTGCTCGCATCACCCCAAAATTCCTTCTAGACCGCAACGGACGAACCCGGCTGCCAAACCATTCGGTGAATGGACGCTACACCGGGCGAGCTAGCGGACGTCAAAGGCCGTCGAACCTACTAGGGTCCTCTTAGGCAATTGGCGTATTACATGAGCACTTTTCCGCTAGCCCTTCATTAATTGTGACGACGGAGGCACACTGTTGGAAGACATCACAGATACATCACCCTAATCTTGATCGTCTGAAATAGAAATTGATAAAGTAGAGTGACCCTGCGGGGAAAGGACCGGAGTGTCCAAATCCCCAACAACATACCGTGACATACGCTTCCCATATTGTCATCGAAATCATACGATACAGAACAGGAGTTAATGCGAGTACACTGACCACATATAGAATGATAATAAGGTCAGAGGAAGACTTCCTCCTAAAACAATTGATCAATATCCTTTCAATGAGAAAAGAAAACAAGTCCTGGTACTCGCACTAACCCCTGGCAATCAAATACATAATAATAATATGATCCATTAATATAGAAAAAATAATTGAAATCAAAATATTTTGAAAAAATATTTTTTCAGAACAGCCCAAGTTTCTGAAAAGTAACGTTGAGCCCCAATGGATCCCAAGCCTAAGTGTGGACAAAAATTTTAAAAATATTTTAAACAATTTATTCAACACTTACGAACAATAATAATGTATCTAGTTATGATTAAAATAACATAAAGATATTATTATTTAGAAATCCCCCCCTCACACAGAGGGCTGTTGTAAATGTAAACAATGAGTGTAAAAACACTAAAATAAGACTCCAGGCACCCAGGCCCGAAATCAGTTACCAAAAATACACCATCTGATGCAAAACAGAGACTTCCAGGGAAGAAACTGCAGAACATCAGATGGTAGATGCAGAACACAACGCCTAACCACCCGTAGGTGAAGACGTAAACATGGGGAAAGAACAGAATTCATTCTGTTATTAAGCTAAAACTCCCAAGAAATTTTAGTAATAATAATTACAGAAACTATGCCAAAAGCATGGGAGAATAGCAAGGGGGAACTTAAAGGACAGGGAGAGAGGAAAAACACTTGAAAAAACAGTGTAACTAAATAATCAGAATGACAACAAAATGGCTGCTGCCTTGAAAATAGGTAACTTAACATAATTTCATTAAAAAATTTTAAGTTACAGCCCTGATAATATTCTGTCACACATTCTTTTCCTCTCCTCCTTTTCTATCCTCCTTAGAATCACCATTTCACTAATATTTATGTGTCTGGCATCATTTAAACTGAGATTTAAAAGCACAAAGATCAGTCAGATGTTAACTGATGAAGGGCCAAACTTAGAATGATAAATGGCGCCAATTTCGGAACGTCCTGGACACTGCGCATGCGCAGTGGGGGCGAGGTGTGGAGGGCCTTTCAGGACATGTTTTCTTTAGTTTTAGATGCAAATTTTGGGGATTGGGGGGCAAAATTTGTGTTTGGCCCTATATTTTAAGAGTTAGCACCAGCTATGTCTGGGTCATTGGTACAGTATAAAAATATAGCATTCATCAACTGATTGTCACCAAATAAACTGCATTGTGGGGTGGCACAAATAAATTCATGAAGACTGCCAGAAAAGATTTGATATCGGACTCTCCCCAAATTGGACACCAGGGGTACCCAAAAGTGCAGAGTTGCTCAAAATCGCATTCAATAACCAATTTTTGCCAAATAAACTGTATTGTGGGGTGGCAAAGATTCATTAAGATTCCCACTAAGACTGGGCATCAGCTCCTAGGCCAAGTGGGCACCAGGAGTGCCCAAACATGCTGAATTGCTCAAAATCGCATTAATAAACCGATTTTCGCCAAATAAATGGCATTGTGGGGGTGGCACAAAGAGATTCATGAAGATTTTCTAGCAATATAAGGAATAGGTACCTCCCAAAATTGGGACAAAATCACTTTCATCAACCCATTTTTCACAAATAAACTGCATTGCGGGTGGCACAAATTGATTCATGAAGATTACCAGCAAGATTGAGCATCAAACCCTCCCAAAATTGGGCATAAAAGTGCGGAGTTGCTCAAATTTGCATTTATCAACCAATTATCAGCAAATAAACTACATTGTGGGGGTGGCACAAATAGATTCATGATGATTGCAATGAAGATTGGGCATTGGACCCTTCCGAAATTGTGCACCGTGTGTGCCAAAAGTGCAGAGTTGCTAAAAATTGCATTCATTATCTAATTTCCGACAAATAAATTACATTGTGGGGATGGCTCATATAAATTCCTGAAGCTTCAAACAAAGATTGGGCATTCAACCCTCCCAAATGTAGGCACCAGGGGTGCCCATAAGTGCAGAATTGCTAAAAATCACATTCATCAACTGTTTTTAGACAAATAAACTGCACTGAGGTGTGGCAGAAATAGATTCATGAAGATTGCCACCAAGATTGAGCATCAGACCCTCCAAAAAATGGTCATCAGGGCTGCCCAAAAATGCCAAGTTGCTCAAAATCACATTCATTAACTGATTTTTGCACAATAAACTGCATAATATTGTGGAGTGGCACAAATAGATTCATGAAGATTGCCACCAGGGGAACCCAAATGTGCAGAGTTCCTCAAAATCACATTCATCAACCAATTTTTGCCAAATAAACTGCACTGTCGGGTGGCACAAATAGATTCATGAAGGTGGCCAGGTGCATTTGATATTTCTCTCTTTGTTTGTTATCCGAATTATTGTCTGTTTCCTGAAGCACATGTCACGTAAATAAAGATATACTTACTTACTTAGTAAAATAACCCCCAAACATAACCATTATACTGTTGATATCAGACTGGTTACACGGGATACAACTGGAAACATGCAGTAGGTGAGTCTTGAAATAGCCACTAAACATATTTATTTATTTATTTATTTATTTATTTATTTATTTATTTATTTATTTATTTATGTATTTATTTATTTAAAGTCAAGGTCAGTCAATCGTTTATACCTCATGTTGCTTATTTAGGAGGACTCGCACCCCAAGCATTAGTAACTGGGTCCTATTTTACCAGTCAATCAGAGCTTCTTTACCATAATAAACAAGCACTGCTTCACTTCCCAGGGTTCCTGCGGGGGACCACTAAACATATCATTATAATGTAAATGTCATGCTGCTTATACAGCATATATTTATGAACAAAGAGTAGGTAAGTACTGAAATGACTACTAAATAACCAATATCCTTATATGTTAGGCTGGTTACATGGGATACACCTGGAAACAAAGAGTAGCTGAGTACTGAAATAACCACTAAACATACCCATTATACTGTAAATGTCACGCTGGTAATACAGGATACATCTGTTACCATAAAGCAGGTAAGCACCGAAATAACCAATAACCATATCCCTTGTACCATAAATGTCAGGCTGTTTACACAGGATGCATCTTGAAACAGAGTAGTAAGTTCTGAAATAACCACTAAACATTCCAATTATACTGTAGATGTCATGCTGGTTACATGGGATACACCTGTGAACATAGAGTAGGTAGGTACTGCAATGATTATTAAATATAACCAATAAAATGATATGTAAGGTTGGTTATACGGGATACACCTGATACATAGATAGGTAAGTAGTGAAATAGCCACTAAATATACCCATTAAACTTTAGATGTCAGGAAACAGAGTAGGTAAGTATTTATTTATTATTTATTGGGATTTAATGACACTTTTGATTTTATAACGTGCCTACCGCTTGCGTAAATCTTAATTCATGAACACGGTTTTCTGTGCACCTAACTACACAGTACAGATGTTTCAATCTTACCAAAGACAGAAACATTTTGAACAGCTCTCAAGTGGTTGAATCATCCAACATACTGTACAGATATTACAGTTATAATATGTGTATGTTTTGAAATCAACGTGTGCACTACGCATGACAAATGTATGCGACTTCAAAGAATTCATAAATAGCACTTCCTTGACAATACATTGACATGTACTCTGAACTCGCAACACTGTCTAATTCTAATGTCTGATTTCACTTTGTCAGCACACATGTGATTTGCAATTGACAACGTCTGATGTCGGTCAATTGTCTGGCCTCGGAATCAGCAATCTCTCTCCTAAACTTTTTCATTTCATTTTGAGAAGTGAATTAATCCCAGTGCCAGTCTGGCCTCAGAATCACCAATCTCTCTCCTAAACTGTTTCATTTCATTTGTGAATTAATCCAAGTGCCAATCCCAATAAGATTTTGAATGCAATGTAGGCCCCAGCAATTTTGGAAGCAAGTATGAGTCTAACTTTATGTGAATTGATGTACTGACTGAAACAATAATTGGTTATCCATTTTTCTAACTGTCGTCTGGTGATAAAGTCTGGACCAGGAAGTCTGGGGCAGCCACAGGAATGGGGCACAGGTGCAGTCTTGGGATCCAGCATTTGACTGGAAGCACAAAATGGAAGTGTGATAGCCAGTGAAGTCCCTTGTCATTCATAGGGAGTATTGCACTTGTGAAACTTTTTACCTCCGGTACATTTCTTTGGGGAGGGACTGAGGGCCATGAAGCCAAATCTCAGTAACATTAATTTCCTTAGGCCTACCAGGACTCCTAGCACAGGTAGGGCTATTATGGTACGTGGTCATACTGAGACTAGGGGTTGCTGGGTGGGAGGGTATAGGTGGGGGGGGGGGGGGGGGGGGGGGGTAGGCTGTAACTTATTTATTTATTTACTGTTGGTGCTGATGGTCTAATACGTTTGCACAATGGCTAATGATCACGCCCACAACATGAATATCAACACAAGGGGTGAGTGTTAATACATTAATCCATGTTGCCCATTTTAGAGGGGATTTGCACCTCCCAAGCATTGGTCACTGGGTCCTATTTTACAAGTACAACAGAGCCTGTTTACTGTAGTGAACAGGCACTGCTTCACTTCCCAATGGGAGGGGGTGAGTGAGGGGAGGCAGTTATGGCCTTATGTAGCTTAGTGGGGAGGGACTGATAGGATTCTAGAGGGTGGAGCACAGGCATATCAGACACCCCATTGGAGTGACAACAGATTCTGAAACTGCCACGCAAGGACATCTACATGCCAAGTTTAGATCCCTTACACAGAACTACAAAGTGGCGAAGCCCCTTTGATCTGTTAAGATATGAATCAGGAATGCGACACTGTTGATCAGCAGGCCATCTGAGACTGAGAACAAGTGAAGGCAAATGCGCGTGTGACTCGCTGATTTGTGTCATGTGCTGTGGTTCCAAAAGTTATTAAAATGACAGTTTGTGTTTGACTGTAATCATGGCAGATTATGCTTAAGGGAATAAAGTTAATTAAATCTTCAACCTTCCGAAAATGGAACACAGGGTGGGGGTGGGGGGGGGGGGGGGGGGGGGTTTGGGGGGGGGGGGGGTGCGGTGGAAGTGAAATGGAACTCATTGATGGTTGCGAGTATGTCACCAAAGTATGGTGCTTAATTTGCTCAAAACATGGAGACCGTTTTAGTGCAGGACTCCAAGGGAAAGCCATTAAAGACCTTGATTTTTATGCAAGAGGGACAAGCTTTCGAGGGAAAGCCATTAAAGACCTTGATTTTTATGCAAGAGGGACAAGCTTTGTAAAAAAAAAGGACAGCGTAGATAGGCATTTAAACTCCAAAACGCATGCCTTTGCCACACATTTGGATAGAGACAGACTTGTTCCCTCCAAAACTGACCCGGAAATCATTGAAGCAGATGAAAGGTATGAACAGTGCGACAGTGGAAGCACAAAGCCAAGTACAAGTACAGGGAAAGCTCTGACAACGAACACTAATATTAGAAATGCATTGGCCGCCTCATCAAAAGAGGCAAACACTAAGTTATTAACTTACGCATACATCCCAGCTGTCAATGGAGCCCCTAGTTTCTTTCGAACCATCGTGAGATCTCAAAAGGTGACAGGAACTCAACTTATCAAAGGAACTGCAAACCACAAGTCTGCACGACAGTTCATCCTCGCTATGGCTGCTGCAGTAAGACAAAAAATAAAAAAGATAACGATGACCTCAAATGCCTTTAGTATTCTCAGTGACGGATCGCAAGCACGAAAGACAGGCAGTGAAAAGAAACTAGTGCTAGCGTGTGTTGAAAAACAGGCTTCCAACACATCGTCACTTTGCAAGACATTGAATTCTACGGAAACGCCAAAGCGGACAATATCAAGCTCGCACTAAATGATGTCTTCGTGAAGAAACATGATTTTCCAAAGGAAAAATACATCTCTCTTATGGTCGCAGCTACCGTGGATGGACCTAATGGAGCTAATGTTAATATGGGAGTATACAATGGAGTATTAACTTTGGGAAGGATTCACGAACATGGCTTCTCAAAATTCATTTTGTTTCCCACTGAGCTGAACATTCTATCAAAGACGGTGTTACCAGTGAGGAGTCATTTGATTCCGTTAGGGACATGGTGCAAGGCTTACATACCTTTTTCAAACAGAGTGGAAAATTTAAATCGCATTTCAATGCAACTGCCGATGCACTTGATGTGCAGGTCTATAACTTTCCAAAAGTTACAGGAACACGCTTTATTTCACATCACATGAGGGCAGTTGATCATTTGATGAAAAATAGGATTTCACTTTTACAAACAATTGAGAACTCAATAGCGAGTGAAAAAGACTCTAATGTCAATGCAAACCTGCAGGGTTTCCGAAGCAAACTTACCAATATGAATTTCCTGACAACTTGTATCATTTATCGGGAAGTTGTAAAGCGATTGGCAGTTCTCTCAAAAAAAATTGAGAGAGAACTTGTACTTATATGTGATGTGAAACCGTGATAGATGCTTGCCTGGCAGACTTGTACGAAGTAGAGAAGCCACCTTCTGACTTAGCTAGTCTATTGAGCAAAGCTGATATGGAGCTGAGTATTCAAAACACAGGATGTCGCGTGGCAGGACAGTTAAGTGCATGCCTCCCCAAAAAGGGGCATATAAGAAGAAAAGAAAATTCCAGAGAGTACCAGAGTTTGGAGTGTGACGCAGCCAATTTGAAAGATGTCAACGGAAATGAGGGTAACATAACTGTTCTAAAACATTGAGTTACAAATGCAATCAAGCTGTGTTTGAATAAGCAGTTTGCTGCTGAGTTGGAAGAAGGTGAAATACATAAACATATGTGACTTTTAACCAACCCCGCAAACTGGGTGTCAACTAAAAGGGAGTTATATGCATTGGAACAGATATGTGACAAATTTAAAGAAACGTTATCGTCGGCCACTGTACCATTTGATTATTCACAAATAGAATGCGAATGGAAGGACCTGAAGACACTCGTTAATCGAAACTATAGGGGAGTGAAAACACTCAAGATGTGGGAGAAGATATTTCAATATAAATGGACAGAGTTGCCTAATGTGTGCCTGATCGCATAAATTCTACTGTGCGTTTGTGTGTCAAACTGCCAGGTCGAATGCAGATTCAGTATTCTTACTGCGATGCTTACTGATGAACCATACAAAGGTGGAAGCTCTCCTTCTAATAAAAGGAAACAACCCAGTTTGGACTGAACAGGAATGCAAAGAAATAATTGGTCAACTGCTGAAATATATGTTTCTGGTGCAGCGAGAAGGAAAGTCAAGCTTGAGGCAACTGGTAACATCAACCCATTGCATTACTTACCCAGAAAAAGAAAATATATGGAGATCGATTCTAGTGACTCTGAGGCTGGGGCATCAACATTTCATTCTGATTCAAGTAGGAGTTCTGACACTGACAGTCAGGGTGACGATTTAGACACTGAGAGTGTCAGTGATTAGTCATTACTAAACTAAACTGGATTGTTTGATTTGAACATTTCAGTCTAAGGAGGCAGAGTAGGTCTATAATCTAAATCCCATAAACAAAGTGTCAGTGATTACTAAAATTCAGTTGGATTGTTTGTTTCATGCTTTTTTAAGTTTTAAGAAAGTTTAGTATAATCTCTTTACTAGATGTCAGCGATTAGTTAATTAGTAATCATGGATATGTTGTAAAAAGATTATAAGACCGGTAAAATAGGATATCGTTTATAAAATATAAAATTAAACTGGATTGTTCATTTTCAGTATATTATAAGGAAAAAATGATAAATTTTAAGTAATTTGTATATTTTTTATACTTACCAATGGCCCAGACTAGCTGGTGCAAACTCAAAATTATCAAGGGCCAAAGACAAATTTTGAAACTCCCAATCACCAAAATTTGCATACAAAACCGAAAATTAAAAGTCCTATCTGTCCCCCATACTTTTACTCTCTGTGCATGCGCAGTGGTCAAAAAGAGGCCAGAATTGGTGACAACATAATTCTTTGTAGATGAGCATACTAATAATAACTCAGTGGGGAGGTATGAGTGCCCACTCATGGGAGGGCCATCCCCATCTAGGCCATTGGTAAGTATAAAAAATATACAAATTACCTAAAATTTATCATATTTTTAACCGACAACCAATGGCCCAGACTAGCTGAATCATAAAAAAGGTAGAGGGGCTAGGACTTAAGAATTAGCAGACCAAATATGACTCCCAAGCCTGCATTCCAAGGTGAAAGGAAAATAAATTTAAAAGGAATTACATGAATGTGTGTCTCTATCTCAATCGAAGAGACATATCATAAATAAGGAGCCATATCCAAGTAATTCCATTTTTGTTGCATGAATGATTATGATAAATGGGTGTAATGAGCCCCCAATTTTAAGGCTAGTCCAGACTAAGCCCCATAAATTAGGATAGCGTATTTGAGGGTGAGAGACTAACCCCCACAAACATTCGCCATATATAAATAATGTATCCAGGGTCAGAAATAATCTAGAGACAAGAACAGCTTCACTCATAGTTACACACTTATCAAGCCGGAAGTACAAGAAAAATCACACCCCCACCCTATTTTATGAAGGAATATTCTTCAAAACAAAGAGGGGAGAGCTCTAGAATCAGTGTAAAGTGATACTAACTAATCAAAATATATTCTACCAATAAGCACCCTGTTATAATAATAATAATTTTAAAGCCTAGAATCCACATACAGTGCTCAATGGCTGTACAATAATTGCATACATACATATACACACATACATGTACATTTTCTCACAGAAACACTGATACATGGATCACTACTATCAGTTATTGGTGTCCAATGCCACATCAGCAACCAAGTCTGTATTGGGGCGATAAGCAACATAACCTGAAAGAAAAAGGGTATTGAATTAAAACAAAATAAAAAACAAACAACAACTTTACCAAAACAAGCATGTGAGTGTGACTTGACGAGTAACGAGGCAATCCTCACTGACGCAGTCACACTCTCAACCTGGTAATGTCAGTTTATGACCAAAATTAAAAGACCACTGAAGGATTTGCCTTTCGAAAAAGGTAGGTTTTAGTAACAGACTTGAATGATTCAAGTGATTTACTATTTTTATGCCGATTGGAAGAGAATTCCAAAGCCTTGGGCCAGCAATCGCAAAGGCACTATCACCAGCACTAGTAAATTTAGATACAGGCTAAACCAGACTGAGTTGACCTGATAACCGAAGAGACCTCGGTGGTTTGTGGATGGTAAGCAGATCAGGCAGGTTGGATGGTGCAGATCCCGAGATACACATAAACCCCAGTAGGACAATTTTAAATTGAATTCTTTGCCTAATGGTAGCCAGTGTAACTCTGAGAGTACTGGTGTTATATGGCAGTACTTTTGAGTTCTGCTTATGACCCGTGCAGCACGATTTTGGATGTGTTGTAGCTTTTCAAGAATAGATGTTATAGAGCCAATCAGAAGTGATTTGAAGTAGTTGAGGCGGCTGGTAATAAAGTCGTGGACAAGCTGTTGTGGCGTCTGCATATCAATGGAGAACCGAATTTTGCTAATATTTATAAGATGAAAAAATGCAATGCGAGAGACATGTTTGATATGTTCATCACCATGAAATAACCTAAGTTTCAAACACAGCTACTGGGTTTTATCGTAGAACCTCCAATATTGAGGGACAGTTTGGATATTTTTGAAAGTTGATGAGGTAGACCTATATATATTACTTCTGTTTTGCAATCGTTCAATTTAAGAAAGTTTTTAGTCATCCATACCTTGATGTCTGAAATACAAAGTTCAATCTTACTGCATGCTTCAGGCTCAAAGGCGTGAGTAAAACAAATATACAGCTGTGTGTCAGCTTTGTAAAAATGAAAGACAAGGCCATGGCAGCGGATAATATCACTGAGAGATAAGACATAGACAGTGTACAATAGGGGACCCAACACCGATCCTTGAGGGATGCCAAAACACAGTGTGACCTTGTCTGACTACCAATAAGGACACTGTGTGTGCGACCATTAAGGTACGACAAAAACCAATTAAGTGCTCGGTCCATAAGGCCTATTCTTACTACCAGTCTTTCAATAAGTATTTTATGGTCTATGGTGTCAAAAGCACCGCTTAAATCCAACAAAACAAGACATGTTAGGTTGTGCCTGTTTGTGGATAGGAGGACATCATTTTGGACCCTTAGAAACTCCGTTTCTGTACTGCAATTAGATCTGTATGCAATTAGTTGAACCGCAGGGCTCCCTCACATCAGATCGACTTCATAATGCCATTAAGGACGGAGAGGGGTGTGAAGAACAAATACACCGTATCGACATAATCACAATAGGTAAATATGGCATCATTAATAGGGCTTATCGCCTCATATAAAATAATAAAAAAATAAAACTAGAGGTACTGTGAGCAAGCTCACAAAGTGATACCCCCCGCACCTGAAATGTATAAGTTAGATTATCTCCCCTTGGAAATGTCAGAACGGAATTATATTTCTTCATGCACATCTTCATATGAAGTTCTTCCATTGAGTAAAGTTTCATGAAAATTCTTTAAACGGTTTAGGAGGAGTTTGCGCTTATAAGGATGGACAGACTAGGGACCTGCGAACCTTCGATTATTCGATTCGATTTCGAATCCTTGCAGCTATTCGATTCGATTCGATGCTGGTGTCATGGGTTCGAAATTTTCGAATCTCGTCGGACTAGGTCGGGAAAACTTTTTTCATGCCACTGTGCCGATACATGTGTTTCTGCTCCGATAATAGGCTTGCAATCACGTTCGTTTATCAGTTAGTTAGGCGCGTGCATCGGAGTAGCACCCCCACCCACCCCCATCCGGTAACATTCCCGTTATAATATAACCTCGCAACTTGGTCTTAAATCAGCATGCTCGCATGATCGCATCGTATATGCATTATGCACACCACTGCGTGTTATGGGAGTTCGACGAAACCAGAAGTTTTACAATAAAGTGCAGTATAATAGAATTACCCCCCTTACATTGCAATTTGCAATGAAGCGGTCACGCGTTTACATAAAGACGCCGACACGGAATGTATATAAAATGGAGAGGTCAATGTGCGTTTACATGCGTCGTGAATCACTCGTGATTAAAGATCAGGGGAAGTTGGTAACAGCAGTTATTGTCGATACATGTGATGACCCAATGAAGTTGAATGAACATACCAGAACAAGCTAACTTATATGATATACCAGGCTGCAGAATTGCGTTTCGTTTAGTTTGAATGGTTTAATTTAGCTTTCGATATTTTAATTCGCGCGTGACGTGTGTTTACAAAAGTTCAGTATGGCGGAAATGATAAAATCTTATTTCAAACTAGTGGATGACAAGTTCCACTGTAATGCCTGTTCAACCATCTTAAGTGTACAGAAAACTGGTACAACGTCCCATCTGTGGGCCCATCTACAACTTAAGCATATTGAGTTACATGCTGCAGCTAAGGCAAAATCAACCAAGCGGCGTACACAAGGTCAAGGTGGAGGCGACTCTGAACCAGATCGGAAAAAGCAATGTAGCATGACAGATTTCGGCCGAAAGAAACCTGCTATCAGTATCAGAGCTGGCGTTAAGAAAAAATATGACAATAGTATCCTGGGGTTCATAGTAGCTGATGGTAGGCCCTTCGAGGTTGCGGCTGGTAAAGGGTTTAAAAATATGTGTGCTGCCTTGACCGATGATAAGTCTTATGAACCACCTCACCCAACTACGCTCTCCAGGAAATTAGGAGATATTCGCGTGTCAATGGAACAGAATGTTCGAGATCACATTCATAAGGATAAAGGTTCATCAAGACCTGAGGTCACCTTTGATCATTGGAAGTCCGACAACAATTCAAATTTTTTGGTCCTCACTCTGCACTACATCAGCGAAGAATGGAAATTTGCCACTCGCGGTCTTTCTGTTGTTAACTTGGAAGACCAAGATAAGGACCATACCGCGGAAGCGACTGCAACTGTGGTACGGGAACAACTGGAACACTTCGAAATCGCCAAAAACTCCATAAGTTTTTGTACAACAGACACCACCAATGACATGCCAAGCACAGCGATAAGCTGGACATACCATGGATGGGATGCTCTGCTCATATTTTGCAACTCTGCATAAACGCTGCACTTGACGCACAGCAAATGATCAAAATGCTCATCTCTTCTGTTCACCGCATTGCTGGATTTTTTAACTCTTCTACCGTTGGACTTGCTGCTCTCCACAAATTTCAAATTTGTAACAAGGATCCAGCCGATGATACCAAATTTCTTACCGAATCTGACCCTCCACTTGACGTTTCAACTAGATTTAATAGCACTTACCAATTGCTGCACTGGGTACAGAAAAACAACGCTCCAATATCCCTTGCACTTGTGGAGTGTCAGACACGGAAAAAATGTGCATCAAGCCCGCCTGGACCTCTTAGTGGCGCCTTAAAAGGCATCCTGGAATCGGTTACCCCATACTGAAACCAACAGCTGAGGCTACATCAATTCTAAGTGCTGATCGCAGTGTTACAGTCTCAATCGTGTTGCCATGCATACAAACCCTGCGAAAGCAATTGCTGTCAAAACCTTTGAAAGGCATTAAAACTTTCAGGGATGCACTAGTGAAGCAGTTAGACAACAGATTCAAGCTCAGTCAACCACATCTTCAAGCTAGTACTTACTTGGATCCGAGGTATAAATCTATCGTAGTGAAAGCTGACAGACACATTGGGTCTGTTTGTAATTTCATCGAAGATGACCTCAAGTGGCACGGACTTGACAAAATCTCAAACAACGAGAAATCTTCGTCCGAGCCCGTGCAGACGCCCGATGAGCATACTTCTGAAACTGCATCAAGCAGCCAAGAGCAAAGCCTCATGGATGCTATTGATGATGATGATGCTGAAGCGGATGCTGTTGAACGACAGGACCATGACAATGATAAATCAATGCACAGTCGCTTGATTTCCGAAATGGACAATTATGCACGTTTACCCAAGCTGTGCAAAGACGAATGTCCCCTGTCGTTCTGGAGAACGAATGCTCAGTTCTATCCACTGCTATCCACTGCTGCCCGGGACATCCTTGCTATACAGGCGACCAACAGTTCCTCCGAACGGGTTAACTCGACTGGCAGCAATCTGATCACGGACAGACGCCACAACCTGTCTAACTACAATGCTGAAACCTTGATTTGGGCACGAAATAATTACGATAGGGCCCTCAGTGTGTTATGAATTTGTGACTCAAACTTTTGACATATTGCCATGATATTGGATTATTGGTCTTTAGTGCCCTACTTTTGAAGCTAAAAACTGATGCTATAGTATTGCAAGTTCTATCCTGATGATGTAAACATTAACACGATTTAGTTCTTTGTGCTCCAAGTTTGGACGCGATCAAGTGTCAGGAAATGGCTCTTTAGTTTTTCAAATAGCTGTTGCAGTGTTCATGTGTTTTAAATAAAAATTGTTACATGCTAAAATTAAAAGAATGTTATGAATATGCACCCATTATTGCATCAATAACATGAATTCCTGTCTTCTTCTGAATAGGACAAACAGCGTCCCGATATAGCCTTGGTTGTTGAAAGCGACGTTAAGTTCCAGTGAAACAAATCCAGATTGGTTTCTAACACGTTTATGTTTGGTGTCGAATGGTCACATGGACGTTACCAAATCAAGTAAAGCAATGCACAGGGTCCCCTGTCCGGACTAACAGGCTATTACTTTGTTATCAACCAATGAGCGTCGCGATCGACATCGTGAGCATAATTATGTCCTTTATTTCAATTTGTGACTTATACGTCGCAAATCTTATGACAAATTTTTCGTCCACGCCCTATTTAATTTTTAAAATGGAAATTGTTTATACGGCTACCTCGAAAAATGACCAAGTATGTTTCCGTTTCCCGCCAGTTATCACCGCCGGTCTATTATCCAAAAATGCCAACGATCCTATGGCACCCAAAACAACAATTGTCAGCATATACACGACCACTATTCGATATTCGAGATTCGATTCGATTCGAAATCCTCATTCACATTCGATTCGAGATTCGATTCGAGACAAAATTTGATATTCGCAGGCCCCTAGGACAGACGGACGGACAGGGTAATTCCTATATACCCCCAACCTTTGTTTTCGGGGGGTATAATAACCTCCTCTAACATACGGTATCATGACAGATAGGACAACGAACTCAGCCTTGCTGCAGCAGCTAAAGGTCTTCCTATATGTGAAGACAATAAAAGGCTGATAACTGTGGACTTAGCTCACTAAGTACACTTACAATGCTGGCTGTAGCTTATAGCTGTAGCTTATAAGTTTTCATCTCCGTAAAGACAGATATATCGGTGTAAGTTGTAACCTTGAAGGCTCACTGAACGGAGACTTACAACTATCGTAGCGCAAGGTAGGGAATGAAGAGCCGCTATTTAACAGCCCTAAATTCCCAAAGAGACAGCAGTCCCAAGAGAAAATAAATTCAGTTATGTCACTGCATAATAACTGAAACAATCTCGCTTATGATTCTAGCAAGGTTACTATAGTGTAAACAATAAGACTCAAGTCTATGACACCTATGGAAACAAACTGAAAAGCACTGTACCTTATTGGTTTTAATCCCAAAAGACAGAGGCCATAGCCTTGCTAACGTAACTAAAAGTCTTTCATCTCCGTGAAGACAGATGTCTCGTAACTATTTATTTATTGGTGTTCAAGGTCACATATTTCTGCACAATGGCTAATCATGACTAGCGACTTGAAAGCTCACTAACTGAAGACTTACAACCATCGTCGCACAAGATTGGGAATGACAAGCCGCTATTCTAACAGCTGTAATTTCTGAAGAGACAGTAATCTCAAGGTAGTAGTGCTGCCGCGGTTATCCAGATAACCGGTTAACCTGTGGTTAAAACTTTGCCCAGTCAAGAAAATGTTTTAACTGGTTAACCTTACATTCACTATAGTACATGCCAATCATGCCATGTTATATTATCTGACTCTTTTCGGTGCAAATTCAACTAATGATGCTAACTGCAATCGTGGCACAATTAGAGGCCTGATATTTCAAATTCAATGATACATTAGCAATGGCTTCATCAAGTTCACGATTTGAATTGCCCACACATCTGTTCCGAATCCGATCGTCTATACGGTAAGTAACAGTATACATCAGGTCCAAATTGTCAAAAAATAGTCAGGTCCGAATTCCGTGGGTTCCCAGGGAGTAGAGTTACTCTGCTTGTGTTGTCTGTATTCGCTGACCGGAGACACACCGACGATGTTCATGACTTCATGTCTCAGTTAAATTTTAAAGTCCATTGATCAGAAAAAAGTGTTTGTGCGTGAAAAATCACTTTCGGTACCGTATCAGAAATAGAGGGGCGCGAGTGTGATCGCTCACTGTTCCCAATGGTCAATGTAAATAACATTGGCCAGCCCGATATAATAGTTACAGTTGGACCAAGAACACACTACAAATATAGGTACCTTAAATGCGGTTAACCATGGTCAAACACGCTGATTAACCGGTCAGAAAAAAGTCTTAACCGCGGCAGCACTACGAAGGTAGCTATGCAGTTATGTGTCGTTGTCTACCTGAAGACATATCTGTGTCACTCGCGGCCTTGAAAGCTCACTAGCCGCAAGAAAAGATGCTGTAACAGTACATAAGGCGACTATGACATCCACAATGACATTAAATGTCTTGACGCCAAGGAATAGAACACCGAGAGGGAAAAGATGTACTTATTCCCTCTAACGGCTCTAAGCTGTCTCAGCCTATCTATGCACTATTCGTCTGACTTCAGGAAGAATGAAAGAGTCAATAACACTGTAGCTTAACTTGTGTGTTGTGTTTGATGAAAAGAATGTTCAATGTTTATGAAAGGATTATGAAATAAGACAAGAATTGTGATAATTGGGAATATGTTCATTTCTGTTTCCTATGCTTTTGATAAAAATAATATGAGGTGCACACTGTACTAAAGAGCTGAGGGGTGGGTTAATATGACCTCACAGTCAATGTATGTGGCCCTCACAGTTAATGTATATCACTGAAAGTTACCAAGTTACAGTTTTGGGCTCGGGCAGCCATCAAGGCTGAATGATCGTGACCAAAAGGGGACGTTTTCATCTAGACATTATTTGGAGTCATCCTACCAAGGTGCAATGAAATCCCTTCATAAATATCACCTGCAGACTGTGCTAAAGGTTTTCGGTCTTCAGGCCCCTGGAGCCATCACAGTTGCCTAATGGTGTCCAAAAGGGGCTATTCTCATCTAGACATTATATGAAGTCAAACCTACCAAGTTACAATGAAATCCCTTCATAAATATGAACTGAAGACTGTGCTAAAGGTTTTCGGGCTTTGGGCTCGGGCAGCCATCATGGTTGAATGATCGCAACCAGAAGGGGGCATTCTCATTTGGGCATCATCTTGAGTGATCGTACAAAGTTACAATGAAATCCCTTTATAAATATGACCTGTAGACTGTGCTCAAGGTTTTCGGGCTTCGGGCACCTGTAGCCATCACAGTTAACCAATCACGATCAAAAGGGGATGTCATCATCTAGGCATTATATGGAGTCAACCTAACAGGTTACAATGAAATCCTTCCATAAATATGACCTTTTGCCTATGCTAAATGTTTTTGGGCTCAGGCACCCATCAAGGCTGAATGATGGCGATCAAAATGGGACGTTCCCATCTAGACATTATTTGGAGTCATCCTACCAAGTTACAATGAAATCCCTTCATAAATATGACCTGCAGACTGTGCTAAAGGTTTTCGGGCTTCAGGCCCCTGTAGCCATCACATTTGCCCAATCGTGTCCAAAAGGGGACTTTCTCATCTAGACATTATATGAAGTCAACCCACCAAGTTACAATGAAATTTCTCAATAAATATGACCTGTAGACTGTGCTAATGGTTTTCGGGTTTTGGGCTCGGGCAGCCATACCGGTTGACCGATAGCGACCAAAAGGGGACGTTCTCATCTAGACATGACCCCAAACCTGCATATGAAATTTTGTGATGATCAGACAAGAAATGCGGGTGTAGCCCGTGCTAAAGGAAAATGTGAACAGACTAACAGACTAACAGACTTCCGCACGCGTGATGGAAATAGCTTATCTTGACTTTGTCAAGTTAAGCTAAAAACAGGTGATATGAAACAAGAGCTGGACTGTCGTCCGGTGCATATCCACACGTGGTGTACCGCCTGGTGTGGGCATACCTATGACCAACAAATATTATTTATGAATATTCTCGTAAGGACTGACGGACAGATGCACAGACAGACAGACAGACGCAATCCAGTATAACCCCCCCCCCCCCCATTTTCTTCGAAAGTTTTCAACAATTTCCAAGTCAAAAAGTATGGTAAATTGTTTGGTGTTGGAAGTTTTATGCAATGAGGTAGAAGCCTCTGTCATAGGCAAATTGCATGCCATATTTCACTGAAATCCGATAACCCATACCTGAGATACAGGCTGAACAGACAAATAATGTCTATTTCCTACAATTTCTAAGTCAAAAAAGGGGAATAACTCTAAACAGGAGAATGTGAGAAATATCGTTGAATCCTTTTTTTAAAGCCTATACCATAAGCAGTGTTCATGGCAAATTTCATTGCAATAGAACATTCGATACCCGAGATACAGGCTGAACAGACAAAATTTGGCTCGGACGGACACAATTTCTAAGTGAACAGGTAATAAAAAAAAAATAAAATAACTAGTGTGGGCATACCTATGACCAACAAATATTATAGAAAATAATAATTCACTCAAGTTATGAAAGTTAGGAATATTCTCGGACGTACTCACACCTGGAAAAAAAAAATAAAATAACTAGTGTGGGCATACCTATGACCAACAAATATTATAGAAAATAATAATTCACTCAAGTTATGAAAGTTATGAATATTCTCGGTCGTACTCACACCTGGACGCATGGATGCACAGACGGATGGACGGACGCATGTAATCCAGTATAACCCCATTCTTCGAAAGTGGGGGTATAATAACCTGGAGAATATTTCAACAAGAGGCCCCAGGGGGCTTGAGGGCACTCACCGGACATGGTAGCCTAAATATCAAACCAGGGACTTGACTTGAATAAGCTGCATACACCCCTCCTAAGAAAAGCATATACCAACTAGATGAAGCGATTGTGCCCACACAATACACAGGATTTTCCTTCTATTTTCAGTTCCTACACGTTTACGTCCCAAAACTGAGATAAACGCATAAAAAACAGATTTTTTTTATTTTTGTTCGGAAATTGTCCTGAACAAAATATTTTCAGACTAAATTTTTTTTTTCTTCTTAAAATTTACCAAAACGCATAAAAAAACAAAAAACTAATTTCCAGATTTTAGTCCAAAATTTCTAAGTCCCACCCAGCCCCCAAATGTTTGGTGTAAAAAAAATTTTGTTTTTGTCTAAAAATTGACCGAAACGCATAAAAAAACAAAAAACTTATTTCCGGATTTTGGTCTAAAATTTTCAGCCAAACAAACTTGAATCTCACCCCCCTAAGTATGCTGCATACCAAATATCAAAAGATTCTTACTGGTAGATCTGAAGAAGACGATTTTTAAAGAATATTCTTCATACTGCACTAATTTGAACATTTGGGCTCCCAGAGGGAAACCAAATATGAACCAAGGGATTTGATTTCAACAAATATGTAAATCAATGTTCCAAAAATGTTATATGTAAAATATGAAAGCTTTTGGAGCAGTGGTTTGGAAGCAAACGATTCCTTAATTTTTTCCCATTGTCCACAGTGTTAAAAAATGCTGACTCAGCATTTTTTCAAAATCCCGAAAAAAACAGCAATTTTTTTTCACCATTCCTTTCTGTTGGTCCCAAGGAAGCCTCACACCAAAATAAAAATTCTCAGTGCCATGCAGTTTTGGAGATATGGACGTTTTAGTTTTTCCTATTTTTGGCTCCGGAGGTTCCCACAGGGCTGCAGGAATTTTTTTTTTTGCATAAGTCAAGTACTTATAACCCAATAATACCTCATATTAAATTTGGTTCAAATTGGCCTCTCGGTTCAGAAAATAGAAATTCTAGGCGCAGCAAAAATTCTTGCCCCTCTCAGAACAAAGGCAAATATTTCCTCGTCAAACTTCTCTTGAACAAACTTGAGTCTGCACCTCAAATGGAAGCTGCATACCAAATATCAAGTCTCTGCTACGGCTGGTTCATGAGAAGATTTTTTAAAAGTTTGTGTATTTTGGCCCCACTCCCCTCCACAATATGATCAGAAACCCAATTTGAAGAAAAACCTGAATGCCCCTATATAACTGCTACTCATGTGAATTTTCATTTAACTGCAGCCAGTGGCTTGGGAGAAAATGACTCAAACACCACCTTCACGATGTACGACGGACGACGGAAAACAGATGACAGACAACAGACGACGGACAAAAAGTGATCAGAATAGCTCACCCAGACTTTCAGTCAGGTGAGCTAACAACCTCTATTGATTTTCTTCAATAGGAGAGCCTACACCTCCGCAAGGAGAGACTCTCTTGAAAGAATTTGCTGGAAAATTTGACCAACACTTACTTGTAGTAAGTGGTGCTTTCCTTGGACTGACAGCCACAGGCCTGCCGAGACTACATACTCATCCACAGATCTTCGGCAATTTTGATAACCTTCCACTAAGCGAAAAGCAACAGAAGTCTATTCTTGACGATCTCTACTGCTTCCTTCAATAAGAGAGCCTATACCTCCACCAGGAGTGACTCCTTTTTGAAGGGAACTGCCAGAAGATTTTGTCCAACATGGACATTATGCAAGTGGGGGTTATGTTCGGAATCATAGCCGTAGGCCTTCAGAGATAACACTTAATGCACCAATCTTCTGTGACATAAATCCAGTTTCTCGCTAAGTTGATAACCTTCCATCAACTGGTAAGCAATAGTCTTATTTACCACCTGTACGACTTACAATGCTTTCGGAATGAGAAACCATGTCCTCCCTGCGAAGAACCTCGTCCCGTCATCTAGGGCATCTGACCTATAGTCTGGATCAGACCTGCACCCCTTTTCCGAGTTGCTATACTGACAACCATTAGAGTAAGTACACAAGGGTTTATTGTATCCTCACGAGGAGATCCCGATCTGCTGAAGCATGTTGAGGCGCAGACTTCAATAGCAGTGTATTGGAAGCTTTCTTATAGCCTGTTCATAGACAAACGAAAGCTCATCGTCAAATAGAGTATATCTGGAGAGCGGAATGACTTGGAGAGAGCTTTTTACCTTGTCATCTATAAGTGATGACGACGCAAGGGCATCATCATATCTGATCAACTCCCAATTGTGTCAGGGAGGAGTTGTATATGGCATACATGACTGACCTGGAAAGAACTCAAAGTGAGGAACAACGTCCTCAAATTCCTTCCCATTAATACGTTGTGCCATAGCTCTGATGAGGTGTAGGGCTGGGCAGTTTATCGGTTTTTCAGTTGGGTTCATTTTTTTTTCAAAACCGAAACCGAACCCCTGCCTTAACAAAAAACCAAGACTTTCGGTTTCAACAAATTTCCCAGAATTGGTAAGTTTATGACCTCTAAATCACTTGCTTTCTGCATGCTAAAGGCTAAAATGTCAGGAAAATGTAAATGCTGTGCCATTTATGCTTACTTTGAGAGGATTGACAACAAATCCCCCCCCCTGCCCCTCTCCCCCCCCCCCCTCCCCAAATAGAGGTAGCAAATTTGTTATATCTTAAATAATATCTACAGAATGAATTACACCCAAACCGGCCTCCAGGCAAACCGGCCTCTGCAATTTCGCCCATACCAGCCTCCGCAATTTTACCCAAACCGGCCTCTGCACATTTTAACCACACTCACCTATTACTAGCTTTTCATGACATGGTAACAAAATTTAGATAAGAGGAGAGAGCAAAATGTTGGCCTACCTCCTTTGCCGAAAATTTTACCGGTACTGAAAATCCAATTATCCATTTGAAATTATCCAAAACGGAGTAAACACAAATTGTCATTTCCAAATATCATGCATGTCATGCATGAATCAAACGAAAATGGAACAAACATTTGCTTTTACAAGATTTAGCGTTTTTTTAGTGTTCTCTGTGATTAAGCAAAGAGTTCTTTGTGGAAAACCACTGAAATCATATCTTCTGCCACAAACAATAGATAAAAATATTTTTTGGTCTGTTTTTGTTCTTGTGTCTTTTTACGAAACTTTGATGAAAATACTCCAAGACAAACTGTGTCAGCTGTTACATTTTTAATTAACAAAAATTAGATTGATCATTGAATTATTGTGTTAATAAATGTATGTCCATAATTTAAAAAGTCTGACTATAAAGTAAATATAGTTATGCGGCCCGCAGAAATTTTAAATTCAAAAGTCTATGTATTTCTTTTTCCTGCCCGTAAAATTCTTGGAGGCTGGTTTGGGAAAAACTGTGGTGGACGATCAGGGTAAAATTTTGGAGGGTAAAATGTAGAGGTTGGTTTGGGTTCACTGGAGGCCGTTTTGGGTAAAAATGTTGGAGGCCGGTTTGGTTGGAGGCTGGTTTGGGTGTATTCATACAGAACCACCCCCAGAAGGAATATGAAAAATTGAAAAGTCTAACGTAAGAAGAATCCACACATGCAATTCAAGAATCGTTAAGTAAATTTAATGAACCAGGCATGGCCCCAGGCTCACTCATATTCGACCAAATAGGTATTTCAAATTACCTGACAATATATGGTGTAAAAGTAATGTAAATTATCTTTGACCCCAAAGCAACTGCATTCGGCATGCAGTAAAGTATATTGGAGATAAACATAAAACTTATTTTGTTATAAAACCTCAAAGTTCACATGGGAAAAATGACGTGTAAATTAGGTTAATTAGCCGACTTCTGGCATGTTTTCTGATGTCACATGCTCAGATATAACCCTGCGCATTGGCAGTTCTGTTTTTGTCAACAATAAAGTGGTTAAATTGAAATAGAACATATCCTGTTAAATGGATGGCAGGTAACTATTGAAAAGTTTTTAAAATCTTATTGGGAATTGTTTGTATACTATTTGAACTTACTTTAAAGAATCGTGCAGTACTGCAGGTCTATCAGGTATAAACTGTCAAGTGTCAAGTCAACGCTGCATTCCCAATATGCAGTTGTTATAATCAACACGTGTTTTCCCATGTGTATTTTGTGCACACAACAAATCCCAAGATGCAATATTGCAAACTTTCAATTCCCATTATGAAGCTGTCTCCCTTCATAAACATCAGCTGTCCATTTCGAAGCAACATGATAATTACCAAAATAAGCACAACAATTGCATATTATCCACCAAAACCAGGGTGAGAGCTTAGCGACTCCTTAAAAAATAAGGGAATGTTGATTTTTGCTAAAATGTAGCTTTTCACTGTAGCCCACAACAGTAAACCACCACAATATGTCCATTAGCTGTTAGCTGAGAAGAGTGGTGAACACTGAGTAACCTGGGTGACTTAACACGATGTATGAGCCTCAAGACTTGAATGACAAATACAGACAGTGGTGGCACAATGGAGGGGTATGTGGGGGTACTTACCCCTCCCTTTTTTTCGCCAAGCGTAGTAAAACAATAGTATCATTTTAATTTTTGCTGTATTGAATGTTGCGGTGTAATGGCCGGTATGTTAATCCCCTATTCCCAAGTGCACTAAATCAGAGAAGTTTTGAAATTATGTTTGCCCCCCCCCCCCCCCCCATCCCCCCACACATACGCTAGCTGCAAACAACAAACAAGAGTCGAGGGTCCAAATTGCAACAAGGCATGCCACGTTTAAATGGACTGAAACATAGTGCTTAAGAGTATTCAACGAATGCTAGAATCGAGAGCGTGCAAGGCATCCGTTTGGAATTCAGCCTACAGCAAATTTAAAAAACAAATAAAATTTAATATTTTAGAAAAATTCTCAAAGGTATATCTCAATGAAATCAAGCAAATATGAATATCATTGGAACCGGCTCCATCTTCGCATGATTTTGTTGCAAAACAGTTAAACATTTTCTCAACTTAGGGAGAGGACCCTTTTGCCATCCGACTGATTTTTCTCAACTTAGGGAGAGGACCCCCCACCACCCCCCCCCACCTCCGAAACCCAACCCAGCTCGGTGCTGCACAATCCCCAACTGTACCCCGTCACTTTTGCAACTCTGGCGCCGCCACTGAATACAGACACATTTTATGTGTACATTACCCTTTCAAATTTCAACAATGTATTTTGAAAAACCAAAACCGAACCGAAAACCCAGTTTTTATACAAACCAAAACCGAACCGAAATGCAAATTTCAAAACCACTCAGCCCTAGTGAGGTGATCTGCGTAGGACATCACATCCAGATTCGATCTATTGGATGAAATAGAACATTCCTTCTTTTCTGAGCGAATATTGAATGATGCAGGTTGGGACATATTTTCATCCCTGGCCTGCTCATCTAAATGCAGAGGAGCTCTCTGAACATCTTCTCTAACCGTTTTAAATGAACACAGTACAAGGAACGGTATATTATTGAAGATGTCAATAAAAAACCTCCTTCCTCTCAGCACTTGGGAGGTGAATATTGGGTCGATAACATGGCCGAAGGCTTCCAACAACTGTCAAGATGACAGCAGTTTCTCCATAGTAGTCGCAGGGTGCTGATCAGGTGAAACAAAGTCAGTATAGTATTGATAAATAAAATTCATCATAACCATGTACTGTTCCAAAAGGGAAGGGTAATCCTCTTCCTTGTCCCTTTTGCCATCCGACTGATTCAGCTGTGACATTTGGCCATTTGCATCTGCATGAACAGATGATTGGACCGACCCAGCACCGTCCGTCAGCTCATCACCGGAGGCTGCTCTTGCACTTGCCGGGATGCCACGATCAGCTGGCAATCAGCGACAGCAAATCCGTTACCGAGGCTTGAGGAGTAGCGGTTATCTGTTTATTCATCGCTTGCTACTCCTGGTATTAAGATCCAGAGATAGATGTTTCTCCAAACGTCCTGATGAAAAATGCCTCGGATCGCTAGCTACCGGATGGTCCAACTTCACAGGTGAAGACTGGCTCCATCTTCACGCAACTGGCTGGATATCCTAAGTCAGGTAGCTAGCATGCGGTCGTGTGTGATTTTATAATGTAGCGGAGGAAGCCATGACTTAAGCTGACCCCGGCTGCGGCAACACGGAGCATCCTGAGCTGCGGGCAGACGTATGCTCCGACTCATGCAAGTTTCTCAAAACAAAATGTTGTTTGGTTAGAGAGGCACCTTATCAGGCCTTGCCGAGCATCCCAAAAAGAAAACTTGGTTCTGGCTTGTGCAAGTTTCTCATAACAACGTCTGGTTCCAGAAGTTGCTAGGTTAGAGAGGGGCCTCTCCTGCCCGAGCCTCCCAACTAGAAACTTGCTGACTTCCTCCCTATTTCCGTCGTCGCTGGGTGAGCTTTTGTTTTTAAGGTGCTCGCTCTACCCAAATCTTCACTTCCTTTGACCGCAACGGACATACCCGGTGTCACAGCTCCCACGGACGGAGTAACCGTTTCACCGGTCGAGCTAGCTACTTGCAAGGGATTAAGAACACGAACTAGAGGCCTTATCCCTTGCTTAATATTCATGAGCACTTTGCAGCTAGCTCTATTGCTCAACAGAGGGCGATGACAGTAGCACACTTTGGATGGGTGTCACAATACCATCGCCATGTTCATGTTCCTCTGAAAAACTTGAATTATATTATGGTGAGAGTTCTGGCATAGGAACCTCATCGCCAACAATGCATCGTGACACCTGTCTCCAACGTCTGTCATGCTAATGTTACGCAGTAGACAAGAATCCACAGGAGTACATCGACTGCAGGCAAGGCAACTAGCATGTAAATCTGAGGAAGACTTCCTCGCCTTGCATTTAGAGCAGTAAGCTTTCATAATTATCAAAAGACAAAGTCGATAGTACTCCTGCAAACTCCACAACAAAATATATGATAAAGATACATGAATAATCGCAATTAAAATTAAATTAAAAAATTTTCAAAAAAAATCTTGAAAAAAATGCCTATGTTCACAAAGGGAACATAATGAGCCCAAGGGCATCCCAATAGAGCCTAAGTGTGGACAAAATCAAAATATTATGAGCAGCACTACCGGAATAATAATCAAAGTATCCTAAAGTAACTCTACAGTAATATAATATGAAAATACTACATATATTTAAGGATGTTGCCAATGTAAACAACTTCAAGGTAAAAAATGGAAACAAGACATCAGGCACAAAAAGGCCCAAAGTCAGAAACCAATTTAAATGATACCAGATGCAAAGCTAAATCTTCATACAAAGAAAAAACGATACATCGGATAGAAGATGCAAGGCTAAAATGACCTAACACCCCTTGAGTGAGGACGTAAAAATGGGGATAAACAGAATAAATATTCTGTAATACACATTAAACTTCAAAGAAATTTAATAAAAAATTTCAATAAAAAATAGCCAAAAAGCTTCGGAGTTTAACAGAAAGGGTTCATGGAAGGACAGGGAAGAAATACTGTACAAACATTGGAATAATCATTAACAAGAATGATTACGTCGGGTGTATTCCCGAAAATGGGAAACATGATATAATTTTTATAATTATTATAAAGTTACAGCCCTGAAACCACCGTAGTTCACTTCCATCATCCATTAACAGCCTTGGACTCCCCAATTCTTGCATGGATTTGTGCCTGGCATCCTCAAAAAAGGAGATTTAAAAGCACAGATGTCAGCTCATTGTTACTGACAACAGGGCCAAACAAAGAATGATGTTGGCACCAATTCCAGTTTCTTCCTGACCACTGCACATGCGCAGAGAGTAAAAGTATGGAGGGTCAGAAAGGACTTTTAATTTTCGGTTCTGTATGCAAATTCTGAGGATTGGGGGTTCAAAATTCGTGTTTGGCCCTTGATAATTTTGAGTTTGCATCAGCTAGTCTGGGCCATTGGTTGTCGCATAAAACTACTAAACAGGATTGTTGATTTGTTTTTATTCTAAGAAAGTCTATAAAATTGGTTTGTTGTGAATATAAAACACTTACCTCTGATGCATTTGTTTCAGTTGTTTTTGGTAAACTTGAATTCAAACGAAAACAATAACTGATTCAACACTTTATTTCAGATTACAGCTGACACAGGGTTTCTGCTAGAGCAGCTTGGGATCCGTCGACCGGATACATTCCCCTTGCCGATCATACACTGCTTGAATCATAAAAGCTGGCACATGCGATTAACAGTTGAGTTTTTGTTTCACTTGTTTCCATACGTGAAAAATAATTTTCATAAACAAACATGAAGTTTGTTTACATGATATCCACAAAACATCAGGCGTACAGGGTGTTAAATAATTGGGATTATATATTTCACAACACTGTTTCTGTTTCCACTTGCAAACAGTATTTTAGATGGCCTGTCGCCGACTAGGTTAAAATTTTAAAACATCGACATTTCGTGGTGTTTAGTACGGTTTACTGATCTGTTTTTCTCCAACAAAATACACCATGGGCAGTGTCAGATGCAAGAAAATGGATTTCCTGTGAGTTGGTAATTTAAAACAATATAACATTTTCTCTATTCGATGCGAACCATGGTTGCAATGACAGTCTGGTTTTCCACTCATACCAGACCTGCCAATTTATCCCTAGCGAAAACCCTGGCTGAGAGTTTGTGCATTATAAGATAGTATCACATGTCGGTAGCAATTTAAGACAATTCTCTAATAGGTCAGTATGTTTTACAGAAAAAACTTTTTAGGCAAGCGATTTGATACTTTTAACAGCCAGGGTCAAAGCATGTTGGACAGTTTTACAGGTGGAGGAAGCCGGAGTAGTGGAGAGAACCACTGAAGCAACAGCAAGCAACTGTCAGGCTCCCCAACATATTAACTCCACAAACAAGAAGGGTTAGTATGGGTTGAAGAGACGTGCACCATCAACATGCAGTACGCCTTAGTACACAATGCCACCGTGCCCCCACATAGGGCAATGGGGGTGTAGTGTCTTGTCCAAGAACACAATGTGTTACACAGGTCTCACACGTGAACATGTAAGTACTGAAACAAGGTGCAATACCAACAGTATGCCCTCACCAAGGGTTGAAGTGTTTCTAAGTTGAAAAAAGGCCCATAACCCTAGAAAAAGCTAAACCTTATACAGAGTCATCCTACCAAGGTTTTTGGGTTTCGGGCTTGCGTATCCGCCATGGTTGACCCATCAAGACCAAAAGGGGAAGTCCTCATCTCGACATTATACGGAATAATTCTACCAAGTTACAATGAAATCCCTTCATAAATATAACCTGTATACTGTGCTAAATGTTTTAGGATTTTGGGCTCGCATAGCCTTCATGGTAGACCAATCGAGGCCAAAAGGGGACGTCTCATCCAGAACCTGCATATGAAATTTTGTGATGATTGGATAACTCTAGTGTGTAGCCTGTGCTACAGAAAATGACAAGATGCCCCAAGGGGCCTGAGGGCGCTCACCTGACATAGTAGCATAAATATCAACCCAGAGAATTGATTTCAACAAGTTGCATCTGCTCCTCCTAAGAAAAGCTTATACCAAATATCCAAAGATTCTGACCAGTGGATCTAACAAAAAACGAAGATTTTTAAAGAATATTCCTCAGATTGAACTAAGTTATAATTCGGGCTCCCACAGGGAGCCCATATATGAACCCAGGGACTTGGCTTTAATAAACTTGAATCTCACCCCACTAAGGATGCTGCACCAAATATCAAAACATTCCGACTGCTGGATCTGAAGAAAAAGATTTTTAAAGAAAATTCCTCATTTTGAACTAAGTTACAATTCAAGCTCCCACAGTGAGTCCAAATATGGACCTAGGGACATGGCTTGAACAAACTTGAATCTCACCCCCCTAAGGATGCTGCATACCAAATATCAAAACATTCCGACTGCTGGATCTGAGGAAGAAGATTTTCAAAGAATATTCCACATTTTGAACTAAGTTATAATTCGGGCTACCACAGTGAGCCCAAATATGAACCCAGGGACTTGTCTTGAACAAACTTGAATCTCACCCCCCTAAGCATGGTGCATACCCAATATCAAAAGATTCTGCCTGCTGGATCTTGAGAAGAAGATTTTCAAAGAAATTTGCCTGAAATGCACTAAGTTCGAATTCAAGCTTCTATACTGAGCCCAAATATAAACTCAGGGGTTGATCTGAACAAACTTAAATCAGATCCACCCCACAATATTGCATACCAAATATCAAAAGATTCTGCCTGCTGGATCTGGAGAAGAAGATTTTTTAAGAAATTTGCCTGAAATGCATTAAGTTCGAATTCGGGCTTCTATAGTGAGCCCAAATATGAATCCAGGGAGCCAATTTGAACAAACTTCAATTAAATCCACCCCACAATTTTTAAGGTTTTTCCTATTTTTAGCTCCCGAGGTTCCCACAGGGCGATGAGAACAAATTTTTTTGCATCAATCAACTACTTATGACCCATTACCATCTCATATCAAATTTGGTTCACATCGACCTCATGGTTCGGAAAATAGAAATTTTAGGCGTGGCCAAACTTTTTGCCCCTCCCATAACAAAGGCAAATAATGCCCGACAAACTTCTCTTGAACAAACTTGATTCTAAACCTCAAAAGGACTCTGTATACCATATATCAAGTCTCTGCTACTGGTGGTTCATTAGAAGATTTTCAAAAAATTTGGCCATTTTTTCCACACCCCTCTGCTCAATATGAGCCGAAACCTAATTTGCATAAAAAATCAAAATGCCCCTATATAAACACTACTTACATGAAATTTAATTAAACTGTGGCCAGTGGTTTAGGAGAAAGAGGCTCAAACACCACCTCCACACAGGATGACGGACGGACGGACGACGGATGAAGAGTGATAAGAAAAGCTCACTCTGACTTTCAGTCAGGTGAGCTAAAAACCGACTCACAGACTTTTGCATGCATGATGGCAATAGCTTATCTTGACTTGGTCAAGTTAAGCTAAAAATGGACAAAACTTGTTACTTGTGAAAATCCTTTCCGCCATGGTGGTCTATCAGCATACCAAAGATCATTTAAATCCAACATCCACGAACTGAGATATGAAGGTCCAAAGTTGTTATGTTTGGACAGATGGATGCACGGATGGACAGATGCATGGACAGATGCATGAACAGATGGACGAGTGAATGAATGGATGGATGGATGGATGGGCAGACCACATTTCTATATTCCCCGCACACTTCATTTTGGCGGGGGATAATAATGACTAACATACCAATTACACTCTAAATGTCACATTGGTTATACTAGATATGTTTTTGATCATAGTCTTTCGAGTAGGTAAGTACATGTACTAAAATAACCACAAAACATACCCATTATACTGTAAATGTCAGGCTGGTTACACGGGACTCACAACATAGAGTAGGTAAGTAATGAAATAACCATTATACTGTAGATGTTGTCAGTTTGGTTACACAGGATACACCTGGAAACATAGTAGGTAAATCCTGAAATAGTCACTAAACATACCCATTATACTGTAAATGTCATGCAGGTTATACAGGATACATTTGCTACCATAAAGTAGGTTTGTACTGAAATAACCACTAAACATGCCCATTAAACTGTAGATCTCAGGCTGGTCACACAGGATATACCTCTGAACATAGAGTAGTTAAGTACTGAAATAACCACTAAACAAACCCATTATTCAGTAAATATCATGCTGGTTATACAGGATATGTTTGCTACCATAAAGTAGGTTTGTTCTGAAACTAGAGGGGGTATCAGTACCCAGGGGCTCACCAACAGGTGGCCAATGTAAAGTGGTGGCTGGAGTAAAAAAAAGTTCAAAACCTGCACACAAAAGTCCAAAATTAAAGAAAATAAGCAGCTAAAGGATTAAATAATATAATAATAACCCCTAAGAAGCATGCTAACATAAAATAGGAACCATGGCAATATGCTACAAGGTAAGTCTCCTCTTTGAAGAAAAGAAAGACAAACCTCAAAACCTGCACAAAAAAGTAAAATAAAAGTATCACATTTGTTTCAATGGGTTAAAATTGAGAAAAATACCCTGATAATGTCACAGTAACCACCATGGCAATATGCCAGTAAGGTGAAACCCTACATGAAAAATATCCACTTGGAAGAAAAGAAAGAAAAACCTCAAAACCTGCACATAAAAGTCAAAAAAGTATCACAAAATTTAGAAAAATACCTTGAAAATGTTACAATAACCACCATGGCAATATGCCAGTGAGGTAAAACTCCACTTAAAAAATATTTTTAAAAAGCACAAAAATCCAAACCTGCAAACAAAAGAAGTCCAAAATTGAAGTAATTAAGCAGGAAAAGGGTTAAAGAATACAACATAGCCCTAAGATGCATGTTTACATACAATAGAAAGCATGGACATATGCTACAAGGTAAATCTACACTTGGAAGAAAGGAAAAGAAAAAGCATCAAAACCTGCACGCAAACGTCAAAATATGTCTAATAAAAATCGATTGAAAGGGTTAAAATTGAAAAAAAAAATGCACTGGAAAGATATCAATGTTATAGTAACCACCACTGCAATATGCAGTGAGGTCAACCTCAATTTAAATTTTTTTTTTATCACAACCTGCACATAAAAGTAAAAAGCTGTAAGCCTAAGTCCAAAACCTGTACATAAAAGTCCAAAATTGAAGTAATTCAGCGGGAAAAGGGTTAAATAATACAAACTTAGCCCTAAGATGCATGTTTACATACAATAGAAAGCATGGCCATATGCTGCAAGGTAAATCTCCACTTGGAAGAAAGGGGAAAAAAACATCAAAAAGCACACACAAACATCAAAATAGGTCTAAAATTTGATTCAAAGGGTTAAAATTAAGACAAAATACCCTGGAAAAGAGTTAAATGTTATAGTGAACCACCACAGCAATATGCAGAAACTAAACAAAATTTTAAAAAGCCAAAAAATCAAAACCTGTACACAAAAGTAGGGGGTCTGGGGGGGGGTTGTCTCCCCCCAGAAATTTATTGGAAATGGTCGACCAAATGGGGCATTCTGGTGGCTTCTGGGGTGGAAATCCTCTTGAATTTTTGAACGGCTAATTAACACTTTTTAAACAGCATGTTTCAGAATTTCAAATTCTGTCACACGTTCAAGACAGAATTAGAAAATTTCAAATATGCTCTTCAGATCCGTTTACCATAATATTGTATTTTGGACACACTGTTTACAGTCATAACCGACTTAACCTCAGGAGAACATTGCGATCTGCCAGCATTTGAAAGTTTTCAGCAGTCAGCCCTCTAGGCTTAGGTACCCCATGACTATGCCAATTAAGATCCTGACCCATAATTGGCATAGCCATGGGGTACCTGAGGCTAGGGGCATGTAACACCTCAAAATCATGCTGTGTCGGTGACGCTATAAATGAAGGCGACCAGTAGATATATTTTGCATAATTTCAACGGTATTTTTCACAGCGAATGGTCATGGAGGAAATAAATGTCGTATGTTTTTACTTCAATTCATGTATTGTCCCCAAATGAAAATCCTGGCTACGCCCTACATGCGAGACAAACACGTGCTAAAAGGGGGGTGACCACCCCACCGCCCCCCCCTCTGTATCCACCATTGCCACCAAGCAACAACGAGCAGCTGCCAGCTCCCAAACAAAATAACTCCGCACTGCAGCACAGGCAGGGTTAGACTGGTTAAAGACATACGCACCATCGATGTGCAGTACGCCTTAGTACATGGCACCATCGTGCCCCCATGCGGACAATCAGGTTAAGTGTCTTTTCCAAGGACACAACGCGGGAGTACAAATCGATCGCTCAGACGGTCACCCATCCAAGGACTAACCAGGCTCGACATTGCTTAACTTCAGGCTCCTCCCATTACAAAGGCAAATATTGATTGACAAACTTCGATTAAACAAGCTTGATTATACACCTCAAAAGGAAGCTACATACCAAATATCAAGTCACTGTACCCACTAGTTCATGAGAAGATTGTTTTTAAAAATTGGAGGATGCTGATCTCCCTCCCCACCTCCCATGAGGCTGGGCAAGTTGATTTGAAAATTTTAACTAAAATTGGTTCTGGAGTTTAGAAGGGGCAGGTGCAAACACCATGTTCACGGAAAGATGACAGACGGTGAGTGATCACTACAGCTCATCCTAAAAATAAAGGTGAACATTTTTATGTGGTCATAATTATAACAAAAGACGACAAACCCATAATTAGAAATGACATGGAAGCAAGTTGAATATGATGTTTCAAGTGACTTTAACTGATATTCAATTATCTGAATGGCAAATATCTACCAACATGTTTGGATATGGAAGAGAAATCTATCCTCCTTGACCAAACATCAGCACCAGAGACATGAAAATTTGTTAATTATCTCATGGAGCCCAATATACACAAGGCTTATATTTCATCGAGAATCCATTCACGCATAGATTCGTGCAACAAAGCTGGCGAGAATCCACGCAGATTCTCACTGCACCTCTGCAAGGATTTGTGTGAAAAGAATTTAACCCTATACCTAACATAGCAACAGTAAATTAACCATTAAAAAACCTAACATGACCTAAAATATCCTGACACTTTGTCAAAAAAATTGTACAAGTATGGCTGTCATTGAAACGAGCTCAATGAGCCAGTTCCAATGGGCATTATGGCATCTTAATTTTTTAGGTTTTATTGAAAAATAGATTTTTTTTTTAAATTATAAAATGCAGTTTTATACATTAAAAATTAATAAGGTGTGTTGGGTAAAGGGCTAACATGTGTTATCAGTTTTTAACAGGGGTTCAACCATGGTGGTCTAATGGGATCCTGGGACACTTATAGTCCAGATGCCAAGACCCGATCTGAGGGTTAAGGTTCAACCCAACAGGTAGAAAATTTCCATTGATACCATGTCAAACGTAGCCACATACTGCAATATGTCAGAATGGATGTAGACTTTGGAAGTGGAGCACTTTTTTTCAACCAGTTTAGTACGTTTTACGTCAAAAAAACCCGGCTAAAATCATGTTTTTGAACATTTTAAATGGAAGATACACTCATATTTAAAACTAAATGCTAAATGCTCTCAGTGCAGGCCAATTTAATGCAGTTAGATGAAAAACCTTCATTAATTGGAAATTATTGAGTTAATGATCAAGTTTCTTGAAAAATGTTCTATTTTTAGCCCAAAATTGCCTCTCATTCCATTTTTCCCCCCGAATTTGACGTCAGACAGTTCCATACCGCCTTGTCAGATTCATGCAGTTATAGTTTTAAAGTATTGCTACCTCAATTCCACACCAAACCAATGCTTAGATATTGATCTAATTCGTGCCTTATATGATATTTTTTTCTGAAAACCTCACCCTATTCCCAAAAAGTGACTTTAATGGTTATTCTTAATAAATGGACAATGTGTTCTTTAAAATGTGAATTTAATTTTAAACAGGTGACCTTGGTTAAATGCAAATGGAGAAATCACATTGTGATGAATGAAAGAAGTGCAATATCACCCATAAGTTTCTAAATTTGATACAATTTCTTAATTTTTTAAGGCATTTCTCAACAATCTGGGAAGCGTTTTCCAAAATCAGTCATTTTGTAATGAACAATAATATTTTTTCAAACTCCTATTCAACATGAAAATTGAATTTCATGAGGATATTGGTAAGATAATACAAGAAAGTGGCTTTGAGGATGTTGATATAGAAGCTGATGTATTCGGTGAAGCAACGGTGAATAGAATCTTGTGTGGTAAGTTATATAACCGCGGTGTTCGTCTCTAGATGTTCATGAATGAAACATTCAACTACTTTAAGTGGGAAGCATTCCATGAGTGGTTGAATGAAAGCAATGACCAACTCTCAGCTGACACACTGACTGAACTCCAAACAAAGGCTGAGAGTGTCTTTGAATTATTTGAGGACATCATCAAGCTTATAAGTGAGAAGCGACAGGAACTGCAACAAACTCTTAATGATTTCGAGTGTACTGCAGGTCCTCTACTACAAAACATGAAAGTTTTTACAGAACATGGAAGGAAAGTTTCAAAAACACTTCTGTTTTGAGACAACTGTGTTAGTGACCTTTCACAGCTCCTTCCTGATTACTTCACAGCTCCTTCTTGATTACACTGCTGCAAAACATGATGGAAATTGTGAACCTGAACTGGAAACCTTCACAGAGATTATTCCATTAGACTTCATGTGTTAGCATGTAAACTATGCAAGATGGGGCATCATGAATATTGCTGAAGGGCTTATAATGTTCCAGAATAAACCTGAAATAGCATCAGCTGTGCTTTCAAGACAGACATCTGTTCACCACACAACCAAGCCCTTCAGTGGTGTTTAGCATGACATGGCTACTGAACAGACAATAAACGGGGACTGTGGAAAGTACAAAAATGTTTGTTCACACACCAGTCCTTGGCAAAAATTCTACTTGACGGCCCATATAAAAGCTTCCGTTATTTCTCAGACACTTGCTATGAGTGGGATGAATCAGAAAGACACTGATCCACACAAAGAGGCTTCTACATCAAGAATCAGAACTGACAAAGCTGCTTTTTCATCAATGATTAATGTGGTGTTGAAAAACATGATCAATCCATTCTTGATCAAAGAAGATGCATCGGAAGCAAATGTTACACCTCTCATGAATATTGCCAGCCCACGTGTCACGCAACAGCAAACACAAGAGCAGCTGTGTCATGTGCGTGAGTCTGGAAGTTTGGAAATGATAAATTTCATCAAACAGAGACTGGAATCAGATGAAGTAGATTTCTTTCAGAAAATATCAACACCAAAGTTGAAAACATTCACTGATATGAACAAACCACTACCAGTAAAAACAAAAGGTACATCCTCATCTGTTGAAATGGATAGACAAAAATTCAGCAAGCTTGTAGTTGTGGCTCAATCTAGAAAAGTTGACCGTCCTCAACTGTTCAAAAATGAGGTATCTTCTGTCCCACTTGCACTGTTTAACTTAGATGGAGCTATGAGAAAAACAAATAAAAGTGTCCTGATGAAATGGATAGAAGGAGCACTTCAGACTCTTCCACCATCTCAGTCCAGAACATTATGTGTTGTAGACTTCATGATGCTACTACAGATGACCTGTAGCCATGCCAGTGAAAGTTAAACGTTTGGCAAACTATCTCACAGACTATGAGTACAATACTGAACCTCAGATTTCATGTTCTGGCCATTGTTTGTGACAGCTATTGCAGCATCCAAATTGGTTAAAACTGGAGAAATAGCACGGAGTGGAGAGGTACAAATGCAAGAAATCTGAAGTCCTACACATTCTTCTCGTCTGCCAAAGCAAAGACAAAAGATGGTGTCAAATCCTAAGAACAAAACAAGTCAAATATTGGTAATTTTCATTTCAATGATTGGGCTGATGAAATTCCCACAAGATTACAAAATGACAGTGTACTTAGCTGCAGGGTTCAGTGATACTTCGAAAGTCATGGATCCTCTCAAAGATGGACTGAGATGTTATCATCTGATCACGCGGAAGCTGATTCCTGTATGTTTATACACGTGGCTCATGGTGCTGTTGATCTTCAAGTGTCACGAGTTGTTATCTGAAGCGGCGATTCAGATGTTTGAGCAATGTGCCCAAAGTATTTTCTTGAACTTGGCCATCACAAGCTATATTTCATGACTGGCACTGGCAAGCAATGACATTATCTTCTTATCCACGATTGTGTTGCTGAATTGGGTGAAGACCTTTGTTTAGTCATACCAACTGTACATGCACTGAGTGGATGTGACTTAACCAGTGCATTCAGTTCTATTGGGTAGCTCAGGTGGTTTCAGACTCTCAAAGATAATCCAACTCTCATTCCAATTCTGATGAAAATGGGTGACAATCTCTCAGATGTTTCCAAGCAAGTTAAATCAGAATGTGTGTCAATAGTGTCATTAATGTATGCCAGGGAGAAATGGGAGTCTTTGGATGATTTGCAATATGAACTGTTTGCAAACAAAAACCCTGCGTAGCGATAAGTTACCCCCAACAATGGATGCATTTGAACTACGTGTTTATCGGGCAAATTATCAAACATATATATGGACACATGCTACAGATCCATTCTAGAAGTTACCATCCCCGCGGCTCAGTGGATGGGTTCTTGGCATAAATGGGAGGCTTGTTTCCAAATTAATGACTCTCCTCCTTGCACCAAAAATTGCAGATTATCCCAGAACTCAGTTTCTGTAGGATAGAGCATAAAAACCCTTTTTTCCATGAGAAAAATGTCTAATCAGTTAAATTTTTCTCTAAGTTTGGAGTTTTCATACAATTTTTGATTTAAAATCTTAATATTTTTTATTTCTGTTGTCAGCTGTTATGAATTGTCTCTTATTTTGTTAGATATTATACCTACCTTACTGTTATTGTTTTGCTGACCAGATCTGGGGATCTCATTTTGCAGATGACAGTCTGCTTATTTTCTGGCTTGATCAATTGTTCTGTTTTAAATTTACTAATTAAAATTGTCATACTATACTTTATAGCCAGTAAAATATGCAAGTCAATCCTGTATTCATACAGAGATTCAGTAATAATTCAATCCTACACACCTTTTGGGCTGTATGATTGATCCACCCTGCCAAATTCGGTGTCCAATCAAAGTAACCAGCAAACTAGGCTACCATCATTCGAGGGATGAACATACAGAATGAAAAACCCAACCAGAGTGAAGCAACAAGAAGAAATGCCTTCAGAGACCAACCAGAAGTCTTTTGATCAGATGGTTATCAATCTCTCCAGGAAGAAGAGGAAGAAGAACTACATACCACTCAAGGATGAATTTGATGAAGATGCTCAATTGATTATGAACTGAACAGTGATTATATACGATGGTACTTTTGACAATTGACTATGAAGTGAATAAACTGACTGTATGCTGTGATTGTACTAAAATAAAAATGAATGGAATGTTATAGTTAATGCCAGTTTACAACAACATGATGGAGAAGATAAAATATTTTTTGTTGCCATTGGTCACATAAGCTTATTTATTATTTTTAGCTGCACTGTGTGCAATCATGTAGTTGAGTTGATGAAGGTCACACAATCACAAGTGGAATCAATATTTTTTCTCTTTCTCATGGTTGTGACAAAAATGGAAAGGGATAAAAGTAGGTGATTAAAAGGTCCTTCAGACAAGGTAAACACTTTCCAGATACTGTATGGTTGCTGTGGACTGGGCATTTTCCACGGGTGGTCAATATTTCCACAGAGGCAATATTAGATTCCAGATACTAATTAAAAGGAATAATTATGAAAAATTCAAGAGAGTGGTGGCCGTGTGGATAAGTGCGCTGGTCTCTCATGGCAGAGGTCCAAGGATCAATCCCTGCAGGGTCCGGCCGTGAGGGAGACTAGGGCAATTATGTCACCCTTCTAAGCACAAATGAGGAAAGGCTGAACTGAGTGATCCGAGGTTTACATAAAAACGATTATTTTCAAGAAAATAAATGGGTATTTTCATTCGTCAAATAAGCGACCATTTATTTGAAATCACAGAATTATCAATTGTCACTTTTTGCAGATTTTTTATTTCTATTTTGTTCCGTTTCATTCAGAACTTCAAGTGTCGAAACAAAAATAACAAAATAACCCAGTTTGAAAGTAGGATACGTCGCTTAGGATGCTGAAAATTCTCTGCTGAAAATGGATACACAACAGACATATTTTCTAACACTGTATTTTTAATTCATTTTGCTGACGACCGTTAATTGTCTATTCCCAGAAAAACACGAATGGAATTGAAACACACAAAAAAAAGCTTTAGTGATGACAAGAAAAGCTTTATACAGGGCACAAGTGGGCTTACGAAGGATTTTAAAAAAGTACCTTCCAAACAACCTTCTTACATCTGGTCCTGTTCACACTTTCAGACTTGGGAAATTATTAGCTTAGTAGACATTGGTGAAAGGCAACCACAGGAGGGTGCTGGGGGATTGGCATGAAGAAGAGGGGAAGGATCATGAAGGAGAGGGTAGCTGTGGGGATTTTCAATCAATAATTAATTTGTGATTTTTTAACCTGGCATAGATGTATCATAGACAACTGGACCAGGATTAATCAGGCATTAATGGGGGACCACATGCTGAAAATATGAAGGGGCGGCAGCAGATGGTACATGAATATTCTTAATTTTCCCCACTTGCCTATGAAGGTTTCCCTATTTGACTCTGCAGTCTATTTTTTCTGGAGGGAGACATGAAGTCTCCCTAAAATTTCCCCATATGCTGGTATCTGGATCCCTGGTCGGTGAAAGTTCTCTAGGGGTCCGAACACTCTCTGTCAGCATCAACTGTGGGGTTGACGCTGTTATGTTCATGTTGAATTTGTGCGTGGTCAATTTGTTTCATCACCTTGTGGACACAGTCGTGATTCAATTCATACATTTATTCCCTCGATAAAAACAGAATTATTTTATTCCCAGATAGGATAATTAGTGAGCTCATTCGCAAAGCACCAGTTCAGGTAACCATAATTCGGTCAAGGTCTTTTCTTAAAAAGGAAACAAAAAACATTGTAGTGTCTGGCAGAAAATAGTTCCTGCAAACAATCAGTGTACTGCTTAAAATATACTCTGTTGACACATGCTGAAACCAAGATAGCTTGGTAAAGTATACAGTGGAAAATATATATTTTTGTGACAATTTCTCAAATAACAGTCTTGAATTGATGTTTCTGATAGGAATGAGCTTATATAACAAGTACAAATAAGTTTTAAGTCTGAAAATGAATATCAATATTTGTATTTGGGTTTGGCAGCTGAAATAAAAAAAAAATAAAAAATATGATTCCCTGCATTTTATATAATTTGTGTTCCAACATATTCTGTTTTGCAGAGTTTTGTGTCAACACATGTATTTATTTATCGGTGTTTAAGGTCACATATTTCTGCACAATGGATAATCATGACAACAGTTTTGCAGGTGGGGGAAGTCAGAGTACCCGGAGAGAACCACTGAGCAATGGCAAGGAACTGTCAGCTCCCCAAAATACTAATTCCATACAAGCAGGGTTAGCATTGGTTGAAGACAGGTGCACCATAGACGTGCATCGATTATGTCTTAGTACACAACACCACCGTGCCCCCACGTGGGCAATAGGGTTGAAGTGTCTTGTCCAAGGGTACAACATGGTTGCTGCAGATGGGATTCAAACCAAGGACCTCTCGTTTTGCAGCCTGCACCTGAGCCACCATGCCCCCACCACAATAGACATAGCACATGTTATATTTGTGTTATATTAAGTTGAATATTATTTTCAAACAAGGTGAAGTAATTTTCGGCTATTACCAGCATCATTCTCTATAATTCATTTACTACTACTACTAAAATGTTTATGGGAGAAAGTGAAAAGAACAGTTGGAAAAGTTCAGGTTGGAAAAGAAAAAGTCAGCTCTGCCTTTCTCTGAATAATACATGTCCATAAAAAATAATCAACAAATTAAAGAAAATTAATCCTTCTGTGAAGTTTGTAACACAATTTGAATTTGCACTATTAGTCAATTATTCATATATTGTGACATTATTAAACCTTACCAGAGTTCACAAATATGCACTCTCCAATGAATAGTAATAAAATAATATAAATGAATGAAAGTGTCAATGGCCCTGCAGCTCAACTTGTCCAAGAAGGGACTGAACTAAATAGAAAGATATGGTAATGCAAAGTCATTCACTCAAGTTTCTCAGGCCTTAAAATTCGCCCCGATTTGTGAGAATCAAGTTTTGATTCTTGCAAACTCCTGTGCGAGAATCAATTTTCAGTTCTCAATTCAGAATTTGATAGTACTCTTATATTCTTGTTCTTGTGAGTACACCCAGTCCATAATTGATGATAAAAAACAAACTTCATATTTATATATAGAAATAATTACTGCAGTTTAACCCAAAAGGACCTATTTCCAATTTTTATATGACTTGCCCTGTGTTTACTGTAGAACATGTGTTCCAACATACAGATAGGGGTCTTGCTGATAGAAGTTACAGTACCTTGGCAGTGGTTTCTGGTGAAGTCTTGGCTGCCTGCATAGGCAGCCAAGACTTCACTAGACACCACTGGTAAGTCAAAGAGTCATCTTATTAGATGAAGCAATAAAATAAGTAGAATCCTCCAGGTACTTAAGGACACTTTTAGAATCTATGAAGAGAATCAAATGAAGATTTTGCGAGATTCAATGTTGATTCTCATTGTTTTCCTTGCAAGAATCATTTGCGAGAATCGATTCTGATTCTCACATGAATTTTAAGTCCTGGTTTCTACAGAAAAGACATCACACCAAAGCTACATATGACATCTGAAAAGAATTGGGAGATGGGTGCGGTCTGTTGGGTGTACTAATGGAAATATTGACAATTTATATGTCAAATCCAAGACTGACATGTTGATTTATACCATTCAGAAGAGGTATGCCTCAATGCCACTGCACATTTGTACCTTAATGCATCAGTATGACTTAACTCTACTTCACCATTGTAGCATTTTGTACTGTTATGCATCATCACTACTGCTGTATTGTTATTAAATTTGCAGGCCCTGGTGAAATTTGATGCAGCAATGTTGAGGTAGTGCCCTGCTAAGTTCTGTGTTCGAAGTAGTAGGAAACCAGCTACTACAACTCCACTTCTAAAACACAGACATCCTAGAATTCATGTCTGAAGAAGGTTTATAGTTTTAAGATTTTGAAGTGCTTGGGAGGTAGTTACTGCATCCTTACTGCTGAGACTCTAAACTTAATGGATTTCATATGTCAGTCAGTCCCAGATACAAGTTTATGCAGCAATAAAAAGGTTGTTACTGCAACACTATTGCTAAGACTCTATTTTGTGGGCAATTCAATGAAGACTGATAACAGTTCCAAGTAAATGCAGCAGTGATGATGTAATTACTGCATCTCAACTGCTATGACTTATACTTTGATTGTTTATAGTTCTGTACTTTAGTGCAGTACTGAGTACATGCTGGTTATTCTCAGATATCTGTGGTCTAAAGATATCCTCCAAAATCTATCCTTCAATAGATGTCCTCAAAAGGTATCCTCAAATAGTACATCACCATGTCATAAGTATCTTCCAATAACAAGATAAGGATGAAGAGGAATGGTAAATTACACCTCATTGAGGAATTTCTTTGCGATCCTCATAATGACAAAAAAGAGATTCTATGGGCACAAACTCAGATGAGGATAACATGAATGGTAGATTATACCTCATTGAGGAAATTTCTCATGGCCCTCACATGATAGAAAAGGGGTGAACAAAGCCACTTGTTTGCTAGTCAGGGGTGCTGGAAGTTGGATGCCACAACATGTGGCCTTTAAATACCTAGATGAGGTTAAGAGGAATGGTAGATTATACCTCACTGAGAAATTTTCTCATGCCCCCCCCATGTCCTCGTGCAATGAAAAGGGGTGCTGAAGGCCAATCTATTGTTATTTAGCGGTCCCAGAAGTGGGGTGCCATGGCATGTGGTGGTAAAGTGAAGTGAGCTGGCTATAAATGAAATATACCTTAAGGTTTTCAGTTCAAGAACAATAACACCCGGAATATATAGGTTCAGAACTAGCCTGAACAGGCCAGAAAAACTAAATATAACAAGAGGTGGGCCATGCCCCAGTGCATACCCTCATCGCGCATACTGCCAAACAATGGAAAGAGAAGAAATAAATCATGGTACTTTGAAAGCCTTTCCCATAAACAGTCTTCATTCCAAATTTCATTGAGATACAATAACCCAAAACAGAGATAGGAGGCAAACAGAAAAAAAATGGTTATTTTACAAGGCGAACAGCAAAATTAATGTCTTTGTTTTACAGCAAAACTTAATCTACCCAACCCCCATCCCCCACCATTACTCTCCACCCCCACCCTTACCTCCATCCTGGGAAGTAATTTTATTATGAATGCCAGAAACACCTGTTACTGAAATCTAGTGACGATCAGACCATCCACATGAAAGATATAGAACAAAGACAAACTGACACGTGGGGAGGTGCCTTGCATGTATTTTCTTTGTTTGCCTGCAAGGACATGGCAATTGAAAGACTTTCCCATAAACAAAATTTCAATGAAATCTGATAACCCAAATCTGAGTTTCGCGGCGAACAGACAGAAAGTTGGCTAATTTACGAGGCACACAGCAAAAGTTCAAAAGGAGGATAAATGCCAAAAATGAAATGTAAGAAATATTATTGGAGACTCATTTGAAAGCCCCTCCCATAAACAATCTTCATTCCAAGTTTCATCGAGATCTGATAACCCAAACCTGAGATACAAAGCAAACAGACAAAAAGCAGACAAAAAGGTGGATATATTTTCAACACTAGGCATTCAGGCACAAGATGTTTATTGTCTTTGTTTTACTTCAATAGAACTCAAATCCAATAGAAATCGTGAGATCCATGTAAACCGGTTACGGTACCAATAGTTTGTGTCAATCAGACCGTTGTCATGGGAGATGTGAAATTATTCTTTGTTTTACAGCATAGAATCACTTTACCCTAACCCCAACCCCACACAATTATAATTGTAATGGCCCAAAAAACATCTGCTACTGAAGTCTAGTGATGATTGGACCATCTACAAATGAGACAAAACAGACATAATGCCACATGTCTGGAGGTGATTGCATGTATTTTCTTTGTTTCACTGCAGTGACATGACTTACTTTAAAACTTTCCCTTAAAGTCTTCATTCCAACTTTCATTGAAATATGATAACCCAAACCTGAGATACGAGGCGAAAAGATAAATATTAGGCTATTTTGTATATTCAAAGGGCCATAACTCACAGAAAAAAATTTCAACAGCAAAACGGCTAATGCTCCTTAAAGGCTATATACTAGTATATCCCAGAACAATGAAAAAAGGTTGAATAGGCAGAAACTGTAGCATAGCTTAAAGGGAGAAGCAGAGGATTCTGAAAGACACCAAACTGGTTGTTTGCGGTAATTAGATGCATTCTAGTTCAATTGCACATACCCCAGGAGACCTCTCGGTCCTATAGCACTACGTCGTACTATCATGTAGGTGGATTTGCCAAGTCCCATTTCGGTGATTTTAGACTGTTTTAGGTGATTTCCAGAGACTGTCGGGTTGTTTGTGGTAATTAGATTTACTCCAACTCAATCCAATAGCCCCTACGAACATACACCCCCACCCCCCTCTGCCCTGTTGCTGGCCTTTGGGTCACATGGCAAGTACATGCTACCACAGAAACAAAGATGGCGACCCCTGTATACAAAATGGCAAACAGAAGCACGTATCTCCTTAACACATGTTGTGCTTAAGAACGAAGAACATGCATCATTATTGGGATGATGTCCCAAGATGGCTGCTCATGCAGGCGGCCATCACCAAGACATGATGTAACTGGGTTATGTCTGGGGGTCCCCAGCATGGTTCCCCAAACCAGGACATTCCGTTGCTCTCCTACTATTGTCAATTTTGAAATCCAAACAACATTGACCTATAGGCCTATCAGCGTCGACAACATCTTGCGTCAACAACATCTAGTCGACTAATCAATTCAACATTAGTACCCTAAAGCATATATGGGTAGATGCTTTTATACTTCTACGAAACGTATTTTCACATGAAACCATTTCATAAACCACATGCAGGCCTGTAGAGAATATATTATCCACTAGGTCAACAGTGCATGAGCGAATATGTGCAGGCTTCCCGCAAGTCAACAGGCGATGCAGTTTTGAATAAGTTAATAAGCCCAATGGCTGACATCGTTGGAGAATGTCCAGTTCACTATTTTTGTAACTTGAACTTTTTTCACAGAAAAAATTACAATGCAGGGGAGATGATAATGCATGGACACCCACTTCGGGAGTACAGGGGTGTGTGTATGTGAATGTTATCAGTGATAACGGGGCATACAGTCCTAGCATATGGTAGTCTATCTCATGCATAGACATGCATAGGTCTATAGCTTAGTCTGCGCTGGTCTGTCGGCAACTGTTGGAGCCTCAATTGTCTTTTTTTCCCGCCAAGCCAAGAAGAGTGGGGGGATGGACCTATCCCTCATTGTGTGTGCATCAGCTCACCACTAAGCATGTGGGGTGATGCTTCACACCATGAAATTCATGATTAAGAAGACGTGGCCCTCAAACCCAGAACCTTGGATACAAAATAATCATGATTAGTTGGGGTTGGGGTGTAACTGTGCTCAGGAGACAACCCCCTCATCTTCCCAGTTTTCTGCGCATAAACATATGTTTATGTTTTGGCCAAAAAATTAATATATATTTTTTTTTTTTAACAGTTTCACCAATATATTTATTTTTTTATTTATTTATTTATTTTTTTTTTTTCGGGGGGGGGGGGGGGGGGGGGGTAGGGCACAATGCTAGTGAATCTATGCCACTGTCTCCCATCTTCCCCGATGAACTCCCTTGCATCCTGTATGATGCTCAGTGGATATTCTTTATGGTGCCACTCGCCTCGGGCTGAAAAATGAGTCTATATTTTATTTGAATGCTAGCCAAAAGACAGAGTGTGTGGTTCGTGCAAATTATCTATCCTCAGTTCAAATTTAGACCTTTTTAGAGTTCTTAACTTTTTTATCTATTTTGTGCCATTATGTAGACTAATAACTAAGCAACCCCCACCCCACTATAGACAACCAATTAGCCTACAAAATACAGGCCCAAATGATTGCCTTGTAAATTGAAGGGAGAGAGAGAGAGAGAGAAAAAAAAAAAGAAAGGGAGGCAAAAAAGAAAGAGAGAAACAAATAATGGGTACATTATGATATATGAGCATGAAGAGCCTGTGTTTTGGTGTGGAAGACAGCTTTTCCTTAGGCCTAGTTGAGCATTAGGCTGGAGAAGGTGAGATCACAACAGCTTCAATGTAGTTGAGTTCTAAAGACGAGAATACCAGATGAGCTATATATATGTCTATAGACCTCTGCCTATATACCCTAGCCTTCCCCCATTCCACGGAACTTTTGGCCTACACATACACAATGTCGAATTCTGTAATACGCATATATGATTTTGCACTCGTAGCTGACCATGTCATTCTTCTCGAGAACTGATTTTATGTTTAGGCCTACACTTAACCTAAATTTATGAAAACCCCGCGCCAGGCTATCCAACTATAGAATAGGCCATACAACAGATATTGTTTCACCCCTCAGGCCTACATAATGTCGATATTATAGATCTCTATATTGAGAATGGCACAAAGAAGTGAATAGGCTGCCCACCTTCTTTATTCGAGAGCTTATGGCCTATAGTCTCCCTTTGGTCTTCCGACCAGAGAAATTATTCAGGACCATTGCTGAGCCCCCCCCCCTTCCCCACACACAAAGGACCTCCATTGTATTAAACAACGATGGTAGGCTATAGGATCTCATGGAGCTGGACCCAGGCTAAGGCCTATATAGTGTTGCCCCTTAGACCCTACTGCACCCATAAAAATGGAAAGCTAAAGGCCTGTGGTACCATCTGACCATCGGGGCCAATCACTGCAGAATGAGTTGGCCTATACACATATTGGTCTACCAGTTAGACCTGAGTAGAAGTTCAGACGCTGGTTAGCTTACTCCCCCATCCCCACTTCTCCAGTGGATTTTAGCCTAGGCAGAACAAGCAGCCGATGGAGATTTGGTTACCACTACCAGCAAAATAGTAGCAGGAGGCTCTGAAAATGCCCTCAGATTGCATTTCTTTGGTGGACCCCCCCCCCCCCCCCCCCCCCCTTACTGGGGCTACGTTCCAATAAAAACACTTATAATTTTAATCCTGAAGACTCTTGAACTGAATACTTCTTGTTGAGGATAAAACACTCAACTTACACTTCCTGCGAGGAGGGGGGGAGGGGGGGAGAGGGGGGATGTAATTTGGGACGATACTAGTACTAATTAAATTCTTCTGCTATAACAAATCAATACCTCCGCCCTCACCCTCGCCTCAATAGAAACACAAAAGAACATGTTGTGGGTGATTCAGGCTTTGGAGATTGAATTCGACATGTTTTGAGTAAAAAGACAGTGTGGTCTGCAGACCAATGACAACATGCATCAAACACCAGAAGTTGGGCTGCAGATTAGATGCTAAATAGAACTTGGGCATAATGGGGCCTAAGTCAAAACCCGCTATGCCCATAATCCTATAAAATGAATGGATACTGCCTTTCAATCTTATCAAAGAGGTTATCCTGAACACTTCCATAGCGGCTGTGCAATCACACTTACAACGACCCTTAATCTCAAACACAACAAACAAATCTTGTTTCAAACACGCGTGCATGAACTTTCATGACATTTCATGACGTTAAATTTACCTCATTTTTTTACTCTTTGACCTTGAATGGTGTTGACTTCACGTAGGTTAAATATATTCCTTTTTGTCTTATCCGGCGAAATTTTCTGTCTCAACATGAAAAATGTTGACCAGTTATGTCGAGATGAGGACAAACATATTAATATTACAATTATGTGAAGAAGAATCGTCATTCTGAACACATGCATGTTCCTGGACTTGGCTGAAGAACTAATGTCTAAATACTAGCGTCCAGTTCACTTTGGATGTTCACAAAATTTTTCAACGTGGAATAATAAAAAATAGGCCGATGAAATCGTCAGATGTGTACCCATACGCGCAATTAGTAGAAAGCTGTATGACGGAGGGCCACCCAGGATACCGACATTATGTACACCATACAAGGTATGGGTACATATTTATTTATTTATTGATGTTTAAGGTCACATATTTATGCACAATGGCTAATCATGACCGTGACAGTTTTACGAGTGGAGGAAGCCGGAGTACCGGAGAGAACCACCGAGCAACGACGAGCAGCTGCCAGCTCCCCTACATCGTAACTCCGCACTGCAGCACAGGCAGGGTTAGATTGGTTGAAGACATGCGTACCATCGACGTGCAGTACGCCTTAGTAAACGGCGTCATCGTGCCCCCACATGGGCAATGGGTGTGAAGTGTCTTGCCCAAGGACACAAAGTGGTTGCCGAAGGTGGGATTCGAACCGAGGACCTCTCGGCTTGCAGGCTGCACCTCTACCTACTGAGCCACCGCACCCCCATGGGTACATATAGAAATGGATTGGAGGAGTGTCTAATTTGAAGGATAAAGGGTTAATATCTCCGGATCAAATTATCAGATTTACATAAAAAAACTATACAGCACAGCACATCTGTAACCTGAATAAATATATAAAGTAACATGACAATCGGATTGATATTTTTTGAGTTATCTCATGCCAAAGGGATTGGAGGAATTTTCAATTTGAAGGATAAAGGGTTAATATTCCGGATCAAATTATCAGATTAACACCCAAAACTATACAGCTCAGTACATCAGTAACCTGAACACAAATATAAAGTAACTTGACAATCCAAGCAATATTTTTCAAGTTATCGAATGCCAAAGGGATTGGAGGAATTTTCAATTTGAAGGATAAAGGGTTAATATCTCAGGATTAAAATATCAGATTTACACCAAAGACTATACAGCTTGGCACATCAGTAACTTGAACACAAATATAAAGTAACTTGACAATCCAAGCAATATTTTTCAAGTTATCGAATGCCAAAGGGATTGGAGGAATTTTCAATTTGAAGGATAAAGGATTAATATCTCAGGATCAAAATAACAGATTTACACCAAAAAACGAAACAGCTCGGCACATCAGTAACCCGAACACAAATATAAAGTAACTGGACAACCCAAGTAATATTTTTCAAGTTATCGAATGCCAAAGGGATTGGAGGAATTTTCAATTTGAAGGATAAAGGGTTAATATCTCAGGATCAAATTATCCGATTTACACCAAAAACTATACAGCTCGGCACATCAGTAACCTGAACACAAATGTAAAGTAACTTGACAATCCAAGAAATATTTTTGAAGTTATCGAATGCCAAAGGGATTGGAGGAATTTTCAATTTAAAGGATAAAGGGTTAATATCTCAGGATTAAATTATCAGATTTACACCAAAAACTATACAGCTCGGCACATCAGTAACCTGAACACAAATATAAAGTAACTTGACAATCCAAGCAATATTTTTCAAGTTATCGAATGCCAACGGGATTGAAGAAATTTTCAATTTGAAGGATAAAGGGTTAATATCTCAGAATTAAAATAACAGATTTACACCAAAAACTATACAGCTTGGCACATCAGTAACCTGAACACAAATATAAAGTAACTTGACAATCCAAGCAATATTTTTCAAGTTATCAAATGCCAAAGGGATTGGAGGAATTTTCAATTGGAAGGATAAAGGGTTAATATCTCAGGATTAAATTATCAGATTTACACCAAAAACTATACAGCTCAGCACATCAGTAACCTGAACACAAATATAAAGTAACTTGACAATCCAAGCAATATTTTTTCAAGTTACCAAATGCCAAAGGGAATGGAGGAATTTTTAATTTGAAGGATAAAGGGTTAATATCTCAGGATTAAATTATCAGATTTACACCAAACACTATACAGCTCAGCACATCAGTAACCTGAACACAAATATAAAGTAACTTGTCAATCCAAGCAATATTTTTCAAGTTATCGAATGCCAAAGGGATTGGAGGACTTTTCAATTTGAAGGATAAAGGGTTAATATCTCAGGATCAAAATAACAGATTTACACCAAAAACTATACAGCTCAGTAAATCAGTAACCTGAACACAAATATAAAGTAACTAGACAATCCAAGCAATATTTTTCAAGTTATCGAATGCCAAAGGGATTGGAGGAATTTTCAATTTGAAGGATAAAGGGTTAATATCTCAGGATCAAATTATCCAATTTACACCAAAAACTATACAGCTCGGCACATCAGTAACCTGAACACAAATATGAATTAACTTGACAATCCAAGCAATATTTTTCAAGTTATCGAATGCCAAAGAAATGGATATGGACACCGGACGGACAGACGGATGGATGGACAAAGGATGGACAAATGACGGATGGTCACCCCGGATGCCGGCATTATGTGTACCATACATAGTATGGGTACACATAAAAATATCGGGTGAGTAGCTATACGGAAACTAGTAATTTTCAAAGTCCTACATTTCTGTTTTAGTTTGATCAAACACTGAATTTAAATTTTAATATAATAAGGTGGTGGAACTCTTGCGAACCACAATATGGAATTGTCGTCGACATTCAATGTTACATTGTGTCATTGTGCACGTGTCGTGTGTCGGTGCAAGGCTTTCCTCAGCCTTTCCTGAATTTCAAAAGTGAACGTTTATTTCCTCAAGTGCAGTTTGCAAGTTCACGATTGTTTGTTGGCCGATATAAGTTTGTTAAACTGAAGCCCCTTGGTTCATATTTGAGCTCAATATACAGAAGCTTGAATGTTTAACTTGGGGCAATATGGGGAATCTTTAAAGATCTTCTTCAGAAGCACCAGTCAGAATCTTTTGATGTTTGGCATACATCATTGTTATGAGGGTCGGATTCAAGATTGTTCAAATCAATTTCCTCGATTCATATTTGGGCTTCCCATGAAAGCTTGAATTTCAACGTTAAGCAATATGGGGATAATTTTAAAAATCTTCTGCAGATCTGCCAGTCAGAATACTTTCATATTTGGTATACAACATCTCTACTAGTAGGGAGGTCAGATTCAAGATTGTTAAAATTGGGATGCCTGGTTTCATATTTAGGCGCTCTATGGTAGCCCAAATTTCAACTTACTGCAATATGAGGAAATTTCTTTAAAAATCTTCTTCACACCCACAGGTCAGAATGATTTCATATTTGGTATTCAACATCTTTGTGGCAATCAGATTCAAATTTGTTCAAATTAAGTGCCTGGGTTGATATTTTGAATTGTAACTTAATGAAATATGAAGGATCTTCATCAGATTCACCAGTGAGTATCCTTTCATATTTGGCATACAGAATCTCAAGGGAGGTCCAATTCAAATTTATTTAAATCGAGTGTCTGGGTTAATATTTGGGCTCCCTATGGGAGCTCGAATTTTAACTTAATGAAATATGAGGGAATATCTTCAATGAAAGTGTCAATGACACTGTAGTGCAACTTGTCTAAGATATGTACATGTATAGTATGTGACACAGCAATGACACACATCTAGGTAATGACTTCATAACAAAGGTACATGTAAAGTATTGTAAAGGTCTGTACATAAATACTGACCGTAGCCTGTAACAAATGTACAGGTAAAGTATTGTAAAGGTGGGTGACAGTTAGATGCCTCTTGCCCGAGCTGTATTGACATGTGCACTTACTGTGTATAATTAGCACTGAATAAATCAAAGTTCATCTAATTTGCATAATTTCTGCACAAGAAAAAAACCTGTATTATATGTCATGTCTTCCATTTTACTAAACATTCATTCAAAAATTTATTCAAATCAGAACCTTCATATAGAAGTTCTGTACAAAAATCTGATTGTACCCAATTTAGGTACAAAATGGCCACCGACAGGCATCTTGAATTTCGGACAGCACCCAAAAACACTCATTCTCGTCCCAAAGTGATAACAAATGAACCCAAGAAGTTTCATGAAGATTGATTCATAAATACAGCCCCTAGCCCAAGCTGTATTGATATGCGTACTTACTGTGTATAAGTAGCACTGAGTAAATCAAAGTTCAGACACAAAGTCCACCCTCCTCCTGAATGTATATGTGCTCAATACCAGGATGTATATCAAGATTCGTATCTAGATGCATATTGTATCATGAATCGCATACCTAGAAACAAATCATACTGTGAATTTGGTGTATCATCCCTACCCTAGCCTCTGGTTTATTCAGTTTACGTTCTGAGTTTTCTCTTTTACCTACTGGTAGTGAAGATATCTTAAATTGTTTTGTGTTTGAAAGTTATATTCATTTAACAGGGTTATTCAATTGACACTTAACCTGCTGAGTATTTTTTTTTATCATATCGAAGCAGCCTGATTAGATTTGATGAATAATTTATCTAACTTTTATTCCAAGAATCAGTGGTAAAAAACTCTATACAATAAATGGGAAGGAGGTGGGGTGGGGGGGGGGGGGGGGGGGTAATTTGATTTACTAAGCCGGAATTATACTTATTTCAGTGGTAAGAGAAATCTTGACCTGGACAGGAATATCCACTACCAGCACGCAAGGAGTTCAACGATATCCATTTAACCCTTTACCCAACGCAGATGATATCAAAATTTATTATTTTAAATATTTTTTAAATTTTTAAAAAAAATTCAACAAAACCATATCATGTGACCCCCTCATTGGAATGAGCACGTTCCAAAGAGGGATCACATGATATGGGTTTGTTGAATTTTTTGAAAAATAATATTTTACAGCGGCTTAATTTACAAATTATGCAGACGAATGTGGCAGATTCGTTGGGTAAAGGGTTAACTGGGCTCCACTGAAGTTTAGGAATCATTGCTAACAACTAGATGATGAGGTTGAAATTATGAAAAACAGAACATCAAGCCCTTATGGACAGCCATCAGCTATTCACAAAAATTGCCATTCATACTTTTTATTTTTTCCAATTTTTACATTTAAAATATCTTATGATGATCGTTGGAATAAATTCTTGAGCACTGTTTAAATGAGGGGGGTCATGTGAGCTAAGCTTTGGTTGTAAAAATTGTCATTTTTCAAGAAAATTGTTTCAATCATCATGTTCTAGGAAAGTTAATTAAACGGTGAAGTGTAAATGGAAGATCCACTAAGAATAATATACAAATGTTTATATCAGTTCAGTCACTAAAACATCAGCATTTATTTATCCATACATTTATTTATTGGTTTATCCATATATTTATATTTTGGAGAAGCAGCAGCAGCTGGGTAATCTTGTTTATCTTTGTTGTTTCATTTTTAGCTAACCTGACAAAGTCAGCGGGAACTTAAGAGACCCCTTTTTGTTCGTCGTCCAGCCATCCTTCTGTCCAGCGTGAACTTTACATTAAGAATATTATGTGTACAAGAACTTTCTTTTACATCTATTGATCTAAATGTAGGCATCTTTTCTCTTTTACAGAATTGATTCTAAAGAAGAAGTTAGTTGTGATTGTTCCCTTAATGAAGATCAGGCAGAGAAAACATATAGTCTACTAGACTCTGAGGCAATAAACAATCATTAAAACTTCCATGTACTGTTTCTCGAGCATTCTAAATTTGACTTTTTCAGTCAGTTGGTGATCTGGAATAAAATTGTCAGCTTGAAATTTAGGTTATTTTCTCTGATCAGGTCTTTAACCCTTTACCCAATTCACATTGATATATCATAATGTGTTCTAATTAGTTGTGAATTTTTTTTTTTCAAATTTTTCACAAATTACAGCAGAACGATGAAATATGACCCCCTCACTGAAACAGGACTGATGGTTTTGGCGAAATTTTCTTAATGAACATTTTTCAACTGCTCATTATGTGGGCAGATGCAGCCAATTCATCAGATATAGGGTTAAATCCCATAAATAATGAAAGTAAATACTGTGTCCAACATTCAATTAACATTCAATAATCGGGCGTGTTTTAAAAATTTTGTGTAACCAATTTATTATTCACTTGGTTTGAGCTTTGGTAACTCATCATTCATTCCATTGATTCAGATAACCCATTACTTATTATATATTTATTGGGGTTTAACTACACTTTTGACTAACCCATTACTAGTAAGTAAACTAATGTAATATAAACTAATGTAATATATATGTAACACAATTATGCTGATATATGAACTGTTGATCATAGCTAAGTTCTTGCTCCTATGGGCAATATCCTGATGAATAAAGATGAATCCTTAGGAACAATAATGAGGTTGGGTTGCAGCAATTCTGATGCAAATTAGTTGCTATTATAGCCTAATCTTGGCATGAGCTATCATGCTGCTGAAAAGTATGGCATCCCTAATCAGTATTAGTGGCAGAGACATGTATTATTGCGATTTCCTTACAGTACTAGTACAGCCTACAATAAAGTGGAAACCTGGATGCGCTACTGGTAATAGTACACCATTTGTGAGATATTTGCATCACCTGTTGAAAATATTGCGTTAATGCTATAGGAATATTGCCATAAAAAGGCCAATATGGCCTCATTAACAAAAGAATATCATCTAACGGTATACTTTGTTATAAACTGTACTGTAAGATGATCAACAAGTTTGCATTTGCCTGAAGTATACCTGTTCTGTTCTGCAGTGGCCAACCGAGTAGCTGTACTTGAGGCAGATGCAAACACCTGTGCCCTGCAGTTGATGATTGGTTGCTCAACATCATTCCACCATTCATTTGTACTAGGTAATTCAACTTGGCGAAAATTGTATGTGATCTGGTGACAAGTTGGCGTGACCAGTTTTTCACTGGTGTGTCATTCATTTTAGGTAACCTCCACATGACCCAAACAAAACTGAATTGACAGGCCTGAATATTACAGGTAAATCAGGGTAAATTTGAAAAGAAATGTGAAAACAGTGAAAATTTAATTGACAAATTTTCCCATAATGCAAGTAGGAATTCAACAATTCAATCTTTGACAGACTGAAAGCTCTCTGAGCTCTGTCAATTGTTACATTGAAATAAGGGGAAAATTTGCAGCTTGGAATTTTATATTTTGAGATCACTGTGCAGAAAATTAAAAGTAAATTAACTTCATCATGTCATAATACCAAAATTTCAAGTAGCAACTTTTTTCCAATAATGCAACAAGGAATTAAACAATTTCACTCTTGTTTGACAAAGCTAATTGTCTCTGGCAAATCAGATTGAATTGGTTACATTCTTTAGTCACATGACGGTAAAACATTCGAATCTGAAACTTTGATATTAAGACATACTATAATTTATCATTTGCTAGCCTGTCAATTATTGAAAAGTATCAAAAAGATATTTTGCAATATCCATCGATTTGATGGATAATGAAGCATATCTCTCAGTAACTTCCCAAATGATGTCACACTTTGGCACATCACTTCACCTTCGATACTGTTACCAGCCATTAAGTGGCAGTTTTATTAGCTGTATCAGAAGTTAATGCTATTCCAAGCTGTTCTGGTGATTCTATGACTTAAAAATTGGAATATTTCTGGTAATAAAATAATAAAGTAAAATAATTAGATGTATAGAATGTGACTCCGAGAGTGATATTGAGTGTTGAACTGGGTAATATTTCCGAAAAACCTTGTTGATCGAATGTCCCTGAAGTTTTGTTTTGATGAGTCAGCATACTCCATTCCAAATTCCTTGTTGCAAATTAACATTTAAAATGTTCTAAAACTACAATGAAATGTTCTAAAAATAAAATTGAATTTAATGAAGAATATGAGAATATTCCTGTTTGTAGTATTATAATTTCATCTGTGAACTGAACAATTAATTTGTTAAATTATCCTGGGCAAGTGGGACTATTGTTTTTATGTTTGAGTGTTTTGTCTAGTGCAGGCTTGAAAGAATAATCAGCTGACCTCTGTTATTGTTTTGAAACATATGTGTTTGTAGTCAAATTGGGTTGAATTTTGTACTGTAAAATGGCATGTAGCATATAATAAAAAATAAAATTTATGCTATTTTAGTGAATATAAGGAATTAGTGCTTGTGAAAAAGAAAACTTTCAGGTTCTCACTCATGAGAATGGTGAGATTATTCCCAATATTCACAAAAATAGCATATACATCCTCTATACATTTACTACAATGTACTTTTGTTTACCAAACAGTTGGTCCTACTTTTTATATTACCGCTCATAGAAGCAGGCCATATATCATGGTATGACTGTGTTCATCCATCATATTGTCTGTAGATCTATTGACTTTTGCTTTATACCTGAATTTCAACTTGAAACATCATGTCCAACAAATACCATTTTTTGTGGATTTGAGCAACAGAATATTCAATACGGTTGCTATGGTACACGACTTGGAATTTGTGACTTCTGTTTGTCTGAGCAATAACATAAAAACATATGACCAATGGATTAGGGGGGAGGGGGGATACCATTTTCTCTGATGCTCTACTAATGAGTCTTGCTTGGAGAGTAATTCTGGATAATCGATATTATTGCACAGATAAGCAAAAACCACATAAAAAGACAAAATTGCAGCTGTATTGAAAATGCCAAATACTGTATTTGGCATTTTCAATATAGCTGCCATTTTGGGGTTTTGTGATTTTTTGCTCGTTTGTGCAATAAATTGAAAAAAAGAATGGCCAATGGATCCCCTTTTTTGTAGTAAATTGAGATGCATTAGAAATGTGAGAGGTATATTTTTGGGCTTGCAGAATGATTGTATTAACATTACTAGTAAATATCAAATGATACCAATACTTGACTGTACTTGTTTAAAGATGATATAAGACCTTTAAATAATTGTGCTTACTTTCTGTCCGGGAATTAGGGGTTATTTATCACTTTTCAGGTGGTAGTCTTCATTCACACGCTTAATCAGCAACATACTGCATCACTACCTCAACAATGCAGCAGTACTACCTCAGCAGTATAAAAGAAACCTTAATTTGAATAACTGGCAGCAGCATACATGAGGCGATAATTTAAATTATTAGAACATGTTGCAAAGCAGCCTCAAGGGTATACTGTAATAATACTGACCCTAACAGTATGCTGCAAGGCTACCTCAGGAATTGACTGCAATTACAGCTTTAATCTATGCTGCAATACTGTCTCAGTAGTAAACTGTATCACTACCTTACCTGTGTGGTAGCACCATCTCAAAATTTGTGTGGTAGTATCACTACCTTACCTGTGTGGTAGCACCATCTCAAATTTGCAAAATCAGCAGCAGTTTACATGAGGCCTTAATTTAAATAATGGGAACCTGCTGCATTCATGCTTCAAGCACACTTCCCTATTACTGCTGTAGTAGAAATGGAAACCAAAGACAAGTTCAGTAGTACTGATGTTGTTTGCCTTTTTGCTACTGGAAGCACTGATGAGGTATTGCTGTATGAATGCCTTATATATGCTGTTAGCTTTGAATGCAACCTTGCTTCAACTATGCATAAAATATACTGGCTTTTGGAGGGGGCACTACCGGCCATGTTTTTCAATGAAATTCAAAAACATTTATATCTCCCATCTAGACATCATACCAAAGCTACATGTGAAATTCAAAAAAGATGGGGTGTGCTAATGGAATTGTTGACAATTTATATGCCAAATCCTAGATGATCACACAATTTGGAAGCAATCGGGTGAGAGCTGCAGTCTACAGGGTGTGTTAAAGGAAATGTGAACGGACAGAGGATTGTACAGATGTACGGCCGATTGCAACCCATCCCAACAGCTCATACCTATGGTTATCAAGTTGAGCTAACAAGAAATGATAATTTATTCAGGGACTTGGCTAGAGGTTTCCATTGGGGGGGGGGAGGGGGTAGGGTAGTGAATTTCCAACTAGGGAAGAGGGACTGGGAGGGGGAAACCCTCTCCTGGTCTCTCCCCTAGTTGGAAATTCATTACAACAAAAAATTTTGAAAATGAAGCCATCAAAGGGGGCATAAAGTTGGTTCTAGTAACTGAAATGCCAACACATATGATAGAATTATCAGGTTATTATTATTTGGTATTATTCTGAGAATTGAATATGTGCTAAACAAATGCTCAAGATCGAGAACTTTAAGCAATTCACACTCTCCTAACATTAAATCAGGTCTTATGTAGGAATGATAATTTTTCGATGTTTCAGCATTTTGTAACTGTTAATGATGAAATTAACTCAGGATAACGATTTTACATGATGCGATTTCCTTAAAGTGCATTTCAAGGATTTTTTTATTTCGATAATTAAACGTACTATAGAAATCTCGTACCGATCGACATCATGCATACTTTTGTAGCTTGATATTGCATTCACTGTAAATTGGAATTTTTGCCCATTTGAAACTAAGTTGGAATTTTGGAAAGTAAAGGAGACATCAGCATCACCAAAGAAGCTCTAAAATCCAGATACATAGAATTTTCAACTACTCATGACTTGCCCTCCGAATTTCCAACTAAAGGAAATTTTGGTCAAGATTGGAAAGGGGGTGGGGCGGGGTTATTTAGGATGTTATGAATTAAATTATATATTTGTGCCAAATGTTTGGTTTCCAGTTTTTAACAGAACTTCAAAATTATTATTGAGCACAGCCCCATATCACTCAATTTTGTAATTTTCATCATTAAAATAAACACCTTTTTTGTGACAACTTTGTTCTCCCATTTTTCTATTGCTTGACATTTTTATAGATTTCATGAAAGCAACATTCCTGTTAACCCTTTACCCAACGCAGGCGATATCAAAATTTATTATTTTAAATATCATTTTTTCAAATATTTCAAAAAATTTCAACAAAACCATATCATGTGACCCCTCATTGGAACGAGCTTGACGAGCTCGTTCCAACGAGGGGGTCACATGATATGGTTTTGTTGAAATTTTTTGAAAAATAATATTTTTTCAACTGCCGAATTTGCATATTACGCGGGCGGATGCAGGCGATTCGTTGGGTAAAGGGTTAACCCTTTCTATAACGAGAGCTGCATGTGACGTTATAATTTACTGAATGAGGCTCATTGAGCAGTTGAAAAGGGTTTTTTTTAAAAAAATATTCCAGCAAAGCCATATGATGTGACTCCTTACTCAGGTTACTAGAAAAGTCTCATTCCAAAGTAGGGTCACAACATAACGTTTTGTTGAAATGATTCGTTTCAGCAAATTGCATTGCCAAAAAACATAACTGATAATCAAAGATTCACCACAATAATTTAATAAATTAAATTTATGGTTGAAACATATCTTTATCTGAACAGAAGCACTTCTGCTTGAGACTTTGATTGTAAGACCACATTCAATTCAGCAGAGGAGACAGAAAGTTGTTTGCGTTGACAACCGTCTATTTATAGGACATAAATGGAAATTACAGGATCTAAAAATAGATTCTGGAAAATCAAATGTAGTGCTTAATTTCAATGCATGATGTTTGAATGTCACAAGATCAGCTTGTATTCATGAAATAAATCACATGATCAATTGGTATTCACGGGGAAATAACATAACCTGGGAATCCACTGCCAATACAGTGTTCATTGAAAAAAATTTCAGCTGTGGTGTAAACATTTTCTCTTCTTGGATTTACTTGTTCTTAACCCCTACACTATTTAATGGGATGCAAATGCAACGATTCTGGGTTTGGTTTTTTTTGGTATCATCACTTAATCCTACACACTGCACCTCATGGAAATCAGTGAGAAAGTCTCTTTTTCAAATTTCCTGTGTGAGATAGAATCAGCATGTGCCATAGTTTCGCTAGGTGGTTGGTGCCTGAAGGAAACCCTCTTGCCCTAAGTCTGAATCCCTGCCATGCCATTGTAAATAAACCCAGTGTCCTTTCTTCTTTCTATGGAACACAAAAAATTTGAAAGGCGTTCTTCCTGAATTCCATGAGGTGCAGAATGTAGAATTATGTGAAGCAATTATATAAGAAACTAAAATAAGAGGCCCCATGGGGGCCAGGGCATTCACCTGATCATAGTTGTATAAAGGATTTAATTACCAGCTATGGCTAGTTAACACAACAGAGGAATGAAGTTATTGAATTATTTATAACTCTGTTGTCCATAGCAGATGATTTTTTCTAGCATTGGAATGCTACCACAGAAATATTGCCAAGATTTTCAGAAAATACAAAATTAGGGGCTGAACTTAAACAAATGTGAAGGATGTTGTATACCAAATCGTTGCCGAGTGCAGAATGTTCAATGTCCAATAGGGGACATAGAACATTCTAGCACTGAGGCGACGAAATATCACAAGATTCTAACTGGTGCTTCTGGTGAAGGTGTTGGGAATATTACCAATTTTGCACTATGTTAAAATTAGCCACCCCCATAGAAACACAAATATCAACCCAGGGACTTTATTTGCATAAACTGAATCTGAACCCTCTAAAGATGCTGTATACTAAATATCAAACGATTCTGACTGTACATCAAGAAAGAGATTTTAAAGATTATTCATCATATTGGACTAAGTTAAAATTCAGGCTCTAATAGGGAGGCCAAATATTAAGCCAAAGACTTGATTTGAATAAACTTAGATCTAACTTCCCTTAGGATACTGTAAACCAAATATCAAAAGATTCTGATTGGTGGATCTGAAGAAGATTTTCAAAAGTTATTCCTCATATGGTACTAAGTCAAAATTCAGGCTTCTTTGGAGAGCCAAATTATCACCCGATGGACTTGAGTTAAACAAACTGAATCCAACCCCTGCAAAGATTCTGTATATAATGTATTAAATGATTCTGACTGGTGTTTCTGGAGAAGACGAGTTTTAGAAATTATTTGTCATATGTTGGATTAAGTTAAAATTCAGGCTCCAATAAGGAGCACAAATATTAACCAGGAACTGGATTTGAACAAAGTGAGATCTAACCTCCTTAAGGAAGCAGTATACCAAATATCAAGATTCTGGCTGGTAGATCTGAAGAAGATTTTTAAAGATTATCCCCCCCCCCCCTATATTGCACTGAGCTAAAATTAGGGCACCCAGCACCCATAACCAACAGACTTGATTTGAACAATCTTTAATCTGATCCCCATAACAATGATGTATACCAAACATTAAAAGATGATTCTAACTGGTGTTTCTGAAGAAGATTTTTAAAGATTATTCCCCATATTGCCCTAAGCTGAAAATTTGGGCCCATGCTTTGAGCCCAAATATGAAGTTTCATTTTAATGAGCTTATATCTTGAGCTTATATCTAAAAACTCCTCCCTCCCCCTCCTCCGATGGATATTGATTGTATACCAAATATCAAAAGAATATGATCTGGAGAAAACAATTTTTTTTAAATTTCTGCAAATATGCTGATTCAGCATTTTTATCATCCCCTCCCCTCATATGCCCCTACAGAACATCTTGACCAAACCGATGGCAACTTTTTTTACCTCTCCATTCCACTGGTCATAGAGATGCTTCATTCCAAATAACAGTTGTCTGTTCCATGCAGTTTGGGAAATATGAGCCTTCAAAATATTTCTATTTTTGGCTCCTGCGGTTCCCACGGGAGCATGGACAAATACTGCTCCACAAACTTTGAACAAACTTGATTCTATACCTCAACAGGAAGCTCCATACCAAATATCACGTCATTGCACCCACTGGTTCATGAGAAGAGGAACATTTCCACCCACCCCTCCCAACATTAACTTATCTGCCATGTTAGTGGAGATAAAGTCAAGGTCTGCACCAAATAAAATGTACAAGGCCCACAATGCAGATTTCATTAAAAATAAAAACTTCATTTTGCCACTTATAGCTTATAGCTTTCATAAGCTTCAGGAGAGCAAATTACTCTCTTGGGCCATGTCAGGGGAGCAATTTTTTAGTCCCCCTGTTTTTTTAATAATGCCGGACCTGGTTCCACTTTCCATCTCTTTCCGTTGTAGATGTGAAAATCTTACTCAGAAAACTTAATATTATCAAACCAGTGTGCATGATAGAATTTAGTGTCCTGAGTTGCTGGTGTAGCAGTTAATCATGACAACAACAGGATCAATTATTCCAAAATAGAAAGTTCTTGTCCACTTTAGGCAAATAATAAAAGGCAAAAGTGACCCTGTTCACATGATTAGCCTGTATTGATTTCCTCCTGCCTACAGCACTCTTCCATCAATTATAAGAAGGCAAAAATGTCTGGACCATTTTTAATCAGGAAAAAATAATTTTGTACTCCAGTTAAACAATTAAAAAAAATTATTGGTATGTTAACAAGTTCTGTTTCACAGGAGGAATAGGATCCAGTAACCAATTCCAGGTGTGAAAGTCCTCTAAAGTGGGCAGCAAGGGTATAAAACATTACTAAAAAGATAATTTTGGCTCCACTACATGGGTACCTACGGGTTTATATACCAGTATAAATACATTTTTACAAATTTATTACATTTTTCTAATATTTGTACCAAAGAAATTAAATGTTCAGTTCCTAATACAATAATGTTTTTCCTTTGCAGATTTGAAAATCTCAGTCTGAAAATTTTACATTATCAAGCCACAGTATACTTGACAGAATTTAGTGTCATGAGTTGCTGGTGCAGCAGTTAATCATGATAACAACAGGATCAATTTCACCAAAACAGAAAATCCCTGCTGTCCACTTTTGGCGTTGGCTTCTAGGTCCTATTATTTAGAGCAGTAATTATCTATTGACTTGGGCCATCAGAGGAAGTGTGAATAGATAATTTTGGCTCCACTACAATGTACCTACGGGTTTACATATCAATATAAATACATTTTTCCAAATTTATTACATTTTTCTAATATTTGTATCAGAGAAATTAAATGTTCAGTTCCTAATTCAGTAATCTTTTTCCTTTGCAGATTTGAAAATCTTATTCAGAAAATTTTACATTATCAAGCCACAGTATGCCTGACAGAATTTAGTGTCATGAGTTGCTGGTGCAGCGGTTAATCATGACAACAACAGGATTAATTTTGCCAAAACACAAAATCCCTGCTGTCCACTTTAGGCGTTGGCTTCCAGGTCCTATTATTTAGAGCAGTAACTATCTATTGACTTTGTCCATCAGAGGAAGTGTGAATAGATAATTTTGGCTCCACTACCCGGGTACCTACGGGTTTATATACCAATATAAATACATTTTTCCAAATTTATTACATTTTTCTAATATTTGTATCAGAGAAATTAAATGTTTAGTTCCTAATTCAATAATCTTTTTCTTTTGCAGATTTAAAAATCTTATCTAGAAAATTGTACATTATCAAGCCACAGTATGCTTGACAGAATTTAGTGTCATGAGTTGCTGGTGCAGCGGTTAATCATGACAATAACAGGATCAATTTTGCCAAAACACAAAATCCCTGCTGTCCACTTTAGGCGTTGGCTTCCAGGTCCTATTATTTAGAGCAGTAACTATCTATTGACTTTGTCCATCAGAGGAAGTGTGAATAGATAATTTTGGCTCCACTACCCGGGTACCTACGGGTTTATATACCAATATAAATACATTTTTCCAAATTTATTACATTTTTCTAATATTTGTATCGGAGAAATTAAATGTTCAGTTCCTAATTCACTAATCTTTTTCTTTTGCAGATTTAAAAATCTTATCTAGAAAATTGTACATTATCAAGCCACAGTATGCTTGACAGAATTTAGTGTCATGAGTTGCTGGTGCAGCGGTTAATCATGACAACAACAGGATCAATTTTGCCAAAACAGAAAATCCCTGCTGTCCACTTTAGGCATTGGCTTCCAGGTCCTATTATTTAGAGCAGTAACTATCTATTGACTTTGTCCATCAGAGAAAGTGTGAATAGATACTTTTGGCTCCACTACCCGGGTACCTACGGGTTTATATACCAATATAATATAAATACATTTTTCCAAATTTATTACATTTTTTTAATATTTGTATCAGAGAAATTAAATGTTCAGTTCCTAATTCAATAATCTTTTTCTTTTGCAGATTTAAAAATCTTATCTAGAAAATTGTACATTATCAAGCCACAGTATGCTTGACAGAATTTAGTGTCATGAGTTGCTGGTGCAGCAGTTAATCATGACAACAACAGGATCTATTTTGCAAAAACAGAAAATCCCTGCTGTCCACTTTAGGCGTTGGCTTCCAGGTCCTATTATTTAGAGCAGTAACTATCTATTCACATTGTCCATCAGAAGAAGTGTGAATAGATAATTTTGGCTCCAGTACACGGGTACCTACGGGTTTACATACCAAAATAAATACATTTTTCCAAATTTATTACATTTTTCTAATATTTGTATCAGAGAAATTAAATGTTCAGTTCCTAATTCAATAATCTTTTTCTTTTGCAGATTTAAAAATTTTATCTAGAAAATTGTACATTATCAAGCCACAGTATGCTTGACAGAATTTAGTGTCATGAGTTGCTGGTGCAGCGGTTAATCATGACAACAACAGGTTTAATTTTGCCAAAACAGAAAATCCCTGCTGTCCACTTTAGGCATTGGCTTCCAGGTCCTATTATTTAGAGCAGTAACTATCTATTGACTTTGTCCATCAGAGAAAGTGTGAATAGATACTTTTGGCTCCACTACCCGGGTACCTACGGGTTTATATACCAATATAATATAAATACATTTTTCCAAATTTATTACATTTTTCTAATATTTGTATCAGAGAAATTAAATGTTCAGTTCATAATTCAATAATCTTTTTCCTTTGCAGATTTGAAAATCTTAATCAGAAAAATTTTACATTATCAAGCCACAGAATGCTTGACAGAACTTAGTGTATGAGGTGCTGGTTCAGCGGTTAATCATCACAACAACAGGATCAATTTTGCCAAAACAGTAAATCCCTGCTGTCCACTTTAGGCGTTGGCTTCCAGATCCTATTATTTAGAGCAGTAACTTTCTATTCACTTAGACCATGCAGAGGCATTACAAATAGATAATTTTGGCTCCACTACCCGGGTACCTACGGGTCTGTACACTAATATATAAATACATTTTTCAAAAAACGTTTTATTGGCTTTTAAGTTCGCAGTCATGACCAGTATATCATGACCATAACATAGATATGTCATTGAGTTTAGTAATGGTTTATACCCATGTTGCCCACTTTAGAGGACATTCACACCTGGAATTGGTTACCGGATCCTATTCCACCAGTGAAACAGAACTTGTTAACATAAAAATTATTTTTTGGTGATTAAAAATGGTCCAGGTATTTTTGCCTTCTTATAATTAGTGCTGTAGTTGCCTTCTTATAATTAGTGCTGTAGCCAGGAGAAAATCAATATGGGCTAATCATGTGAACATGGTCACTTTTGCCATTTACAAAAATTCCCTACTGTCTGTCCACATTATTTAAAGGTCACTTTCAGCATCTTTGGCTATCTCATGACTGCAAGAAATGGATGAAGTAAAAGTGTTGCCAATCGTTTTTAGCTTTGCTGACCACTTTAGATGACTTTCTACAAGGGGATTGCTTACCAGTAAAGCAGAACTTGATAACCACAGTAAACAAGAACTCTTGATCTTCCCAAAGTTACATGTTAGCTTTAATGTCTTATTATTTTAAGCAGTAATTTATTTATTTATTTATTGGTGTTTAAGGTCACATACTCCGGGACAATGCCTAATCATGACCACAACATGCAGATAAAGTCATAGCCAGTCAATCGTTCATGCCCCACGTTGCCTATTTTAGAGGACTCGCAACCCCAAGATTTAGTGAATGGGTCCTATTTTACCAGTGAAACAGAGCTTGTTTACCATAGAAAACAAGCACTGCTTCACATCCGGGGATTCCCATGGAGGAGGGGGGGGGGGGGGCTGTAGGGTGTGCTAAAGGAATTATTGGACATTTTATATGACATCTAACATCCAGACATTTCATGAGAGCCACATAGGAAATTAGGGACTGATCGGGTGAGAGCTGCAGACTGTAGAGTGTGCTAAAGGAATTGTCGAAGGACAAAGGAATGTATGAATGTATGGATGGACAGACGTGCAGATGGACAACAGATCACAACCTATCCCAATAGCTCATACTTCACACTGTCAAGTTGAGCTAAAAAATTAAGGAGGGTGATAACTCGCTCTCTTGGCCTTAAAAAATAATGATTACCATAACTGCCTATTCCTAAAACCAAATATATTCAGTTATTTGCCATGTTAGTGGTCTCTGCAAGGCAGCCACACTGCCTCTCCCACACCTCTGGACCTTCCCAAGGCCTCTCAAGAAGTAGGAGGAGAAGTGTAGCAATCCCTCAGAGACTACCTTGTTAGCAGCACCAAATAAAATGTACACAGCCAACAAGGCAGAATTCATTAATAATCAAAACTTCATTTTGCCACTTATAGCTTTCGTAAGCTTCAGGAGAGCAAATTGCTCCCTTGGGCCATGTCAGGGGAGCAATATTTTAGTCCTCCTGCATTTTTAATAACGCTGGACCTGGTTCCATTTTCAATCTCTTTCCTTTGTAGATGTGAAAATCTTACTCAGAAAACTTAATATTATCAAACAAGTGTGCTTGATAGAATTTAGTGTCATGAATTGCTGGTGTAGCAGTTAATCATGGCAACAACAGAATCAATTTTGCCAAAATAAAAAATCCCAGCTGTCAACTTTAGGCCTTCGCTTCCAGGTCCTATTATTTAGAGCAGTAACTATCTATTGACTTTGTCCATCAGAGGAAGTGTGAACAGATAATTTTGGCTCCACTACCTGGGTACCTACGGGTTTATATACCAATATAAATACATTTTTCCAAATTTATTACATTTTTCTAATATTTGTATCAGAGAAATTAAATGTTCAGTTCCTAATTCAATAATCTTTTTCTTTTGCAGATTTAAAAATCTTATCTAGAAATTTGTACATTATGAAGCCACAGTATGCTTGACAGAATTTAGTGTCATGAGTTGCTGGTGCTGCGGTTAATCATGACAACAACAGGATCAATTTTGCCAAAACAGAAAATCCCTGCTGTCCACTTTAGGTGTTGGCTTCCAGGTCCTATTATTTAGAGCAGTAACTATCTATTGACTTTGTCCATCAGAGGAAGTGTGAATAGATAATTTTGGCTCCACTACCCAGGTACCTACGGGTTTATATACCAATATAATATAAATACATTTTTCCAAATTTATTACATTTTTTTTAATATTTGTATCAGAGAAATTAAATGTTCAGTTCCTAATTCAATAATCTTTTTCTTTTGCAGATTTAAAAATCTTATCTAGAAAATTGTACATTATCAAGCCACAGTATGCTTGACAGAATTTAGTGTCATGAGTTGCTGGTGCAGCGGTTAATCATGACAACAACAGAATCAATTTTGCCAAAACAGAAAATCCCTGCTGTCCACTTTAGGCGTTGGCTTCCAGGTCCTATTATTTAGAGCAGTAACTATCCATTGACTTTGTCCATCAGAGGAAGTGTGAATAGATAATTTTGGCTCCACTACCCGGGTACCTACGGGTTTATATACCAATATAAATACATTTTTCCAAATTTATTACATTTTTTTAATATTTGTATCAGAGAAATTAAATGTTCAGTTCCTAATTCAATAATCTTTTTCTTTTGCAGATGTAAAAATCTTATCTAGAAAATTGTACATTATCAAGCCACAGTATGCTTGACAGAATTTAGTGTCATGAGTTGCTGGTGCAGCGGTTAATCATGACAACAACAGGATTAATTTTGCCAAAACAGAAAATCCCTGCTGTCCACTTTAGGCGTCGGCTTCCAGGACCTATTATTTAGAGCAGTAACTATCTAATGACTTTGTCCATCAGAGAAAGTGTGAATAGATACTTTTGGCTCCACTACCCGGGTACCTACAGGTTTATATACCAATATAATATAAATACATTTTTCCAAATTTATTACATTTTTCTAATATTTGTATCAGAGAAATTAAATGTTCAGTTCATAATTCAATAATCTTTTTCCTTTGCAGATTTGAAAATCTTAATCAGACAAATTTTACATTATCAAGCCACAGAATGCTTGACAGAATTTAGTGTCATGAGTTGCTGGTGCAGCGGTTAATCATGACAACAACAGGATCAATTTTGCCAAAACAGTAAATCCCTGCTGTCCACTTTAGGCGTTGGCTTCCAGGTCCTATTATTTAGAGCAGTAACTATCTATTGACTTTGTCCATCAGAGGAAGTGTGAATAGATAATTTTGGCTCCACTACCCAGGTACCTACGGTTTTATATACCAACATATATACATTTTTCCAAATTTATTACATTTTTCTAATATTTGTATCAGAGAAATTAAATGTTCAGTTCCTAATTCAATAATCTTTCTCTTTTGCAGATTTAAAAATCTTATCTAGAAAATTGTACATTATCAAGCCACAGTATGCTTGACAGAATTTAGTGTCATGAGTTGCTGGTGCTGCGGTTAATCATGACAACAACAGGATCAATTTTGCCAAAACAGAAAATCCCTGCTGTCCACTTTAGGTGTTGGCTTCCAGGTCCTATTATTTAGAGCAGTGACTATCTATTGACTTTGTCCATCAGAGGAAGTGTGAATAGATAATTTTGGCTCCACTACCCAGGTACCTACGGGTTTATATACCAATATAATATAAATACATTTTTCCAAATTTATTACATTTTTTTTAATATTTGTATCAGAGAAATTAAATGTTCAGTTCCTAATTCAATAATCTTTTTCTTTTGCAGATTTAAAAATCTTATCTAGAAAATTGTACATTATGAAGCCACAGTATGCTTGACAGAATTTAGTGTCATGAGTTGCTGGTGCAGCGGTTAATCATGACAACAACAGGATCAATTTTGCCAAAACAGAAAATCCCTGCTGTCCACTTTAGGCGTTGGCTTCCAGGTCCTATTATTTAGAGCAGTAACTATCCATTGACTTTGTCCATCAGAGGAAGTGTGAATAGATAATTTTGGCTCCACTACCCGGGTACCTACGGGTTTATATACCAATATAAATACATTTTTCCAAATTTATTACATTTTTCTAATATTTGTATCAGAGAAATTAAATGTTCAGTTCCTAATTCAATAATCTTTTTCTTTTGCAGATGTAAAAATCTTATCTAGAAAATTGTACATTATCAAGCCACAGTATGCTTGACAGAATTTAGTGTCATGAGTTGCTGGTGCAGCGGTTAATCATGACAACAACAGGATTAATTTTTCCAAAACAGAAAATCCCTGCTGTCCACTTTAGGCGTCGGCTTCCAGGTCCTATTATTTAGAGCAGTAACTATCTATTGACTTTGTCCATCAGAGAAAGTGTGAATAGATACTTTTGGCTCCACTACCCGGGTACCTACGGGTTTATATACCAATATAATATAAATACATTTTTCCAAATTTATTACATTTTTCTAATATTTGTATCAGAGAAATTAAATGTTCAGTTCATAATTCAATAATCTTTTTCCTTTGCAGATTTGAAAATCTTAATCAGACAAATTTTACATTATCAAGCCACAGAATGCTTGACAGAATTTAGTGTCATGAGTTGCTGGTGCAGCGGTTAATCATGACAACAACAGGATCAATTTTGCCAAAACAGTAAATCCCTGCTGTCCACTTTAGGCGTTGGCTTCCAGGTCCTATTATTAAGAGCAGTAACCATCTATTGACTTTGTCCATCAGAGGAAGTGTGAATAGATAATTTTGGCTCCACTACCCGGGTACCTACGGGTTTATATACCAACATATATACATTTTTCCAAATTTATTACATTTTTCTAATATTTGTATCAGAGAAATTAAATGTTCAGTTCCTAATTCAATAATCTTTCTCTTTTGCAGATTTAAAAATCTTATCTAGAAAATTGTACATTATCAAGCCACAGTATGCTTGACAGAATTTAGTGTCATGAGTTGCTGGTGCAGCATTTAATCATGACAACAACAGGTTTAATTTTGCCAAAACAGAAAATCCCTGCTGTCCACTTTAGGCGTTGGCTTCCAGGTCCTATTATTTAGAGCAGTAACTATCTATTGACTTTGTCCATCAGAGAAAGTGTGAATAGATACTTTTGGCTCCACTACCCGGGTACCTACGGGTTTATATACCAATATAATATAAATACATTTTTCCAAATTTATTATATTTTTCTAATATTTGTATCAGAGAAATTAAATGTTCAGTTCATAATTCAATAATCTTTTTCCTTTGCAGATTTGAAAATCTTAATCAGAAAAATTTTACATTATCAAGCCACAGTATGCTTGACAGAACTTAGTGTATGAGGTGCTGGTTCAGCGGTTAATCATCACAACAACAGGATCAATTTTGCCAAAACAGTAAATTCCTGCTGTCCACTTTAGGCGTTGGCTTCCAGATCCTATTATTTAGAGCAGTAACTTTCTATTCACTTAGACCATGCAGAGGCATTACAAATAGATAATTTTGGCTCCACTACCCGGGTACCTATGGGTCTGTATACTAATATATAAATACATTTTTCAAAAAACGTTTTATTGGCTTTTAAGTTCACAGTCATGACCAGTATATCATGACCATAACATAGATATCTCATTGAGTTTAGTAATGGTTTATACCCATGTTGCCCACTTTAGAGGACTTTCACACCTGGAATTGGTTACTGGATCCTATTCCACCAGTGAAGCAGAACTTGTTAACATATAAATTATTTGTTGGTGATTAAAAATGGTCCAGGTATTTTTGCCGTCTTATAATTAGTGCTGTAGTTGCCTTCTTATAATTAGTGCTGTAGCCAGGAGAAAATCAATACGGGCTAATCATGTGGACATGTTCACTTTTGCCATTTACAAAAATTCCCTACTGTCTGTCCACATTATTTAAAGGTCACTTTCAGCATCTTTGGCTATCTCAGGACTGCAAGAAATGGATTAAGTAAAAGTGTTGCCAATCGTTTTTAGCTTTGCTGACCACTTTAGATGACTTCCTACAAGGGGATTGCTTACCAGTAAAGCAGAACTTGATAACCACAGTAAACAAGAACTCTTGATCTTCCCAAAGTTACATGTTAGCTTTAATGTCTTATTATTTTAAGCAGTAATTTATTTATTTATTTATTGGTGTTAAAGGTCACATACTCCAGGTCAATGCCTAATCATGACCACAACAATTTCCTATGTGGCTCTCATGAAATGTCTGGATGTTAGCTGTCATATAAAATGTCCAATAATTCCTTTAGCACACCCTACAGCCCCCCCCCCCCCCTCCTCCATGGGAATCCCCGGAAGTGAAGCAGTGCTTGTTTTCTATGGTAAACAAGCTCTGTTTCACTGGTAAAATAGGACCCATTCACTAATGCTTGGGGTTGCGAGTCCTCTAAAATAGGCAACATGGGGTATGAACGATTGACTGGCTATGATTTTATCTGCATCAAGACCCCAATATGCAGATAAAGTCATAGCCAGTCAATCGTTCATACCCCATGTTGCCTATTTTAGAGGACTCGCAACCCCAAGCATTAGTGAATGGGTCCTATTTTACCAGTGAAACAGAGCTTGTTTACCATAGCACTGCTTCACTTCCGGGGATTCCCATGGAGGAGGGGGGGGGGGGGGGGGGAGGCTGTAGGGGGTGCTAAAGGAATTATTGGACATTTTATATGACAGCTAACATCCAGACATTTCATGAGAGCCACATAGGAAATTAGGGACTGATCGGGTGAGAGCTGCAGACTGCAGAGTGTGCTCAAGAAATTGTCGAAGGACAAAGGAATGTATGAATGTATGGATGGACAGACGTGCAGATGGACAACAGATCACAACCTATCCCAATAGCTCATACTTCACACTGTCAAGTTGAGCTAAAAAATTAAGGAGGGTGATAACTCGCTCTCTTGGCCTTAAAAAATAATGATTACCATAACTGCCTATTCCTAAAACCAAATATATTCAGTTATTTGCCATGTTAGTGGTCTCTGCAAGACAGCCACACTGCCTCTCCCACACCTCTGGACCTTCCCAAGGCCTCTCAAGAAGTAGGAGAAGTGTAGCAATCCCTCAGATACTACCTTGTTAGCAGCACCAAATAAAATGTACACAGCCAACAAGGCAGAATTCATTAATAATCAAAACTTCATTTTGCCACTTATAGCTTTCGTAAGCTTCAGGAGAGCAAATTGCTCCCTTGGGCCATATCAGGGGAGCAATATTTTAGTCCTCCTGCATTTTTAATAATGCCGGACCTGGTTCCACTTTCAATCTCTTTCCTTTGATAATATTAAGTTTTCTGAGTAAGATTTTCACATCTACAAACAAGTGTGCTTGATAGAATTTAGTGTCATGAACTGCTGGTGTAGCAGTTAATCATGGCAACAACAGGATAAAATTTGCCAAAATAAAAAATCCCTGCTGTCAACTTTAGGCATTGGCTTCCAGGTCCTATTATTTAGAGCAGTAACTATCTATTGACTTTGTCCATCAGAGGAAGTGTGAACAGATAATTTTGGCTCCACTACCTGGGTACCTACGGGTTTATATACCAATATAAATACATTTTTCCAAATTTATTACATTTTTCTAATATTTGTATCAGAGAAATTAAATGTTCAGTTCCTAATTCAATAATCTTTTTCTTTTGCAGATTTAAAAATCTTATCTAGAAAATTGTACATTATCAAGCCACAGTATGCTTGACAGAATTTAGTGTCATGAGTTGCTGGTGCAGTGGTTAATCATGACAACAACAGGATCAATTTTGCCAAAACAGAAAATCCCTGCTGTCCACTTTAGGCGTTGGCTTCCAGGTCCTATTATTTAGAGCAGTAACTATCTATTGACTTTGTCCATCAGAGGAAGTGTGAATAGATAATTTTGGCTCCACTACCCGAGTACCTACAGGTTTATATACCAATATAATATAAATACATTTTTCCAAATTTATTACATTTTTTTAATATTTGTATCAGAGAAATTAAATGTTCAGTTCCTAATTCAATAATCTTTTTCTTTTGCAGATTTAAAAATCTTATCTAGAAAATTGTACATTATCAAGCCACAGTATGCTTGACAGAATTTAGTGTCATGAGTTGCTGGTGCAGCGGTTAATCATGACAACAACAGGATCAATTTTGCCAAAACAGAAAATCCCTGCTGTCCACTTTAGGCGTTGGCTTCCAGGTCCTATTATTTAGAGCAGTAACTATCTATTCACATTGTCCATCAGAAGAAGTGTGAATAGATAATTTTGGCTCCACTACCCGGGTACCTACGGGTTTATATACCAATATAAATACATTTTTCCAAATTTATTACATTTTTCTAATATTTGGATCAGAGAAATTGAATGTTCAGTTCCTAATTCAATAATCTTTTTCTTTTGCAGATTTAAAAATTTTATCTAGAAAATTGTACATTATCAAGCCACAGTATGATTGACAGAATTTAGTGTCATGAGTTGCTGGTGCAGCGGTTAATCATGACAACAACAGGTTTAATTTTGCCAAAACAGAAAATCCCTGCTGTCCACTTTAGGCGTTGGCTTCCAGGTCCTATTATTTAGAGCAGTAACTATCTATTGACTTTGTCCATCAGAGAAAGTGTGAATAGATACTTTTGGCTCCACTACCCGGGTACCTACAGGTTTATATACCAATATAATATAAATACATTTTTCCAAATTTATTACATTTTTCTAATATTTGTATCAGAGAAATTAAATGTTCAGTTCATAATTCAATAATCTTTTTCCTTTGCAGATTTGAAAATCTTAATCAGAAAAATTTTACATTATCAAGCCACAGAATGCTTGACAGAACTTAGTGTATGAGGTGCTGGTTCAGCGGTTAATCATCACAACAACAGGATCAATTTTGCCAAAACAGTAAATCCCTGCTGTCCACTTTAGGCATTGGCTTCCAGATCCTATTATTTAGAGCAGTAACTTTCCATTCACTTAGACCATGCAGAGGCATTACAAATAGATAATTTTGGCTCCACTACCCGGGTACCTACGGGTCTGTACACTAATATATAAATACATTTTTCAAAAAACGTTTTATTGGCTTTTAAGTTCGCAGTCATGACCAGTATATCATGACCATAACATAGATATGTCATTGAGTTTAGTAATGGTTTATACCCATGTTGCCCACTTTAGAGGACATTCACACCTGGAATTGGTTACCGGATCCTATTCCACCAGTGAAGCAGAACTTGTTAATATATAAATTATTTTTTGGTGATTAAAAATGGTCCAGGTATTTTTGCCTTCTTATAATTAGTGCTGTAGTTGCCTTCTTATAATTAGTGCTGTAGCCAGGAGAAAATCAATACGGGCTAATCATGTGAACATGGTCACTTTTGCCATTTACAAAAATTCCCTACTGTCTGTCCACATTATTTAAAGGTCACTTTCAGCATCTTTGGCTATCTCATGACTGCAAGAAATGGATGAAGTAAAAGTGTTGCCAATCGTTTTTAGCTTTGCTGACCACTTTAGATGACTTCCTACAAGGGGATTGCTTACCAGTAAAGCAGAACTTGATAACCACAGTAAACAAGAACTTTTGATCTTCCCAAAGTTACATGTTAGCCTTAATGTCTTATTATTTTATTTTAAGCAGTAATTTATTTATTCATTTATTGGTGTTTAAGGTCACATACTCCGGGACAATGCCTAATCATGACCACAACATACAGATAAAGTCATAGCCAGTCAATTGTTCATACCCCATGTTGCCTATTTTAGAGGACGCGCAACCCCAAGCATTAGTGAATGGGTCCTATTTTACCAGTGAAACAGAGCTTGTCTCCCATAGAAAACAAGCACTGCTTCACTTCCGGGGATTCCCATGGAGGAGGGGGGGGGGGCTGTAGGGTGTGCTAAAGGAATTATTGGACATTTTATATGACAGCTAACATCCAGACATTTCATGAGAGCCACATAGGAAATTAGGGACTGATCGGGTGAGAGCTGCAGACTGTAGAGTGTGCTAAAGGAATTGTCGAAGGACAAAGGAATGTACGAATGTATGGATGGACAGACGTGCAGATGGACAACAGATCACAACCTATCCCAATAGCTCATACTTCACACTGTCAAGTTGAGCTAAAAAATTAAGGAGGGTGATAACTCGCTCTCTTGGCCTTAAAAAATAATGATTACCATAACTGCCTATTCCTAAAACCAAATATATTCAGTTATTTGCCATGTTAGTGGTCTCTGCAAGACAGCCACACTGCCTCTCCCACACCTCTGGACCTTCCCAAGGCCTCTCAAGAAGTAGGAGGAGAAGTGTAGCAATCCCTCAGAGACTACCTTGTTAGCAGCACCAAATAAAATGTACACAGCCAACAAGGCAGAATTCATTAATAATCAAAACTTCATTTTGCCACTTATAGCTTTCGTAAGCTTCAGGAGAGCAAATTGCTCCCTTGGGCCATGTCAGGGGAGCAATATTTTAGTCCTCCTGCATTTTCAATAAAGGTGGACCTCGTTCCATTTTCAATCTCTTTCCTTTGTAGATGTGAAAATCTTACTCAGAAAACTTAATATTATCAAACAAGTGTGCTTGATAGAATTTAGTGTCATGAATTGCTGGTGTAGCAGTTAATCATGGCAACAACAGGATCAATTTTGCCAAAATAAAAAATCCCAGCTGTCAACTTTAGGCCTTGGCTTCCAGGTCCTATTATTTAGAGCAGTAACTATCTATTGACTTTGTCCATCAGAGGAAGTGTGAACAGATAATTTTGGCTCCACTACCTGGGTACCTACGGGTTTATATACCAATATAAATACATTTTTCCAAATTTATTACATTTTTCTAATATTTGTATCAGAGAAATTAAATGTTCAGTTCCTAATTCAATAATCTTTTTCTTTTGCAGATTTAAAAATCTTATCTAGAAATTTGTACATTATGAAGCCACAGTATGCTTGACAGAATTTAGTGTCATGAGTTGCTGGTGCTGCGGTTAATCATGACAACAACAGGATCAATTTTGCCAAAACAGAAAATCCCTGCTGTCCACTTTAGGTGTTGGCTTCCAGGTCCTATTATTTAGAGCAGTAACTATCTATTGACTTTGTCCATCAGAGGAAGTGTGAATAGATAATTTTGGCTCCACTACCCAGGTACCTACGGGTTTATATACCAATATAATATAAATACATTTTTCCAAATTTATTACATTTTTTTTAATATTTGTATCAGAGAAATTAAATGTTCAGTTCCTAATTCAATAATCTTTTTCTTTTGCAGATTTAAAAATCTTATCTAGAAAATTGTACATTATCAAGCCACAGAATGCTTGACAGAATTTAGTGTCATGAGTTGCTGGTGCAGCGGTTAATCATGACAACAACAGGATCAATTTTGCCAAAACAGAAAATCCCTGCTGTCCACTTTAGGCGTTGGCTTCCAGGTCCTATTATTTAGAGCAGTAACTATCTATTGACTTTGTCCATCAGAGGAAGTGTGAATAGATAATTTTGGCTCCACTACCCGGGTACCTACGGGTTTATATACCAATATAAATACATTTTTCCAAATTTATTACATTTTTCTAATATTTGTATCAGAGACAATAAATGTTCAGTTCCTAATTCAATAAACTTTTTATTTTGCAGATTTAAAAATCTTATCTAGAAAATTGTACATTATCAAGCCACAGTATGCTTGACAGAATTTAGTGTCATGAGTTGCTGGTGCAGCGGTTAATCATGACAACAACAGGATTAATTTTGCCAAAACAGAAAATCCCTGCTGTCCACTTTAGGCGTTGGTTCCAGGTCCTATTATTTAGAGCAGTAACTATCTATTGACTTTGTCCATCAGAGAAAGTGTGAATAGATACTTTTGGCTCCACTACCCGGGTACCTACGGGTTTATATAACAATATAATATAAATACTTTTTTCCAAATTTATTACATTTTTTTAATATTTGTATCAGAGAAATTAAATGTTCAGTTCCTAATTCAATAATCTTTTTCTTTTGCAGATTTAAAAATCTTATGTAGAAAATTAAAATTTTTTAGTAAATTTTGTTTCTTAACATACCTACCACAATTGTTTACAATTGGCTGTAACATAAGTGCAAGCCCTACTTCGGAACTAACTCAAGCTTTTAGAATCTTTTCCAAACGAGTTGGAAAAGTACTAGAGTGCAAAAGCACGAAAAAGATCGAAAAAAGGGTCGAGCGAGACCAGCGCTCGAAATTACAGGTACTCTCTCTGCACACCTCTTGCGTTTACCGAGCGCATGCGCAACAACCGTGACGTCAATTCCGTATTTCCGCCAACGAGAAGTTTGTGATTTAGCGGGGAGGCATCGATATCAAAGATATCCCCAAGGAGGGTGGGCCTCCGGTAAACAATTGTGGTAGGTATGTTAAGAAACAAAATTTACTAAAAAATTTTAATTTCTTTTCAACCTACTCACAATTGTTTACAATTGGCTGAATAAACAATAGGAGGAGGTGAATCACATAACCAATACCAACAAGAGTAGCAGAACGAAAGCAAGGATGGCAGAGAACAAAAACTAAAACCTGTAATGAAGAAAGAGAGAAGGCACCTGAAAAGAACAAGGCTGAGAGAAGCGCAACCTCGACAAAAACAATTTAACGAGGGTGCACCACAGCCTGAGCAGCAACGAGAGGGCCTAAAGAATAAAGGTCCTCAGATTGCTGCTGAAGGTGGCGGAGATAAAATGAGGAGAAGGTAGAAGCATTCCTCCAGTAAGCCGCATTCATAACATCACGGAGCGAAACAGAATTGGAGAACGCCCAGGATGTAGAAATGGCACGAACCTCGTGAGCATTAAGCCGGTTCGAAACAAGATCCGATGCAGACAAGCGAGAATAAGCCAGCTTGATTGCAAGACAGATCCACCTGGAAATAGAATGGGAAGAGATAGACTGCCGCTTAGGAATGAGAGACAGAAAAAATCTCTTCCGATCCCTCCTAATGAACTGAGTGCGAGTAATGTAAGTCTTGACCGCACGAACAGGACAAAGAAGAGGCCTCCGTCCATCTACAGCAGGGAGAGCCCGAATGCAGATGGGAGGAGGTACCGAATCGGGGAGTTGATTCTTAGCCAGAAAAGAGCAATCAGTAGTGAATGTGACACTGTTAGCCTCATTTCGGAAGAAGGCAGAATCAACAGATAGCGCATGAAGCTCACTGACTCGACGAGCAGAAGCAAACGCTAGAAGAAAAGCCGTCTTATAGGTGAGAAAACGCATGTCGGTCTCAGATAAAGGCTCGAAAGGCGCCCCCTCCAAACAGTGCAACACCCATGCCAAGTTCCACTTGGGTGTAAGACGCAAAACTCGAGGCCTCTTCAAAGAAAAGTGCCGAATAAGTTTGGAGAGGAAAAGATTACGACCGATACACCGCTTTCCCACATAAGAGAAAGTATCAGACAGCATAGACCGATAGCCCTTAATCGTAATAGGCTGGAGGCCCTTGGAGTCAAAAAGAAAAACCAGAAAATCCGCAATTTGAGCGATAGACGGATCACGGTAATTCACATTGTGATCTGAACACCAGCGGCAGAAAACCTTCCACTTGGCGGCATAAGTCATTCCAGTGGAAGGTCGCCGCGATGCAGAAATGCACTCCACTGATCGTCTCGAAAAACCTCTACGTCGGAGACTGGACCTGATAAAAGACAGGCGTGAAGGGACAGGCTCGCCAGGTTGTTGTGATACTTCCTGGGACGACCCTGTGAAAGAAGATCGCGACGTAGAGGTAGACGAATCGGTCGATCGGCCAATAGAGGCCGCAGCAGATTGATCCACACCCTCTGTGGAGACAGGGGTGTGATCAGAATGATCCTGCAACTGCAAGCACGAATCTTCGCTAAAACTTGAGGAAGAATCGGTGCAGGAGGAAAGGCATAGCCGACCCAGCCTGTCCAGTCCAGAGACAGAGCGTCTACTGCAAATGCCAGAGGATCTGGACAAGGGGAGACAAAAGTCTCTACCTGATGATTCCAGCGAGTAGCGAAAAGGTCGACCTGAGGACGACCCCACTGCTCGCAAATCGCCTGAAACACCGACCGATGTAGCATCCATTCGGTTGGAAGGACACTGTCGCGTCGGGACAGGGAGTCTGCTAGGACGTTGAGACGCCCGGGAATGTGTCGAATGGACACCCGAGCGTTCACATCCCGTGCCAACAGAAGAAGATCCCGAGACAGCCGATACATCGGAATCGAATGAGTGCCTCCCTGATTCCGTATGTAGGCCACTACTGTCGAATTGTCCGAAAGAAGTAGGACAACATGGTCCGACAGATGAGGGATCCAAAGCCGAAAACTCAACAGAAGAGCAAGGAGCTCCTTCTGGTTGATATGAAGGCCCACCTGCTCGCTGTCCCACTCTCCGTGAGTAGACGGACCGAGAGGGTCCAACGTCGCACCCCAGCCCCGATCGCTGGCATCCGCAGTAAGGATGCGATCGGCCAAAGGAAGATCCAACGGAACACCCTGTGTCAGCCAGGGAATATTAGCCCAAGGGCGGAGGTGACAAAGCAGAGACCGAGGAATAGTGAGTTCCAGGTCCAGCGGATCTACATTCGGACGCCAATGATCCAACAGGAAGTGTTGGAGAGGTCGGACAAACAAGCGACCGAGCGGAATGAGATCGGTCACCGAACCGCAAAGGCCCAGCATCCGAAGGAAAGTCCTGGCCGAGACCGAGGAAGATTGAAGCAGGTCCCGAGTCAAGGCGGAAAGAATCGTCGCCCGAGCCTGGGGAACCGACACTACATTGTGAAGAGTGTCGAAATCCATCCCCAAATGACGGAATCGCTGAGAAGGAAGAAGATCCGACTTCTCGCGATTGACTCTGAAACCCAGCGACGCTAGCAGGCAAAGAAACTGCCGGACATCGAACTCCAGAACAGCAGCATCGTGGTGCCGTTGGAGGATGTCGTCTAGGTAGGCGGACGAAGTCACCGCCGACTGAGTGCGATGGAAAGCAAGCACATGTGACATCAGTCGGGTGAAGGCCCAAGGAGCCAGGTTCAAACCGAACGGGAGAGCTCTGAATTGAAAAACTCGATCCCGAAACGAGAACCGAAGGTATTTCCGTGACGCCAGATGAATGGGTACATGGAAGTAGGCATCCTTCAGGTCGATACTGGCCGCAAAATCGCCCTGATGAACTGAACGTCGAACCGACCGGAAAGTCTCCATACTGAAACGAGGAGCAATTATGTACTCGTTCAGGGTACTCAGATCGATGACAGGACGAAATTGGCCGTTTTTCTTCGGCACCAAGAAAAGTCTCGAGTAAAACCCCGGTGAAAGGGTGTTCCTGACCACCTCGATCGCCCCTTTGGTGAGGAGATTGTCGATCTCCTGCACCAGAAGGTCCCGACGCAGAGAATCTGAAGGGACCTGAGTCGGAAGGGGCACCCGAGATAAACTGGGGTGCCGATGGAAGGACAGTCGCAGACCGGAATGAATGACGTCGAGGACCCAAGAGTCCGACGTTATCTCTGTCCAACGGTCGTAAAACAGCGACAGCCTTCCTCCGACTGGAGGCGAATCGAGGTGAGAACCTTCACTTGCGGCCTCGACGAGGCCCCCGAGAGGAGAAACCACCTCGGGAAGTGACAGAGTCCTGAGACTTTCCAGCCTGAGGCTGCCAGCGGGCCTGGCCACGTCGGCGCTTCTTATGAGCAGAAGGAGCAGACGGAGCCGAAGGCGTAGCCGACGTCGCCGACGAGGCAGACGCAGCAGCACGCTTGGCGGGCCTGGAACGACCCCCACCCGCAGCAGCAGGTGGGTCAAGCTGTCTCAGCAAAAGCTGGTCCTTCGAATGACGAAGAACTTCGCCACGAACAGCTTCCACGGAACCATGGAACAACTGAGGTCCTACCAAAGAGGCAGACCTCAGAACAGCACGTTGCTCAGAAGGAAGGGATGGTAAAGAATCCAAAACCGCATCCCGGCGTGCCAGCTCCAAATTGGCCGTGTTACAGGCGTGAGCGTGAGTCAAGTTCATAAGAGCCTGTGACAAAACGCGAAAAGGCGCCTGAGCGTCATCAAACTCCCCTGGTGGAAAATATTCAGCCAGAGCAGCGACGACATGGTCCGCGAGAGATAACATACCCAGCATCTCTCGGGACAGGCCCACCATAGACTCAACTACCGACATCGGGAGAACTGCCGACTTAGGCTTAGTCAACCCGAGGGAAGAAGAATCCTCATCCACAGTAGTCATCCCTTGGAAGACTGGTGGAGAGACGGAATCGTAAACACGAAACCGCGATGGAGGCAGGAAGGCATCAGCTCTAGAAAAGAAGGAACCCTTGAGGGCCTTAGAACGCATTTTGGCGTCTAAGCCCTGGAAGGACTCAACCACCTGAGCCGATTGCAGAGGACGCAAAGCCCCGGAGCTAGAAGGCTCAACAGGGTTACGGCGCTCCACAGTGGACCGCGGCCGGACGGTCACAGAAGGCTGGTCGGAAGGTAGAACGTCCGGCAATAAGCCAAAGACGAAATCCAAAGCCTGCCCCAAGACTGACGAGGGGGGACCATCACCTTCAAGATACTCGTCATCCTCCGTAGCAGAGGAGACGTAGCCCAACTCGGGCTGACCAGCAGAAACCTCCTGTGAATACTGTGCAGTATCCAAGGGGCCAGGCGAGACATCTCGGCGACCGACCAAAGGAGGTTGTGCCTCAGGAGGCACAGGGAGGCCAACTTGAGGGTTGCCAGAAAGCAACCGGGTGAGCGCCAAAACGGCCTGGCGCAGGTCACCCTGAGAATCCGTCGCAGCAGAATCGCCCGACGGAGTGTCCTCCCAATGGACCCTTCTGGAAGAAGAACCCAAATCCTCAGAAGAGACCGACGGCGAACGTCGATCGGCAGACAGAATAGGAGCACGGTGAGAAGACACCGGAGGATAGTCCCGATTGTGACGCCCAGGAGCCATCACTGGCCTCTGCGAAACAGAAGGCCCTGTCTGCAAATCCTCGAAAGGGACCGACGGCGCACGTCGATCGGTAGCTGGACCTAGGACACGGTGAGAAGACACCGGAGGATTGTCCCAAGAATGACAGGAACCTGTCATTGACCTCTGCGCAGCAGACGGCCCCAACTGCCTATCCTCTGAGACCGACGGCAAGCATCGATCGACACCCAGACTCGGAACACAGTGAGGAATCACCGGAGGAAGGTTCCGAGAGTGACAGCTAACCGGGGCTGTCACTGACCGCTGCCGAACAGCAGGCCCTGGATGCCAACGTCCCAACACCATCCCGCTAGCCGGCACACTAGCAGGCGAAGGTGGAACAATAAACGATTCACTCGAGGGACGAGGAATCGCTGCCGAAGCGACCGGCCGGCTCAACCGACTAGGAGCAAACCTAGCCAGATGAGACGGAGCAGACAGCAAACCCGCACAGCCTCGCCGCGAGGCTGGGGGAGGCTGAGAACACACAGACACACCAGCAGATACAGCCTCGGTCCCCCGAGACTGTAGACCATCCCCAGAAGAGATGGAAGAGCCACCATCAGACAGAATAGGATCTGGAGTAGCAACCCCCTCAACAACGGTCGACGGTGTTGGAGGCAGATCGGAGAGGGTTACCGAGTTGACCTCGGAAAAGCTCTCAACGAAAACAGACGCCTCAGTAGTGACATCCGAAGACAAAGAGACCGCGGTCTCCTCATCAGGTATCACAGAACAAACACCGTCAACAGTTGCAGAGGAGCTCGCCACAGAAGTCAGATCCGAATCCTGTGTGACAGAGTCACCACATGCACCAGCAGAAATGTCTGCAACGGCACGGCTACCCTTACCCCGAGAACGAGGGGTTCTAGCTCTGGAAAGAACCACCTTGTTAACAGAAGCCCAAAATTTAGAGGACCAAACCCCACAGATACCACATGATTGGGCCTGAGTGCAATTGTTGCAAGTGACACATGTGGTATGGGAATCGTCCACATGTTTCACCTGCAAACAAGAGGTACAAGGAATAGTCTTAGGCATGATATAAATACAACAATCAAGCTTCCCGCCGACGGAAAACAGAACGAAGGTCGTGTTCACACGTGGGGGAAAAGCAAGATAAAGTGTGAAAAGCACAGCAATAATAATACAAATTAACATTAAATGAGAGTAATAATTTGGTAGCTTGAAAAAGGATACAATCCAGTAGCACACTAAAGACGATTAATAAGTTGTTCACGAAGAATTAATATCATAAACAGCACAGTCACAAAAATTTCCGACCATGAACAATGGCGGAAAATAAAGGAATTGACGTCACGGTTGTTGCGCATGCGCTCGGTAAACGCAAGAGGTGTGCAGAGAGAGTACCTGTAATTTCGAGCGCTGGTCTCGCTCGACCCTTTTTTCGATCTTTTTCGTGCTTTTGCACTCTAGTACTTTTCCAACTCGTTTGGAAAAGATTCTAAAAGCTTGAGTTAGTTCCGAAGTAGGGCTTGCACTTATGTTACAGCCAATTGTAAACAATTGTGAGTAGGTTGAAAAGAAATTGTACATTATCAAGCCACAGTATGCTTGACAGAATTTAGTGTCATGAGTTGCTGGTGCAGCGGTTAATCATGACAACAACAGGATCAATTTTGCCAAAACAGAAAATCCCTGCTGTCCACTTTAGGCGTTGGCTTCCAGGTCCTATTATTTAGAGCAGTAACTATCCATTGACTTTGTCCATCAGAGGAAGTGTGAATAGATAATTTTGGCTCCACTACCCGGGTACCTACGGGTTTATATACCAATATAAATACATTTTTCCAAATTTATTACATTTTTTTAATATTTGTATCAGAGAAATTAAATGTTCAGTTCCTAATTCAATAATCTTCTTCTTTTGCAGATGTAAAAATCTTATCTAGAAAATTGTACATTATCAAGCCACAGTATGCTTGACAGAATTTAGTGTCATGAGTTGCTGGTGCAGCGGTTAATCATGACAACAACAGGATTAATTTTGCCAAAACAGAAAATCCCTGCTGTCCACTTTAGGCGTTGGCTTCCAGGTCCTATTATTTAGAGCAGTAACTATCTATTGACTTTGTCCATCAGAGAAAGTGTGAATAGATACTTTTGGCTCCACTACCCGGGTACCTACGGGTTTATATACCAATATAATATAAATACATTTTTCCAAATTTATTACATTTTTCTAATATTTGTATCAGAGAAATTAAATGTTCAGTTCATAATTCAATAATCTTTTTCCTTTGCAGATTTGAAAATCTTAATCAGACAAATTTTACATTATCAAGCCACAGAATGCTTGACAGAATTTAGTGTCATGAGTTGCTGGTGCAGCGGTTAATCATGACAACAACAGGATCAATTTTGCCAAAACAGTAAATCCCTGCTGTCCACTTTAGGCGTTGGCTTCCAGGTCCTATTATTTAGAGCAGTAACTATCTATTGACTTTGTCCATCAGAGGAAGTGTGAATAGATAATTTTGGCTCCACTACCCGGGTACCTACGGGTTTATATACCAACATATATACATTTTTCCAAATTTATTACATTTTTCTAATATTTGTATCAGAGAAATTAAATGTTCAGTTCCTAATTCAATAATCGTTCTCTTTTGCAGATTTAAAAATCTTATCTAGAAAATTGTACATTATCAAGCCACAGTATGCTTGACAGAATTTAGTGTCATGAGTTGCTGGTGCAGCGTTTAATCATGACAACAACAGGTTTAATTTTGCCAAAACAGAAAATCCCTGCTGTCCACTTTAGGCGTTGGCTTCCAGGTCCTATTATTTAGAGCAGTAACTATCTATTGACTTTGTCCATCAGAGAAAGTGTGAATAGATACTTTTGGCTCCACTACCCGGGTACCTACGGGTTTATATACCAATATAATATAAATACATTTTTCCAAATTTATTATATTTTTCTAATATTTGTATCAGAGAAATTAAATGTTCAGTTCATAATTCAATAATCTTTTTCCTTTGCAGATTTGAAAATCTTAATCAGAAAAATTTTACATTATCAAGCCACAGTATGCTTGACAGAACTTAGTGAATGAGGTGCTGGTTCAGCGGTTAATCATCACAACAACAGGATCAATTTTGCCAAAACAGTAAATCCCTGCTGTCCACTTTAGGCGTTGGCTTCCAGATCCTATTATTTAGAGCAGTAACTTTCTATTCACTTAGACCATGCAGTGGCATTACAAATAGATAATTTTGGCTCCACTACCCGGGTACCTACGGGTCTGTATACTAATATATAAATACATTTTTCAAAAAATGTTTTATTGGCTTTTAAGTTCACAGTCATGACCAGTATATCATGACCATAACATAGATATCTCATTGAGTTTAGTAATGGTTTATACCCATGCTGCCCACTTTAGAGGACTTTCACACCTGGAATTGGTTACCGGATCCTATTCCACCAGTGAAGCAGAACTTGTTAACATATAAATTATTTGTTGGTGATTAAAAATGGTCCAGGTATTTTTGCCGTCTTGTAATTAGTGCTGTAGTTGCCTTCTTATAATTAGTGCTGTAGCCAGGAGAAAATCAATACGGGCTAATCATGTGGACATGGTCACTTTTGCCATTTACAAAAATTCCCTACTGTCTGTCCACATTATTTAAAGGTCACTTTCAGCATCTTTGGCTATCTCAGGACTGCAAGAAATGGATGAAGTAAAAGTGTTGCCAATCGTTTTTAGCTTTGCTGACCACTTTAGATGACTTTCTACAAGGGGATTGCTTACCAGTAAAGCAGAACTTGATAACCACAGTAAACAAGAACTCTTGATCTTCCCAAAGTTACATGTTAGCTTTAATGTCTTATTATTTTAAGCAGTAATTTATTTATTTATTTATTGGTGTTTAAGGTCACATACTCCAGGACAATGCCTAATCATGACCACAACATGCAGATAAAGTCATAGCCAGTCAATCGTTCATACCCCATGTTGCCTATTTTAGAGGACTCGCAACCCCAAGCATTAGTGAATGGGTCCTATTTTACCAGTGAAACAGAGCTTGTTTACCATAGAAAACAAGCACTGCTTCACTTCCGGGGATTCCCATGGAGGAGGGGGGGGGGGGGGCTGTAGGGTGTGCTAAAGGAATTATTGGACATTTTATATGACAGCTAACATCCAGACATTTCATGAGAGCCACATAGGAAATTAGGGACTGATCGGGTGAGAGCTGCAGACTGTAGAGTGAGCTCAAGAAATTGTCGAAGGACAAAGGAATGTATGAATGTATGGATGGACAGACGTGCAGATGGACAACAGATCACAACCTATCCCAATAGCTCATACTTCACACTGTCAAGTTGAGCTAAAAAATTAAGGAGGGTGATAAGTCGCTCTCTTGGCCTTAAAAAATAATGGTTACCATAACTGCCTATTCCTAAAACCAAATATATTCAGTTATTTGCCATGTTAGTGGTCTCTGCAAGACAGCCACACTGCCTCTCCCACACCTCTGGACCTTCCCAAGGCCTCTCAAGAAGTAGGAGGAGAAGTGGAGCAATCCCTCAGATACTACCTTGTTAGCAGCACCAAATAAAATGTACACAGCCAACAAGGCAGAATTCATTAATAATCAAAACTTCATTTTGCCACTTATAGCTTTCGTAAGCTTCAGGAGAGCAAATTGCTCCCTTGGGCCATGTCAGGGGAGCAATATTTTAGTCCTCCTGCATTTTTAATAATGCCGGACCTGGTTCCACTTTCAATCTCTTTCCTTTGTAGATGTGAAAATCTTACTCAGAAAACTTAATATTATCAAACAAGTGTGCTTGATAGAATTTAGTGTCATGAATTGCTGGTGTAGCAGTTAATCATGGCAACAACAGGATAAAATTTGCCAAAATAAAAAATCCCTGCTGTCAACTTTAGGCATTGGCTTCCAGGTCCTATTATTTAGAGCAGTAACTATCTATTGACTTTGTCCATCAGAGGAAGTGTGAACAGATAATTTTGGCTCCACTACCTGGGTAATTACGGGTTTATATACCAATATAAATACATTTTTCCAAATTTATTACATTTTTCTAATATTTGTATCAGAGAAATTAAATGTTCAGTTCCTAATTCAATAATCTTTTTCTTTTGCAGATTTAAAAATCTTATCTAGAAAATTGTACATTATCAAGCCACAGTATGCTTGACAGAATTTAGTGTCATGAGTTGCTGGTGCAGCGGTTAATCATGACAACAACAGGATCAATTTTGCCAAAACAGAAAATCCCTGCTGTCCACTTTAGGCGTTGGCTTCCAGGTCCTATTATTTAGAGCAGTAACTATCTATTGACTTTGTCCATCAGAGGAAGTGTGAATAGATAATTTTGGCTCCACTACCCGGGTACCTACGGGTTTATATACCAATATAAATACATTTTTCCAAATTTATTACATTTTTCTAATATTTGTATCAGAGAAATTAAATGTTCAGTTCCTAATTCAAAAATCTTTTTCTTTTGCAGATTTAAAAATCTTATCTAAAAAATTGTACATTATCAAGCCACAGTATGCTTGACAGAATTTAGTGTCATGAGTTGCTGGTGCAGCGGTTAATCATGACAACAACAGGATCAATTTTGCCAAAACACAAAATCCCTGCTGTCCACTTTAGGCGTTGGCTTCCAGGTCCTATTATTTAGAGCAGTAACTATCTATTGACTTTGTCCATCAGACGAAGTGTGAATAGATAATTTTGGCTCCACTACCCAGGTACCTACGGGTTTATATACCAATATAAATACATTTTTCCAAATTTATTACATTTTTCTAATATTTGTATCAGAGAAATTAAATGTTCAGTTCCTAATTCACTAATCTTTTTCTTTTGCAGATTTAAAAATCTTATCTAGAAAATTGTACATTATCAAGCCACAGTATGCTTGACAGAATTTAGTGTCATGAGTTGCTGGTGCAGCGGTTAATCATGACAACAACAGGATCAATTTTGCCAAAACAGAAAATCCCTGCTGTCCACTTTAGGCGTTGGCTTCCAGGTCCTATTATTTAGAGCAGTAACTATCTATTGACTTTGTCCATCAGAGAAAGTGTGAATAGATACTTTTGGCTCCACTACCCGGGTACCTACGGGTTTATATACCAATATAGTATAAATACATTTTTCCAAATTTATTACATTTTTTTAATATTTGTATCAGAGAAATTAAATGTTCAGTTCCTAATTCAATAATCTTTTTCTTTTGCAGATTTAAAAATCTTATCTAGAAAATTGTACATTATCAAGCCACAGTATGCTTGACAGAATTTAGTGTCATGAGTTGCTGGTGCAGCGGTTAATCATGACAACAACAGGATCAATTTTGCCAAAACAGAAAATCCCTGCTGTCCACTTTAGGCGTTGGCTTCCAGGTCCTATTATTTAGAGCAGTAACTATCTATTCACATTGTCCATCAGAAGAAGTGTGAATAGATAATTTTGGCTCCACTACCCGGGTACCTACGGGTTTATATACCAATATAAATACATTTTTCCAAATTTATTACATTTTTCTAATATTTGGATCAGAGAAATTGAATGTTCAGTTCCTAATTCAATAATCTTTTTCTTTTGCAGATTTAAAAATCTTATCTAGAAAATTGTACATTATCAAGCCACAGTATGCTTGACAGAATTTAGTGTCATGAGTTGCTGGTGCAGCGGTTAATCATGACAACAACAGGATCAATTTTGCCAAAACACAAAATCCCTGCTGTCCACTTTAGGCGTTGGCTTCCAGGTCCTATTATTTAGAGCAGTAACTATCTATTGACTTTGTCCATCAGAGGAAGTGTGAATAGATAATTTTGGCTCCACTACCCGGGTACCTACGGGTTTATATACCAATATAAATACATTTTTCCAAATTTATTACATTTTTCTAATATTTGTATCGGAGAAATTAAATGTTCAGTTCCTAATTCACTAATCTTTTTCTTTTGCAGATTTAAAAATCTTATCTAGAAAATTGTACATTATCAAGCCACAGTATGCTTGACAGAATTTAGTGTCATGAGTTGCTGGTGCAGCGGTTAATCATGGCAACAACAGGATCAATTTTGCCAAAACACAAAATCCCTGCTGTCCACTTTAGGCGTTGGCTTCCAGGTCCTATTATTTAGAGCAGTAACTATCTATTGACTTTGTCCATCAGAGAAAGTGTGAATAGATACTTTTGGCTCCACTACCCGGGTACCTACGGGTTTATATACCAATATAATATAAATACATTTTTCCAAATTTATTACATTTTTTTAATATTTGTATCAGAGAAATTAAATGTTCAGTTCCTAATTCAATAATCTTTTTCTTTTGCAGATTTAAAAATCTTATCTAGAAAATTGTACATTATCAAGCCACAGTATGCTTGACAGAATTTAGTGTCATGAGTTGCTGGTGCAGCGGTTAAACATGACAACAACAGGATCAATTTTGCCAAAACAGAAAATCCCTGCTGTCCACTTTAGGCGTTGGCTTCCAGGTCCTATTATTTAGAGCAGTAACTATCTATTCACATTGTCCATCAGAAGAAGTGTGAATAGATAATTTTGGCTCCACTACCCGGGTACCTATGGGTTTATATACCAATATAAATACATTTTTCCAAATTTATTACATTTTTCTAATATTTGGATCAGAGAAATTGAATGTTCAGTTCCTAATTCAATAATCTTTTTCTTTTGCAGATTTAAAAATCTTATCTAGAAAATTGTACATTATCAAGCCACAGTATGCTTGACAGAATTTAGTGTCATGAGTTGGTGGTGCAGCGGTTAATCATGCCAACAACAGGTTTAATTTTGCCAAAACAGAAAATCCCTGCTGTCCACTTTAGGCGTTGGCTTCCAGGTCCTATTATTTAGAGCAGTAACTATCTATTGACTTTGTCCATCAGAGAAAGTGTGAATAGATACTTTTGGCTCCACTACCCGGGTACCTGCGGGTTTATATATCAATATAATATAAATACATTTTTCCAAATTTATTACATTTTTCTAATATTTGTATCAGAGAAATTAAATGTTCAGTTCATAATTCAATAATCTTTTTCCTTTGCAAATTTGAAAATCTTAATCAGAAGAATTTTACATTATCAAGCCACAGTATGCTTGACAGAACTTAGTCTATGGGGTGCTGGTTCAGCGGTTAATCATCACAACAACAGGATCAATTTTGCCAAAACAGTAAATCCCTGCTGTCCACTTTAGGCGTTGGCTTCCAGATCCTATTATTTAGAGCAGTAACTTTCTATTCACTTAGACCATGCAGAGGCATTACAAATAGATAATTTTAGCTCCACTACCCGGGTACCTACGGGTCTGTATACTAATATATAAATACATTTTTCAAAAAACGTTTTATTGGCTTTTAAGTTCGCAGTCATGACCAGTATATCATGACCATAACATAGATATGTCATTGAGTTTAGTAATGGTTTATACCCATGTTGCCCACTTTAGAGGACTTTCACACCTGGAATTGGTTACCGGATCCTATTCCACCAGTGAAGCAGAACTTGTTAACATATAAATTATTTTTTGGTGATTAAAAATGGTCCAGGTATTTTTGCCTTCTTATAATTAGTGCTGTAGTTGCCTTCTTATAATTAGTGCTGTAGCCAGGAGAAAATCAATACGGGCTAATCATGTGAACATGGTCACTTTTGCCATTTACAAAAATTCCCTACTGTCTGTCCACATTATTTAAAGGTCACTTTCAGCATCTTTGGCTATCTCATGACTGCAAGAAATGGATGAAGTAAAAGTGTTGCCAATCGTTTTTAGCTTTGCTGACCACTTTAGATGACTTCTTACAAGGGGATTGCTTACCAGTAAAGCAGAACTTGATAACCACAGTAAATAAGAACTCTTGATCTTCCCAAAGTTACATGTTAGCTTTAATGTCTTATTATTTTAAGCAGTAATTTATTTATTTATTTATTGGTGTTTAAGGTCACATACTCCGGGACAATGCCTAATCATGACCACAACATGCAGATAAAGTCATAGCCAGTCAATCGTTCATACCCCATGTTGCCTATTTTAGAGGACTCGCAACCCCAAGCATTAGTGAATGGGTCCAATTTTACCAGTGAAACAGAGCTTGTTTACCATAGAAAACAAGCACTGCTTCACTTATGGGGATTCCCATGGAGGAGTGGGGGGGGGGGGGGGCCGTAGGATGTGCTAAAGGAATTATTGGACATTTTATATGACAGCTAACATCCAGACATTTCATGAGAGCCACATAGGAAATTAGGGACTGATCGGGTGAGAGCTGCAGACTGTAGAGTGTGCTAAAGGAATTGTCGAAGGACAAAGGAATGTATAAATGTATGGATGGACAGACGTGCAGATGGACAACAGATCACAACCTATCCCAATAGCTCATACTTCACACAGTCAAGTTGAGCTAAAAAATTAAGGAGGGTGATAACTCGCTCTCTTGGCCTTAAAAAATAATGATTACCATAACTACCTATTCCTAAAACCAAATATATTCAGTTATTTGCCATGTTAGTGGTCTCTGCAAGACAGCCACACTGCCTCTCCCACAACTCTGCACCTTCCCAAGGCCTCTCAAGAAGTAGGAGGAGAAGTGTAGCAATCCCTCAGAGACTACCTTGTTAGCAGCACCAAATAAAATGTACACAGCCAACAAGGCAGAATTCATTAATAATCAAAACTTCATTTTGCCACTTACAGCTTTCGTAAGCTTCAGGAGAGCAAATTGCTCCCTTGGGCCATGTCAGGGGAGCAATATTTTAGTCCTCCTGCATTTCTAATAATGCTGGACCTGGTTCCACTTTCAATCTCTTTCCTTTGTAGATGTGAAAATCTTACTCAGAAAACTTAATATTATCAAACAAGTGTGCTTGATAGAATTTAGTGTCATGAATTGCTGGTGTAGCAGTTAAACATGGCAACAACAGGATAAATTTTGCCAAAATAAAAAATCCCAGCTGTCAACTTTAGGCCTTGGCTTCCAGGTCCTATTATTTAGAGCAGTAACTATCTATTGACTTTGTCCATCAGAGGAAGTGTGAACAGATAATTTTGGCTCCACTACCTGGGTACCTACGGGTTTATATACCAATATAAATACATTTTTCCAAATTTATTACATTTTTCTGATATTTGTATCAGAGAAATTAAATGTTCAGTTCCTAATTCAATAATCTTTTTCTTTTGCCGATTTAAAAATCTTATCTAGAAATTTGTACATTATGAAGCCACAGTATGCTTGACAGAATTTAGTGTCATGAGTTGCTGGTGCTGCGGTTAATCATGACAACAACAGGATCAATTTTGCCAAAACAGAAAATCCCTGCTGTCCACTTTAGGTGTTGGCTTCCAGGTCCTATTATTTAGAGCAGTATCTATCTATTGACTTTGTCCATCAGAGGAAGTGTGAATAGATAATTTTGGCTCCACTACCCAGGTACCTACGGGTTTATATACCAATATAATATAAATACATTTTTCCAAATTTATTACATTTTTTTTAATATTTGTATCAGAGAAATTAAATGTTCAGTTCCTAATTCAATAATCTTTTTCTTTTGCATATTTAAAAATCTTATCTAGAAAATTGTACATTATCAAGCCACAGTATGCTTGACAGAATTTAGTGTCATGAGTTGCTGGTGCAGCGGTTAATCATGACAACAACAGGATCAATTTTGTCAAAACAGAAAATCCCTGCTGTCCACTTTAGGCGTTGGCTTCCAGGTCCTATTATTTAGAGCAGTAACTATCTATTGACTTTGTCCATCAGAGGAAGTGTGAATAGATAATTTTGGCTCCTCTACCCGGGTACCTACGGGTTTATATACCAATATAAATACATTTTTCCAAATTTATTACATTTTTCTAATATTTGTATCAGAGAAATTAAATGTTCAGTTCCTAATTCAATAAACTTTTTCTTTTGCAGATTTAAAAATCTTATCTAGAAAATTGTACATTATCAAGCCACAGTATGCTTGACAGAATTTAGTGTCATGAGTTGCTGGTGCAGCGGTTAATCATGACAACAACAGGATTAATTTTGCCAAAACAGAAAATCCCAGCTGTCCACTTTAGGCGTTGGCTTCAGGTCCTATTATTTAGAGCAGTAACTATCTATTGACTTTGTCCATCAGAGAAAGTGTGAATAGATACTTTTGGCTCCACTACCCGGGTACCTACGGGTTTATATACCAATATAATATAAATACATTTTTCCAAATTTATTACATTTTTTTAATATTTGTATCAGAGAAATTAAATGTTCAGTTCCTAATTCAATAATCTTTTTCTTTTGCAGATTTAAAAATCTTATCTAGAAAATTGTACATTATCAAGCCACAGTATGCTTGACAGAATTTAGTGTCATGAGTTGCTGGTTCAGCGGTTAATCATGACAACAACAGGATCAATTTTGCCAAAACAGAAATTCCCTGCTGTCCACTTTAGGCGTTGGCTTCCAGGTCCTATTATTTAGAGCAGTAACTATCTATTGACTTTGTCCATCAGAGGAAGTGTGAATAGATAATTTTGGCTCCACTACCCGGGTACCTACGGGTTTATATACCAATATAAATACACTTTTCCAAATTTATTACATTTTTTTAATATTTGTATCAGAGAAATTAAATGTTCAGTTCCTAATTCAATAATCTTTTTCTTTTGCAGATGTAAAAATCTTATCTAGAAAATTGTACATTATCAAGCCACAGTATGCTTGACAGAATTTAGTGTCATGAGTTGCTGGTGCAGCGGTTAATCATGACAACAACAGGATTAATTTTGCCAAAACAGAAAATCCCTGCTGTCCACTTTAGGCGTTGGCTTCCAGGTCCTATTATTTAGAGCAGTAACTATCTATTGACTTTGTCCATCAGAGAAAGTGTGAATAGATACTTTTGGCTCCACTACCCGGGTACCTACGGGTTTATATACCAATATAATATAAATACATTTTTCCAAATTTATTACATTTTTCTAATATTTGTATCAGAGAAATTAAATGTTCAGTTCATAATTCAATAATCTTTTTCCTTTGCAGATTTGAAAATCTTAATCAGAAAAATTTTACATTATCAAGCCACAGAATGCTTGACAGAATTTAGTGTCATGAGTTGCTGGTGCAGCGGTTAATCATGACAACAACAGGATCAATTTTGCCAAAACAGTAAATCCCTGCTGTCCACTTTAGGCGTTGGCTTCCAGGTCCTATTATTTAGAGCAGTAACTATCTATTGACTTTGTCCATCAGAGGAAGTGTGAACAGATAATTTTGGCTCCACTACCCGGGTACCTACGGGTTTATATACCAATACAAATACATTTTTCAAATTTATTACATTTTTCTAATATTTGTATCAGAGAAATTAAATGTTCAGTTCCTAATTCAATAATCTTTTTCTTTTGCAGATTTAAAAATCTTATCTAGAAAATTGTACATTATCAAGCCACAGTATGCCTGACAGAATTTAGTGTCATGAGTTGCTGGTGCTGCGGTTAATCATGACAACAACAGGATCAATTTTGCCAAAACAGAAAATCCCTGCTGTCCACTTTAGGTGTTGGCTTCCAGGTCCTATTATTTAGAGCAGTAACTATCTATTGACTTTGTCCATCAGAGGAAGTGTGAACAGATAATTTTGGCTCCACTACCCGGGTACCTACGGGTTTATATACCAATACAAATACATTTTTCCAAATTTATTACATTTTTTTAATATTTGTATCAAAGAAATTAAATGTTCAGTTCCTAATTCAATAATCTTTTTCTTTTGCAGATTTAAAAATCTTATCTAGAAAATTGTACATTATCAAGCCACAGTATGCTTGACAGAATTTAGTGTCATGAGTTGCTAGTGCAGCGGTTAATCATGACAACAGCAGGATTAATTTTGCCAAAACAGAAAATCCCTGCTGTCCACTTTAGGCGTTGGCTTCCAGGTCCTATTATTTAGAGCAGTAACTATCTATTGACTTTGTCCATCAGAGAAAGTGTGAATAGATACTTTTGGCTCCACTACCCGGGTACCTACGGGTTTATACACCAATATAATATAAATACATTTTTCCAAATTTACTACATTTTTTTAATATTTGTATCAGAGAAATTAAATGTTCAGTTCCTAATTCAATAATCTTTTTCTTTTGCAGATTTAAAAATCTTATCTAGAAAATTGTACATTATCAAGCCACAGTATGCTTGACAGAATTTAGTGTCATGAGTTGCTGGTGCAGCGGTTAATCATGACAACAACAGGATCAATTTTGCCAAAACAGAAAATCCCTGCTGTCCACTTTAGACGTTGGCTTCCAGGTCCTATTATTTAGAGCAGTAACTATCTATTGACTTTGTCCATCAGAGGAAGTGTGAATAGATAATTTTGGCTCCACTCTCCGGGCACCTACGGGTTTATATACCAACATATATACATTTTTCCAAATTTATTACATTTTTCTAATATTTGTATCATAGAAATTAAATGTTCAGTTCCTAATTCAATAATCTTTTTCTTTTGCAGATTTAAAAATCTTATCTAGAAAATTGTACATTATCAAGCCACAGTATGCTTGACAGAATTTAGTGTCATGAGTTGCTGGTGCAGCGGTTAATCATGACAACAACAGGTTTAATTTTGCCAAAACAGAAAATCCCTGCTGTCCACTTTAGGCGTTGGCTTCCAGGTCCTATTATTTAGAGCAGTAACTATCTATTGACTTTGTCCATCAGAGAAAGTGTGAATAGATACTTTTGGCTCCACTACCCGGGTACCTACGGGTTTATATACCAATATAATATAAATACATTTTTCCAAATTTATTATATTTTTCTAATATTTGTATCAGAGAAATTAAATGTTCAGTTCATAATTCAATAATCTTTTTCCTTTGCAGATTTGAAAATCTTAATCAGAAGAATTTTACATTATCAAGCCACAGTATGCTTGACAGAACTTAGTGTATGAGGTGCTGGTTCAGCGGTTAATCATGACAACAACAGGATCAATTTTGCCAAAACAGTAAATCCCTGCTGTCCACTTTAGGCGTTGGCTTCCAGATCCTATTATTTAGAGCAGTAACTTTCTATTCACTTAGACCATGCAGAGGCATTACAAATAGATAATTTTGGCTCCACTACCCGGGTACCTACAGGTCTGTATACTAATATATAAATACATTTTTCAAAAAATGTTTTATTGGCTTTTAAGTTCACAGTCATGACCAGTATATCATGACCATAACATAGATATGTCATTGAGTTTAGTAATGGTTTATACCCATGTTGCCCACTTTAGAGGACTTTCACACCTGGAATTGGTTACCGGATCCTATTCCACCAGTGAAGCAGAACTTGTTAACATATAAATTATTTTTTGGTGATTAAAAATGGTCCAGGTACTTTTGCCGTCTTATAATTAGTGCTGTAATTGCCTTCTTATAATTAGTGCTGTAGCCAGGAGAAAATCAATACGGGCTAATCATGTGGACATGGTCACTTTTGCCATTTACAAAAAATCCCTACTGTCTGTCCACATTATTTAAAGGTCACTTTCAGCATCTTTGGCTATCTCATGACTGCAAGAAATGGATGAAGTAAAAGTGTTGCCAATCGTTTTTAGCTATGCTGACCACATTAGATGACTTCCTACAAGGAGATTGCTTACCAGTAAAGCAGAACTTGATAACCACAGTAAACAAGAACTCTGATCTTCCCAAAGTTACATGTTAGCTTTAATGTCTTATTATTTTAAGCAGTAATTTATTTATTTATTTATTGGTGTTTAAGGTCACATACTCTGGGACAATGCCTAATCATGACCACAACATGCAGATAAAGTCATAGCCAGTCAATCGTTCATACCCCATGTTGCCTATTTTAGAGGACTCGCAACCCCAAGCATTAGTGAATGGGTCCTATTTTACCAGTGAAACAGAGCTTGTTTCCCATAGAAAACAAGCACTGCTTCACTTCCGGGGATTCCCATGGAGGAGGGGGGGGGGGGGGGCTGTAGGGTGTGCTAAAGGAATTATTGGACATTTTATATGACAGCTAACATCCAGACATTTCATGAGAGCCACATAGGAAATTAGGGACTGATCGGGTGAGAGCTGCAGACTGTAGAGTGTGCTAAAGGAATTGTCGAAGGACAAAGGAATGTATGAATGTATGGATGGACAGACGTGCAGATGGACAACAGATCACAACCTATCCCAATAGCTCATACTTCACACTGTCAAGTTGAGCTAAAAAAATTAAGGAGGGTGATAACTCGCTCTCTTGGCCTTAAAAAATAATGATTACCATAACTGCCTATTCCTAAAACCAAATATATTCAGTTATTTGCCATGTTAGTGGTCTCTGCAAGACAGCCACACTGCCTCTCCCACACCTCTGGACCTTCCCAAGGCCTCAAGAAGTAGGAGGAGAAGTGTAGCAATCCCTCAGAGACTACCTTGTTAGCAGCACCAAATAAAATGTACACAGCCAACAAGGCAGAATTCATTAATAATAAAAACTTCATTTTGCCACTTATAGCTTTCGTAAGCTTCAGGAGAGCAAATTGCTCCCTTGGGCCATGTCAGGGGAGCAATTTTTTAGTCCTCCTGCATTTTTAATAATGCCGGACCTGGTTCCACTTTCAATCTCTTTCCTTTGTAGATGTGAAAATCTTACTCAGAAAACTTAATATTATCAAACCAGTGTGCTTGATAGAATTTAATGTTGCTGGTGTAGCAGTTAATCATGACAACAACAGGATTAATTTTGCCAAAACAAAAAAATCCCTGATGTCCATTTTAGGCATTGGCTTCCAGGTTCTATTATTTAGAGCAGTAACTATCTACTGACTTGGTCCATCAGAGGAAGTGTGAATAGATAATTTTGGCTCCACTACCCGGGTACCTACAGGTTTATATACCAATATAAATACATTTTTCCAAATTTATTACATTTTTCTAATATTTGTATGAGAGAAATTAAATGTTCAGTTCCTAATTCAATAATCTTTTATCTTTGCAGATTTGAAAATCTTATTCAGAAAATTTTACATTATCAAGCCACAGTATACTTGACAGAATTTAGTGTCATGAGTTGCTGGCGCAGCGGTTAATCATGACAACAACAGGATTAATTTTGCCAAAACAGAAAATCCCTAATGTCCACTTTAGGCGTTGGCTTCCAGGTCCTATTATTTAGAGTAGTAACTTTCTTTTCACTTAGACCATGCAGAGGCATTACAAATAGATAATTTTGGCTCCACTACCCGGGTACCAACAGATCTGTATACTGATATATAAATACATTTTTCAAAAAACGTTTTATTGGCTTTTAAGTTCACAGTCATGACCAGTATATCATGACTATAACATAGAACTGTCATTGAGTTTAGTAATGGTTTATACCCATGCTGCCCACTTTAGAGGACTTCCACACCTGGAATTGGTTATCGGATCATATTCCACCAGTGAAGCAGAAATTGTTAACATACCAATATTTTTTTTTAATTGTTTAACTGTAGTAGTAAATTATTTTTTGGTGATTAAAAATGGTCCAGGTATTTTTGCTTTCTTATAATTAGTGCTGTAGTTGCCTTATAATTAGTGCTGTAGCCAGGAGAAAATCAATAAGGGCTAATCATGTGAACAGGGTCACTTTTGCCATTTACAAAAAATCCCTACTGTCCACATTATTTAAAGGTCACTTTCCGCATTTTTGGCTATCTCATGACTGTAAGAAATGGATGAAGTAAAAGTTTAGCCAATCGTTTTTAGCTATGCTGCCCACTTTAGAAGACTTCCTACAAGGGTATTGCTTACCAGTAAAGCAGAACTTGCTTACCACAGTACACAAGAACTCCTGATCTTCCCCAAGTTCCCAGAGGGACCTCTCCACTTTACATGTCAGCTTCTATGTCTTATTATTTTAAGCAGCAATTTATTTATTTATTTATTGGTGTTTAAGGTCACATACTCCGGGACAATGCCTAATCATGACCACAACATGCAGATAAAGTCATAGTCAGTCAATCGTTCATACCCCATGTTGCCTATTTTAGAGGACTCGCAACCACAAGCATTAGTGAATGGGTCCTATTTTACCAGTGAAACAGAGCTTGTTTACCATAGAAAACAAGCACTGCTTCTCTTCTGGGGATTCCCATGAAGGAGGGGGGCTGTAGGGTGTGCTAAAGGAATTATTGGACATTTTATATGACAGCTAACATCCAGACATTTCATGAGAGCCACATAGGAAATTAGGGACTGATCAGGTGAGAGCTGCAGACTGTAGTGTGTGCTGAAGGAATTGTCAAAGGACAAAGGAATGTATGAATGCATGGATGGACAGACGTGCAGATGGACAACAGATCACAACCTATCCCAATAGCTCATACTTCACATTGTCAAGTTGAGCTAAAAAATTATGGAGGGTGATAACTCGCTCTCTTGGCCTTAAAAAATAGTGATTACCATAACTGCCTATTCCTAAAACCAAATATATTCAGTTATTTGCCATGTTAGTGGTCTCTGCAAGACAGCCACACTGCCTCTCCCACACCTCTGGACCTTCCCAAGGCCTCAAGAAGTAGGAGAAGTGTAGCAATCCCTCAGAGACTACCTTGTTAGCAGCACCAAATAAAATGTACACAGGCAACAAGGCAGAATTCATTAATAATAAAAACTTCATTTTGCCACTTATAGCTTTCGTAAGCTTCAGGAGAGCAAATTGCTCCCTTGGGACATGTCAGGGGAGCAATTTTTTAGTCCTCCTGCATTTTTAATAATGCCGGACCTGGTTCCACTTTCAATCTCTTTCCTTTGTAGATGTGAAAATCTTACTCAGAAAACTTAATATTATCAAACCAGTGTGCTTGATACAATTTAGTGTCATGAATTGCTGGTGTAGCAGTTAATCATGACAACAACAGGATTAATTTTGCCGAGATAAAAAATCCCTGCTGTCCACTTTAGGCGTTGGCTTCCAGGTCCTATTATTTAGAGCAGTAACTATTTACTGACTTGGTCCATCAGAGGAAGTGTGAATAGATAATTTTGGCTCCACTAACCGGGTACCTACGGGTTTATATACCAATATAAATACATTTTTCCAAATTTATTACATTTTTCTAATATTTGTATCAGAGAAATTAAATGTTCAGTTCCTAATTCAATAATCTTTTTCGTTTGCAGATTTAAAAATCTTATCTAGAAAATTGTACATTGTCAAGTCAAAGTATGCTTGACAGAAATTAGTGTCATGAGTTGCTGGTGCAGCGGTTAATCATGACAACAACAGGATTAATTTTGCCAAAACAGAAAATCCCTGCTGTCCACTTTAGGCGTTGGCTTCCAGGTCCTATTATTTAGAGCAGTAACTATCTATTGACTTTGTCCATCAGAGAAAGTGTGAATAGATACTTTTGGCTCCACTTACCGGGTACCTACGGGTTTATATACCAAAATAATATAAATACATTTTTCCAAATTTATTACATTTTTTTAATATTTGTATCAGAGAAATTAAATGTTCAGTTCCTAATTCAATAATCTTTTTCTTTTGCAGATTTAAAAATCTTATCTAGAAAACAGTACATTATCAAGCCACAGTATGCTTGACAGAATTTAGTGTCATGAGTTGTTGGTGCAGCGGTTAATCATGACAACAACAGGATCAATTCTGCCAAAATAGAAAATCCCTGCTGTCCACTTTAGGTGTTGGCTTCCAGGTCCTATTATTTAGAGCAGTAACTATCTATTGACTTTGTCCATCAGAGGAAGTGTGAATAGATACTTTTGGCTCCACTATCCGGGTACCTACGGGTTTATATACCAATATAATATAAATACATTTTTCCAAATTTATTACATTTTTCTAATATTTGTATCAGAGAAATTAAATGTTCAGTTCATAATTCAATAATCTTTTTCCTTTGCAGATTTGAAAATCTTAATCAGAAAAATTTTACATTATCAAGCCACAGTATGCTTGACAGAACATAGTGTATGAGGTGCTGGTGCAGCAGTTAATCATCACAACAACAGGATCAATTTTGCCAAAACAGTAAATCCCTGCTGTCCACTTTAGGCGTTGACTTCCAGGTCCTATTATTTAGAGCAGTAACTTTCTATTCACTTAGACCATGCAGAGGCATTACAAATAGATAATTTTGGCTCCACTACCCGGGTACCTACGGGTCTGTATACTAATATATAAATACATTTTTGAAAAAACGTTTTACTGGCTTTTAAGTTCACAGTCATGACCAGTATATCATGACCATAACATAGATATGTCATTGAGTTTAGTAATGGTTTATACCCATGGAGCCCACTTTAGAGGACTTTCACACCTGGAATTGGTTACCGGATCCTATTCCATCAGTGAAGCAGAACTTGTTAACATACCAATATTTTTTTTTAATTGTTTAACTGGAGTAGTAAATTATTTCTTGGTGATTAAAAATGGTCCAGGTATTTTTGCCTTCTTATAATTAGTGCTGTAGTTGCCTTCTTATAATTAGTGCTGTAGCAAGGAGAAAATCAATACGAGCTAATCATGTGAACAGGGTCACTTTTGCCATTTACAAAAAATCCCTACTGTCAGTTCACATTATTTAAAGGTCACTTTCAGCATCTTTGGCTATCTCATGACTGCAAGAAATGGATGAAGTAAAAGTGTTGCCAATCGTTTTTAGCTATGCTGACCACATTAGATGACTTCCTACAAGGAGATTGCTTACCAGTAAAGCAGAACTTGATAACCACAGTAAACAAGAACTCCTGATCTTCCCAAAGTTACATGTTCACTTCTATGTCTTATTATTTTAAGCAGTAATTTATTTATTTATTTATTGGTGTTTAAGGTCACATACTCCGGGACAATGCCTAATCATGACCACAACATGGAGATAAAGTCATAGTCAGTCAATCGCTTATACCCCATGTTGCCTATTTTAGAGGACTCGCAACCCCAAGCATTAGTAAATGGGTCCTATTTTACCAGTGAAACAGAGCTTGTTTATCATAGAAAACAAGCACTGCTTCATTTCTGGGGATTCCCATGCAAGGGGGGGGGGGGGGGTGTAGGGTGTGCTAAAGGAATTATTGGACATTTTATACGACAGCTAACATCCAGACATTTCATGAGAGCCACATAGGAAATTAGGGACTGATTGGGTGAGAGCTGCAGACTGTAGCGTGTGCTAAAGGAATTGTCGAAGTACAAAGGAATGTATGAATATATGGATGGACAGACGTGCAGATGGACAACAGATCACAACCTATCCCAATAGCTCATACTTCACATTGTCAAGTTGAGCTAAAAAATTAAGGAGGGTGATAACTCGCTCTCTTGGTCTTAAAAAATAATGATTACCATAACTGCCTATTCCTAAAACCAAATATATTAGGTTATTTGCCATGTTAGTGGTCTCTGCAAGACAGCCACACTGCCTCTCCCACACCTCTGGACCTTCCCAAGGCCTCAAGAAGTAGGAGAAGTGTAGCAATCCCTCAGAGACAACCTTGTTAGCAGCACCAAATAAAATGTGCAAAGCCAACAAGGCAGAATTCATTAAAAATAAAAACTTCATTTTGCCACTTATAGCTTTCGTAAACTTCAGGAGAGCAAATTGCTCCCTTGGGCCATGTCAGGGGAGCAATTTTTTAGTCCTCCTGCATTTTTAATAATGCCGGACCTGGTTCCACTTTCAATCTCTTTCCTTTGTAGATGTGAAAATCTTACTCAGAAAACTTAATATTATCAAACCAGTGTGCTTGATACAATTTAGTGTCATGAGTTGCTGGTGTAGCAGTTAATCATGACAACAACAGGATTAATTTTGCCAAAACAAAAAATACCTGCTGTCCACATTAGGCGTTGGCTTCCAGGTCCTATTATTTAGAGCAGTAACTATCTACTGACTTGGTCCATCAGAGGAAGTGTGAGAAGAGAATTTATTTTGGCTGCATTACCGGGTATCTGCGGGTTTATATACCAATACAAATACATTTTTCCAAATTTATTACATTTTTCTAATATTTGTATCGGAGAAATTAAATGTTCAGTTCCTAATTCAATAATCTTTTTCCTTTGCAGATTTGAAAATCTTATTCAGAAAATTTTACATTATCAAGCCACAGTATGCTTGACAGAATTTAGTGTCATGAGTTGGTGGTGCAGCAGTTAATCATGACAACAACAGGATTAATTTTGCCAAAACAGAAAATCCCTGCTGTCCACTTTAGGCATTGGCTTCCAGGTCCTATTATTTAGAGCAGTAACTATCTATTGACTTGGTCCATCAGAGGAAGTGTGGATAGATAATTTTGGCTCCACTTCCCGGGTACCTACGGGTTTATATACCAATATAAATACATTTTTCCAAATTTATTACATTTTTCTAATATTTTTATCAGAGAAATTAAATGTTCAGTTCCTAATTCAATAATCTTTTTCCTTTGCAGATCTGAAAATCTTATTCAGAAAAGTTTACATTATCAAGCCACAGTATGCTTGACAGAATTTAGTGTCATGAGTTGCTGGTGCAGCGGTTAATCATGACAACAACAGGATCAATTTTGCCAAAACAGTAAATCCCTGCTGTCCACTTTAGGCATTGGCTTCCAGGTACTATTATTTAGAGCAGTAACTTTCTATTCACTTACACCATGCAGAGGCATTACGAATAGATAATTTTGGCTCCACTACCCGGGTACCTACAGGTCTATCTACTAATATATAAATACATTTTTCCAAAAACGTTTTATTGGCTTTTAAGTTCACAGATATGACCAGTATATCACGACCATAACATAGATATGTTATTGAGTTTAGTAATGGTTTATACCCATGCTGCCCACTTTAGAGGACTTTCACACCTGGAATTGGTTACCGGATCCTATTCCACCAGTGAAGCAGAACTTGTTAACATACCAATATTTTTTTTTAATTGTTTAACTGGAGTAGTAAATTATTTTTTGGTGATTAAAAATGGTCCAGGTATTTTTGCCTTTTTATAATTAGTGATGTAGTTGCCTTCTTATAATTAGTGCTGTAGCCAGGAGAAAATCAAAACGGGCTAATCATGTGAACAGGGTCACTTTTGCCCTTTACAAAAAATCCCTACTGTCCACATTATTTAAAGGTCACAGGGCAGAATTCATTAATAATAAAAAGTTCATTTTGCCACTTATTGCTTTTGTAAGCTTCAGGAGAGCATATTGCTCCCTTGGGCCATATCGGGGGAGCAATTGTTTAGTCCTCCTGCATTTTTAATAATGCAGCAGCTGGTTCTACTTTCAATCTCTTTCCTTTGTAGATGTGAAAATCTTACTCAGAAAACTTAATATTATCAAACCAGTGTGCTTGACAGAATTTAGCATCATGAGTTGCTGGTGTAGCAGTTAATCATGACGACAACAGGATTAATTTTGCCAAAACAAAAAATCCCTGCTGTCCACTTTAGGCATTGGCTTCCAGTTCCTATTATTTAGAGCAGTAACTATCTATTGACTTGGTTCATCAGAGGAAGTGTGAATAGATAATTTTGGCTCCACTACCCGGGTACCTACGGGTTTATATACCAATATAAATACATTTTTCCAAATTTATTACATTTGACTAATTTTTGTATCAGAGAAATTAAATGTTCAGTTCCTAATTCAATAATCTTTTTCCTTTGCAGATTTGAAAATCTTATTCAGAAAATTTTACATTATCAAGCCACAGTATGCTTGACAGAACTTAGTCTCATGAGTTGCTGGTTCAGCGGTTAATCATGACAACAACAGGATCAATTTTGCCAAAACAGAAAATCCCTGCTGTCCACTTTAGGCGTTGGCTTCCAGGTCCTATTATTTAGAGCAGTAACTATCTATTGACTTGGTCCATCAGAGAAAGTGTGAAGAGATAATTTTGGCTCCACTACCCGGGTACCTACGGGTTTATATACCAATATAAATACATTTTTCCAAATTTATTACATTTTTCTGATATTTGTATCAGAGAAATTAAATGTTCAGTTCCTAATTCAATGATACTTTTTTTTTGCAGATTTAAAAATCTTATCTAAAAAATTTTACATTATCAATCCACAGTATGCTTGACAGAATTTAGTGCAGCCCACTTTAGAGGACTTTCACACCCGGAATTGGTTACCAGATCCTATTCCATCAGTGAAGCAGAACTTGTTAACATACCAATATTTTTTTTTAATTGTTTAACTGGAGTAGTAAATTATTTTTTGGTGATTAAAAATGGTCCAGGTATTTTTGCCTTCTTATAATTAGTGCTGTAGTTGCCTTCTTATAATTAGTGCTGTAGCCAGGAGAAAATCAATACGGGCTAATGATGTGAACAGGGTCACTTTTGCCATTTACAAAAAATCCCTACTGTCAGTTCACACTATTTAAAGGTCACTTTCAGCATCTTTGGCTATCTCATGACTGCAAGAAATGGATGAAGTAAAAGTTTAGCCAATCGTTTTTAGCTATGCTGCCCACTTTAGATGACTTCCTACAAGGGCATTGCTTACCAGTAAAGCAGAACTTGATAACCACAGTAAACAAGAACTCCTGATCTTCCCAAAGTTACATGTTCGCTTCTATGTCTTATTATTTTAAGCAGCAATTTATTTATTTATTTATTGGTGTTTAAGGTCACATACTCCGGGACAATGCCTAATCATGACCACAACATGGAGATAAAGTCATAGTCAGTCAATCGTTTATACCCCATGTTGCCTATTTTAGAGGACTCGCAACCCCAAGCATTAGTAAATGGGTCCTATTTTACCAGTGAAACAGAGCTTGTTTATCATAGAAAACAAGCACTGCTTCATTTCTGGGGATTCCCATGCAGGGGGGGGGGGGGGGGGGGCTGTAGGGTGTGCTAAAGGAATTATTGGACATTTTATATGACAGCTAACATCCAGACATTTCATGAGAGCCACATAGGAAATTAGGGACTAATTGGGTGAGAGCTGCAGACTGTAGCGTGTGCTAAAGGAATTGTCGAAGTACAAAGGAATGTATGAATATATGGATGGACAGACGTGCAGATGGACAACAGATCACAACCTATCCCAATAGCTCATACTTCACATTGTCAAGTTGAGCTAAAAAATTAAGGAGGGTGATAACTCGCTCTCTTGGTCTTAAAAAATAATGATTACCATAACTGCCTATTCCTAAAACCAAATATATTAGGTTATCTGCCATGTTAGTGGTCCCTGCAAGACAGCCACACTGCCTCTCCCACACCTCTGGACCTTCCCAAGGCCTCAAGAAGTAGGAGGAGAAGTGTAGCAATCCCTCAGAGACTACCTTGTTAGCAGCACCAAATAAAATGTGCAAAGCCAACAAGGCAGAATTCATTAAAAATAAAAACTTCATTTTGCCACTTATAGCTTTCGTAAACTTCAGGAGAGCAAATTGCTCCCTTGGGCCATGTCAGGGGAGCAATTTTTTAGTCCTCCTGCATTTTTAATAATGCCGGACCTGGTTCCACTTTCAATCTCTTTCCTTTGTAGATGTGAAAATCTTACTCAGAAAACTTAATATTATCAAACCAGTGTGCTTGATACAATTTAGTGTCATGAGTTGCTGGTGTAGCAGTTAATCATGACAACAACAGGATTAATTTTGCCAAAACAAAAAATCCCTGCTGTCCACATTAGGCGTTGGCTTCCAGGTCCTATTATTTAGAGCAGTAACTATCTACTGACTTGGTCCATCAGAGGAAGTGTGAGAAGAGAATTTATTTTGGCTGCATTACCGGGTATCTGCGGGTTTATATACCAATACAAATACATTTTTCCAAATTTATTACATTTTTTCTAATATTTGTATCGGAGAAATTAAATGTTCAGTTCCTAATTCAATAATCTTTTTCCTTTGCAGATTTGAAAATCTTATTCAGAAAATTTTACATTATCAAGCCATAGTATGCTTGACAGAATTTAGTGTCATGAGTTGGTGGTGCAGCAGTTAATCATGACAACAACAGGATTAATTTTGCCAAAACAGAAAATCCCTGCTGTCCACTTTAGGCATTGGCTTCCAGGTCCTATTATTTAGAGCAGTAACTATCTATTGACTTGGTCCATCAGAGGAAGTGTGAATAGATAATTTTGGCTCCACTACCCGGGTACCTGCGGGTTTATATACCAATATAAATACATTTTTCCAAATTTATTACATTTTTCTAATATTTTTATCAGAGAAATTAAATGTTCAGTTCCTAATTTAATTATCTTTTTCCTTTGCAGATTTGAAAATCTTATTCAGAAAAGTTTACATTATCAAGCCACAGTATGCTTGACAGAATTTAGTGTCATGAGTTGCTGGTGCAGAGGTTAATCATGACAACAACAGGATCAATTTTGCCAAAACAGTAAATCCCTGCTGTCCACTTTAGGCGTTGGCTTCCAGGTATTATTATTTAGAGCAGTAACTTTCTATTCACTTACACCATGCAGAGGCATTACGAATAGATAATTTTGGCTCCACTACCTGGGTATCTACAGGTCTATCTACTAATATATAAATACATTTTTCCAAAAACGTTTTATTGGCTTTTAAGTTCAGAAAATTTTACATTATCGAGCCACAGTATGCTTGATAGAATTTAGTGTCATGAGTTGCTGGTGCAGCGGTTAAGGGGCTGTTCAACCCAAACATTGCAGAAAGAAATATATATGTTAGACTGTCCAAAATATGAAACAACAGCTGCATATGTTATGGGTATTATATACCAAATTGTTCCTTATGACATGTAGAACATATATAAAAGTGTGGTTGAATAATGCAAGGCTGTTGTAAGACCCATGCATATTACATAAGAGGCCTTCTGAATTAGCAAGAGACAAAAAGTAATTCAATTTTTCAAAATATTTTAAAAAGCAAATGTAATACCTTGTGTAGTGGTTAATAACATCCAGGGTCCTAAAATCCCATTCCCACAAGTGTATGCTCAAAAATATCACAAAATGTCAATGAACCACCAACTGCAACAGAAAACTCAAAGCACATGGTTGAGTATCCTTGTGAAAGTAAACAGAGTTGAAAGGTCACTGCACTACATGAAAGATAGTATGGTGGACCATTTCACCCTCAATAAATCTACACTGATTTTTTAACATAATGAGAAATGTAGTGCAAATCACAAAAGAGGCATTGAAAAACAACAGGAACACAGCTGTTACAGTTATGTTATAACCAAAAGTATCTTATACAAATTAATCACGGTTGAAAAATTGTTGAGGGTTTGTTACACAAAACAGAAATTATTCGTTATTATGATGAAATGTGGCTTCCATACAGTGATACACGCATAACCTGAGAAGGAAGATTTGAAACAGCAAGGTGGGCACATTTTACCTGATTATTATATTCGACGATTTGACACGAATTTTTACAGTAAACCGTGATTGTGACGATTTGGGGCAACAAACAGTGCGAATATGGATGTGTCCGTCTACCATTGGGTTACGATCGCAGATAACTGCAAACATTACAGTTGACAACAACAACACGGCCATGCCTGCATTCCGAACGAAAACAAACAGGAATTATGGAAAAATGTTCTCCGCCTTAGACCCCATGCATCATTGTTCGCATCAGACGGACACAATAGTTTGCAATAGTTATTTGCCTTCCATTACATTTTGTTGAAATACCAATTTTTGTGTATTTGTGTATTTTTTTACATATTTGGGAAACATGTGAGAAAACGATATAAACATCAACGCCCACTTGTGGCGCGCGCATAACGACATGGTACGATACGATATAATTCCAAACTACTTTCTTAAAAAATCATATATTTCTGTGTAATTACACCTACAAAAGGCTGATAATTAAATAAATTGATTTCTGTATGCTATCTTGGTGTTTCGAAAATTAGGTTGATTTGCGACTTTACAATATGATTCATTTACAATGTGCAGGGTTTTAAAAAGAGAAAAAGCGAGAAGATGCCATGCAAAAGAACATCGAAGCATTGCGAGCACATCTCAGTAAATAATGCAGTGGTTAGGAACATGAAAATGTGAGAAGAATAGGAAGTTGTGTCTAGAAAATGTATACCTTGTGAAGGACATTTAATCACCTACTTTATTCATCACCATTCTTGTCATGAAAAAAAGGCACCAAAAAAAAAAATTATCTAATCCACTTATAATTGTTACTTTCAGTTATGCAATTACATGTTTGGGCATGGTGTAGCTAAAAATAAGAAGCTTATGCAACCAACACCAACCAAAAATATTTGTATTCTCCTTCCCGTTATTGTAAACTGTACTTATCTATAACATTCATTTTTATTTTGGTACAATCACAGTATACAGTCACTTTACTCACTTCATAGTCAATTGCCAAAGGTATCTCATTGTATACAATCACTTTGTTCATTTCCTAGTCAATTGACACAAGGCATCTTCTTCATCACATTTATCTCCAAGTGATATGTAGGTCCTCTGTCCTCTTCTTTCTGGAAAGAATAAATATCTGATTAAAAAACCTCTGGTTTGTCTCTGATCGACTGACCCCATAAACAATAGGGTTCTTTCTCTTCCTAAATGACATCATCAATCAAAGTTTGATGACAATCAGATATATGGTTAAAAAATGCGAGGAAATGAAAATGGATGGGCCCAAAGGAAAGCTATAGTCTCCTTCAACCCCACCAGTAAGAGACAAAGACATAATGCCGTATGTGGGGAGGTGATTTCAGATATTTTCTTTGCTTTACTGCAGGGACAGGGCTCATTTGAAAACATTTCCCATAAACAATCTTCATTCCAAATTTCATTAAAATCTGATAATCCAAACCTGAACTCTGAGGCAAACCGACAAAAAATTGGCTATTTTAGAAGGCAAAGAGTGAATTTTCAAAGATAAAAAAGGGGATAAGTCTAAAAAGTGGGAAGTAAGAAATATTATTAGAGATTCATTTGAAAGTCTTTCCCTTAAACAATTTTCATTCCAAATTTCATTGAGATCCAACAACCCAAACCTGAGATACGAAGCGAACAGGCAAAAAATTGCCTATTTTTGTATATTAAAGGGCCACCATAACTCAAAAGAAAAATTTTTCCAACAGCAACACAACTGATGCTTCTTATAGATCTTATGATAATGAACATTCTTATCAAATTCCAGTAAAATCTGAGCAGTAATGTTGAAGTTATAACGCGAACAGACATCCGAGTTTGGACAGACAGATGTACGGGCGCATGCATGGAAGCACAGACACACGGACCCATGGACAGACACAATCCAATCCAATATACCCCACTTTTTTAAAAAAAAAAGTGGGGATATAATTACAGAAAACTGTTTCCAAAGTCAATGTTCAAAATCTCTAACCGGGTCTTCAAAATAATGAGAAACAACATGAAGTTACCTTTATTTCAAAACTTTAGAGTCGGAATACCCCTTTCTCAGAACGGCTACACTAATTGGTATCTCATTCGAGTGTTGCAATTACCCGAATAACATGAAAATAGGTGACAAAATTGACTTCTCATGCATTGGGTTTTTACTGGAGTTGAATAAAGTCTGAGTCATCAATAACATAATGCAGTTCAACATATAATTTCCCAACACAAAACCATTTACCATACCTCCAGTACAAATTCGACATGTAAATTAAATATAGGTTATAGAGTAAACTCCTGTTAATCGAATAAAAAATTGTGTAACCTATCCAAAAATTATCTCGACTCTCCCCAGTTTTCCTCTGTTGAATGATCTATTTGGTCTCAGTACATTCAATAAAAGCATTTAATCTATTATATCTTGTTTGACAAAGGACAGAGCTCTTGGAGCTCTGTCAAACAAGATATAATAGAATAAATGCTAACTTTATCTCTAGAATACAAGAAAGTGACCCAATCCCTGTTAATTGAATACTCCAGCTAAATGAATAATTTTCATTTTTAAAGTGGCTGTTCAAACAACAGGGTTCTACTGTAGTAGATGAGTTATAGAAATTTTTTACAGGAAATACCTGAAAATTACTTGACCTTGTTTGAAAATAATATTCAACTTAATAGGACATAAATATAAGATGAGTTATGTCTACTGTGGTAAATATATCATATACAGAATTAAAGTTTATGTTTGCAAATCAGCAGTGAAAATTGTGTGCTTCCCACTGAATATAAATTGTGATGTGGTATAGATAAAAAAAAATAGGCCGACGAAATCGTCAGATGTGTACCCATATGCGCAAACAGTAGAAAGCTGTATGACAGAGGGCCACCCCGGATACCGACATTATGTACACCATACATGGTATGGGTACATATAGAAATGGATTGCAGGGGTTCCTAATTTGATGGATAAAGGGTTAATATCTCCGGATCAAATTATTAGATTTACATAAAAAACTATACAGCACAGCACATCAGTAACCTGAATACATATATGAAGTACCCTGATAATCAGATTAATATTTTTTGAGTTATCGCATGCCGAAGAAATGGATTGGAGTTCTCAATTTGAAGGATAACGGGTTAATATCACAGGATCAAATTATTAGATTTACACCAAAAACTATACAGCTCGGCACATCGGTAACCTGAACACATATATGATGTAACATGACAATCGGATTGATATTTTTGGAGTTATCTCATGCAAAAGGAATTGGAGGAATTTTCAAGTTGAAGGATAAAGGGTTGATATCTCAGGAATAAAATAACAGATTTACACCAAAAACTATACATCTTGGTACATCAGTAACCTGAACACAAATATAAAGTAACTTGACAATCCAAGCAATAGTTTTCAAGTTATCGAATTCCAAGGGATTGGAGGAATCTTCAATTTGAAGGATAAAGGGTTAATATCTCAGGATAAAAATAACAGATTTACACCAAAAACTATACTGCTCGGAACATCCGTAACCTGAAGATATATATAAAGTAACAAGACAATTGGATTGATATTTTTTGAGTTATCTCATGCCAAATGGATTGGAAGAATTCTCAATTTGAAGGATAAAGGGTTAACATCTCAGGATCAAATAATCAAATTTACACCAAAAACTACACAGCTCGGCGCATTAGTAACCTGAACACAAATATAAAGTAACTTGACAATCCAAGTAATACTTTTCAAGTTATCGAATGCCAAAGAAATGGATACAGATGCCGGACGGATGGACAGATGGACGGACAGACAGATGGGCACACGACGGATGTACGAACAATGGAGGTCCACCCAGGATGATGGCATTATGTGTACCATACATAGTATGGGTACACATAAAAAGCTATAATGCTGTCCTCCACGACCCAATTTTAAGAACGGTAAAGTGAGAAACATTTACTTATTCACTTAAATGAAGGAGTGAGAGGTAAAAGACAAATTTTTTTTCACTGATGTTTTCCCGCATTTTACTGAAAATATTCAAAGGAACCTCCACAGAAAAATTAAATTATTTGTTCCTCTCTTGAAAACACATTCCATTAACATAAGACATTCTATTTTTGCAATCATAAATCCCCCACCCCAACACACACACAAATACAAAGGAAAACATCCTCATATAACTGATTGTACTTTTTATAGTGTTTCAGGAATCAATATTTATGTCCATGTTTCAAAACTTTACAATTCACTGAAAGAAATGAACCTGACAATGCTGATAATGTTCATGAACAGTTATATATAAGTTTTCAGTTTAATATCTTTCAATTATTTGGATCAATTAGCAGCAGCTCAACCAAATGTCCAATTCTAAACCAAAAATGTAATGGGCGTAACAGCTGTTATTTAGTTATTTAATTTTTTATTTTTTTTATTTTTTATTTTTTTTGGGGGGGGAGGGGGGGGGGGGGGGCGGGGGGCAGGGTAATTACCAAAGTATTTTTAAACATGTTGAACAGTTCAGTTTCCAGTATTTTGTGACTTATGTGTCAACACAAAATACTACAAATCAGACTAGAGATGTTCTGTCGCCCGGTATACCCCCACATGGCATACCGCCCAGTGTGGGTGACTGAAAAGGGGCATTCATTTTTTTTAAGTAAAAAAAAAATCCAATATGGCCACCAGTCAGCCATCTTAATCTGATTGGGAAAAAAATTATGTCAGGCACTGCTCCTCATTGTGTCGATCATTTATATTGAGTTTCATGACAATGCAGCAAAAACTGTAGAAGTTGTTTGCTCCACAAGTATTTTGCAAAGTCCAATATGGCCACCAGTCGGCCATCGTGAATCCAATCGGGAAAAAGATTATGTCACACGCTGCTCCTCATCATGTTGATCATTTTGGTGAAGTTTCATGAAAATGCAATTAAAACTGTGGAAGTAGTTCGTTCCACAAGTATTTTGGAAAATCCAATATGGCCACTAGTCGGCCATCTTGAATCCGATCTAGGAAAAAATTATGTCATGCACTTCCCCTCATCATGTTGATCATTTTTGGGAAGTTTTATGAAAATGCACCTAAAACTGTGGAAGTAGTTCGCTCTGCAAGTTTACATGTGCAATGGACCGACCACGACCGATCGCTCGATGGACAAGTTGACTTCTATATAATCTCCCCTAAACTTCATTTTTTGGGGGAATAAATATAATATAAAATATTCATACTGAAATTTTCAGACTTACAACTTATTTGGACTTATAATATAAGCTCATTCTAATCAGAGATATCAGTTTAAATTGGCATTTTGTGACACTAATGACTTAATTTAGTTGATTCTGATGAAGTACATTAGAAGGTCAAGTCGATCAATTATAAATATGAATATGGAAATCTTGTTTCTTTGAAGTCTGAGTGTCGAACAATGGTCAAAATGTTCATATTGTTTGTTGGTGGTTAATGTCACATATTTATGCACCATGGCTAATCGTGACACAACATGGAGATGAAGTCAAGTTTAGTCAATCGTTGATCAACATGTTGCCCATTTTAGAGGACTTTCACCCCAAGCATTGGTGACTGGGTCCTATTTTACTAGTAAAGCGGAATTGGTTTACCACTGTAAACAAGTGCTGCTTACTTCCCGGGGTTCCCACGGGGACAAAAATGTTCATAATATTAACGTAAAAACCAACAGCTCTCCATGTAAGGTATGCAGGGATTAAAATTCATGCGCGAATCTGAATAGATTCGCACAAGGGAAACAATGAGAATCAACTTCGATTCACACAAAATGTTCATTTGATTTTTGTCCTAGATTCTAAAAGTGGCTTTAACAAGCCAAGAGAATGCTCTGTCTTTGCCCCCTCATAATAAGGTAAAAAAAACTACACTAAGCAGTGGTGTACAGTGAAGTCAGCCAAGGCTTAACTTGACACCACTGCCATGATACTGTAATTTCCATCAGCCACACCACCAAAAGCCTGTATGTCGGAACATGTGTTCTACGTGTACATGTGTGAGAAACTCGACAAAATGGAAACTGGGCCCATAAAGAGAAAACTCTCTGAAAAAAAACTGTGACGTTTGCCTTTTACTATGGCATATGTAAATGTTGCACTCACATAACAGTACATATAGGCAGTCAAGGCTTCACTAGACACCACTGCCACGATACTGTAATTTCCATCAGCCAGACCACCAAAAGCCTGTATGTTGGAACATGTGTTCTACGTGTACATGTGTGAGAAACTCAACAAAATGGAAACTGGGCCCATAAAGAGAAAACTCTCTGAAAAAAACTATGACGTTTGCCTTTTACTATGGCATATGTAAATGTTGCACTCACATAACAGTACTCTGAAATTCAAAATATTCAAAAACGGAAAATTGATTCTCGCAACAGGAGCTCGCGAGAATCAAAACTGATTCTCGTGAATCGAGACAAATTTTAAGGCCTGGGTATGTGTATGTCTGAGACTGATGCGTGATATGGTGGAGCTGGAATTGAAAGTACAGAACACCTCACCTTGCAAGTAGCATCTACTATGATCTAGATTTGAGATAGTTTCACAAATGCTAGATGGAGTGTTACAATTTACAAATTTTCTCCGATGAAGATTGTTTTGTCACTTCTTAACATGGATTTCATGTAAGTGAATAATACCCTACTTCCATTCAAAATCATCATTTCCCGAAAATGTGATTAATTTCCTTTACAAAACGAACTTGCTAGAAAACTAGCAGCAGCAAAACGTTTTGACCTTCATTCTTTGCTTCAAGATGCAATCAATATTAAGTCTACATTTAGGCTTCTGCAATGCATGCCCATCAAACTGTTGAATAATTGTCACTAACATATATATATTATCCACGGTATACTTCTTTCCTCAAGCTATCTTGGTTTCAACATGTGTCATTAGAGTATATTTTAGGCATTACACTGATTGTTTGCACTATTTTCTGCCAGTCACTACAATGTTTAGTTTCCTTTTTAAAAATAGACCTTGACCAAATTATGGTTACCTGAACCGGTGCTTTGCAAATGAGCTCACTAATTATCCAATAAGGGAACAAAATAATTCTGTTTTTATCAATTTTATCAAGGGAATAAACATAAAAATTGAATTGTGACTGTTCAAAATCCACGAGGTGATGAAACAAATTGATCATGCACAAATTCACCAACAACAGTGAAGCGGTTCATAGAATTTGCACATTATCAATTTGTTTCATCACCTCGTGGATTTCAAACAGTCATGATTCAATTTTTAAATGAATGACTATTTACAATAAGATAAATTTACAATGTGCAGTGTTTTAAAAAGAGAAAAAGTGAGAAGAAAGATGCCGTGCACAAAAAACCATCAAAGCACTGCAAGCAGATCCACATAAATAATGCAGTTGTTAGGAACAGGAAAATCTGAGGAGAATAGGAAGTTATGTCTAGAAAGTGACTAATGGGGTATGTAGCTGAGTCAAAGTTGCAGTTCTACTAGCTACTCACAAGTATCCATACAAATAGATCTTTCTATCAAAGATCAATGCGTAGAGCACGTAGACAGTGTGGGAGTTAAATGTATTACTGGAGTGATAGGTAGACAGCCAATCTGGCTATGTCATCTCCCAACGGTATAGACTGAATATCATTTTCTAGTTATCTAATTGTATCTTATAGTCCAATATGTAATTGTCTGTAAACTATACCATTAAATAAAAATATCTATCTATCTATATCTAAGTGTTTACCTTGTGAAGGACATTTAATCACCTACTTTATTCATCACCATTTTTGTCATGAAAAAAGGCACACAAAAAATATCTACTCCATTTATAATTATTACTTTCAGTTATGCAGTCATTTGTTTGAGCATGGTGTAGTGAAAAATAAGAAACTTATGTAACCAACACCAACAAAACATATTTGTATTCTCCTTCCTGTTATTGTAAACTGGTGTTACATGTACCTATAACACATTCATTTTTGTTTTGGTACAATCACAGTATAGTCACTTTACTCACTTCATAGTCAATTGCCAAAGGTATCCTATTGTATATAATCACTTTGTTCATTTCCTAGTCAATTGCCCCATGGCATCATCTTCATCAAATTTATCTCTAAGTGATATGTAGGTACTCTGTCCTCTTCTTTCTGGAATGAATGATAACCATCTGATCAAAAAACCTCTGGTTGGTCTCTGATAGACTGACCCCATAATCAAAAGGATTCTTCCTCTTCTCAAAGGACACCATCCATCAAAGTTAGATGACGATCAGATATATGGTTAAAAAACGAGAGGAAATCAAAGCATGAAAACTGACGGACACAGAGAAAACCTCTAGAGTCTCCTTTGACCTAGGCGGTAAGGGACGAAAAATGCAACTACATGCATGTCTCACTACAACCAATTCATATGTCCAACACAATTTACAGAACAGTTTCTTGAAAACGAATAAAAGCCTGCAAGTTAAACATTTTAGAAGGCTTTTACCATTACCAAATTATTGACTTTACTATCAGTTATTGAAAAGCTCTCTTACAAAAAATTTTCCAATAAATAACTTGACAAGAACTTAATTACAGGCCTGGAAATAACTCACGAACAATGGTTCAGGCTATGAATACATTATGTCATTTGTAAAACACACAGATGAACTACAGGTTATGACAAAATATTACATCATACCAATATATTTATTTATTTATTTATTGGAGTTTAAGGTCACATACCTATGTACAATGGCTAATCACGACTGTGACAGTTTTATGTCAATTTCCATAACCCGTGGAGAGGTTGCCAGTGCCGATGTTAAACCAAAGGGCCTAGTGGTAAACTCATATAAACCATATTTTGTCGCAAATGACGTTTTAGATATATCTTGCTTAACTGGTATTTAGTGATATCCTGAGGTAAGATCAAATGTCAAAAACCACACTGATTTCTGAAACAGCATCAAGAGAGTCAAGAATTCTGGGAAGCAGAAATACATCCTTCCTAGTAACCATGTTAACTTGTCTGTAATAGCAGCACAGTCGTCATTTACCATTCTTTTTCCTAACCAGCACAATAGGTGATGCCCATGGAGAACAGGATTTTTGGACAATTCCCCCTTTCTCCCTCTGTTTCTTTACAAGTCTTTCTTCTGCATCAAAGGCAATAAAAACATGCCAAGGTGGCTGTTTTATTGGTTTGGCATCTCCAGTATCTATAGCATGTTCAGCTAGGTGTGTACAATCAATGTCTGTCTCATCTCGTGAAAATACATCTTCACACTTTATAAGTGTCTCGGCAATAACTTAACATTTCCCTTCATCTACGTCGACACATGTCGCTGCATACATACCATGCAAATCACCAAGTAACTGATTAACATGGGCTTCCTGTGAAATATCCTGAAGTGACTTCTTGTTGTAATTAACTTTCTCAACACTACTTTGTTCATCAAAATTATAGTTTCTTCCAGTGCTTAGAAGCATTTGTATGCAATGTTGAAAGTCATAGTTATCTCCATCATGTGTTTTGATATCTGTATAGCCCACTGCCTGACTGCATCTTGGATCAATGACACTCTACCAAAAGGGTTCATTAATCAAACTTTCACTGTAGTATTATTTCCAATATCAGCAACACATGGAGCCATAACAAGATGATATTTCTCCATGAAATGCTTTGCAGGTTCTATTAAAACTTCAGCTTGGCCCTCATTCTCTGCAAAGGTATCAACAATTATTTATTATTTATTTATTGGTGTTTAAGGTCACATATTTCTGCACAATGGCTAATCATGACCATGACAGTTTTACGGGTGGAAGAAGCCAGAGTAACCAGAGAGAACCACCGAGCAACGGCGAGCAACTGTCAGCTCCCCAACATACTAACTCCACACAAGCAGGGTTAGCATTGGTTGAAGACAGGTGCACCATCGACGTGCAGTACACCTTAGAACACAGCGTCACCGTGCCCCCACATGGGCAATGGGGGTGAAGTGTCTTGCCAAAGGACACAACGCGGTTGCCGCAGGTCGGATTCGAACTGAGGACCTCTCGGCTTGCAGTCTGCACCTCTACCAACTGAGCCACCGTGCCCCCTGTATCAACAATAACATGGAATCTTTTGAATAAAATGAATCTGTAAAAGTTGCCGCCTCCTCGAATGCTGGAAGAAACTGTTTATTTCCATAGCTGGTAGACCTTTCCTACATTTTAACATGCCATGTGCATTGTGAGTATTCATAGGGGCTATTCCCCAGACATTCACACGATGCAATGCTTACAAACAACACAGCTGTCAACCTTCCCGCTTTTATTAGCTCACATAACTGAAACTCATCAGGAGCTACTGCTGTCAGTTGGAGTCTGGCTTCCGTCAACTTTTGAAACTTGTCTTCTTTTTTCAAAACCACTGGACCAAATTCTAACATATGTACAAACATATGTTGCACAGACCATCTTTGGAGTAAACCCTTTCTTTTTTCATTAAATGGAAGCAGATGCCATCTTCAGGTTGTTGATAATGCCCCAGAAGCCGAAACATCTTCAAAAATCTTCTGCATGATCCACCAGAGAGGATGCCTTGATATTTGGTATGATGGTGAAGAGTTGGTCTTCACATTTAATTTGTATTTCAAGAACCAATGGACAGATTTAAACCAAATCTGACATGCACCATATTGAGTCATAACTACTTGATTGCGGCCCAAAAAATTTCTTCACAGCCCGATGGAAAACCCAGAAGCTAAAAAAAGAAAAAAAGAAAACACCAATGTTTAAAACATGAGGCCCCATGGGGCCTGTGGTGCTCACCTGAGAACAGATGTTTAAAGAAGGATTTCATTAGCATTATAACCAGTTACACGTAACACTAAAAAGGAATGAAGTCATTTAATTATTTATAACTCTCTTGTCCATGCCAGATGATTTTTTTCTAGAACTGGGATGCTACCACAGAAATAATGCCCCGATTTCCAGTGAAGCAAAACATGAAAGTCCAAATATCAACCTAGGATTTTAACTTGAACAAACTTGAGTCTGTGCCTTTCCCTTCTACCACCAGGGTGCTGTATACCAGATATGAAAGCTTCTGACTGAGGGATCTGAAGAAGATTTTGAAAGAAATTTCTCCATATTGCACTAAGCTGAAATTTGGGCTACTACAGGAGGGCCAAATATTAACCCAGAGACCCGATTTGAACAAACATGAATTTCACTCCCTTAAAATTCAGACGCCCATAAAAAGCCCAAATATTAACTAGGGGACTCGATTTGAACAATCTTACCCACCTAAAGATGTATCTAAATATAAAATGAAAGAGTCAATGACTCTGTAGCTCAACTTGGATATGACAGGAATTAGTACTTGCTGTGACTAAGACAACTGCATAATGAATATGACAGGAATTAGTATTTGTTTTGGCCCAGTCAACAATAATAAAAGAATTACAAGGTGACTGTAATGGACTACAGATTAAGACCAATCATTGTAGATTATTATTTTTGTGTGGAAATTTTCAGTCCCAAACAAAATATTTTCAGACTAAAATTTTTTCTTCTTCTTCTTAAAATTGACCAAAATGCATCAAAACACAAAAAACTAATTTCCGGATTTTGGTCCAAAATTTTCTAAGTCCCACCCGGACCCCAAATTTTCAGAGTAAAAAAAAATTTTTTTTTTTTTGTCTTAAAATTTACCAAAACGCATAAAAAACCAAAAAACTAATTTCCGGATTTTGGTCCAAAATTTTCTAAGTCCCACCCGGACCCCTAATTTGCATAATTTATTCACGAGAAAAACTCTGTATTATATGTAATGTATCCCATGGTACTAAACATTCATACAAAAGTTAAAAAATTTATAGTAATTTATATATTTTTTATACTTACCAATGACCCAGACTTAGCTGGTGCTAACTCTAACAAAACCAGGGCCAAACACAAATTTTGCCCCCCCATCCCCAAAATTTGCATCCAAAACAAAAAGAAATCATGTCCTAAAGGACCTCCATACTACGCCCCCACTGCACATGCGCAGTGACATGGACGTCCCGAAATTGGCGCCAATTATCATTCTTACTGGCAGTGCCTGGTCAGCGTTATGTACTCAGCGGGGAGGCAAGAGTTCCCAACTCCAGGGAGGGCCATCCCCGTCTGGGTCATTGGTAAGTATAAAAAATATATAAATTACTATAAATTTTTTAACATTTTTATACTGTACCAATGACCCAGACTTAGCTGAATAGTAAACAGGCTGGAGGGCCTAGGACATAGAGGAAAATCCAATAAGCTCAACTATATAGTAAAGAGGTAACCCCTTAAGGAGAAAAGGAGTATTAGGCTTTACATGTATCTTTCTTATTTAATATTAAATTAGAAAGATACACTACCCTTAATAATTGAGCACAATAACATTCATGTTCTCTATTAACATCCAGTATATCCCTTATACTAATTATTTTTAAAGTAAGCCAATAAATAAAGTAGTCCAGAGAATTGAGACTCTTTATAGTCATTTAAAAGTGTCCGAGTATTGTATATTAAAGCCCGTTTGACACTTGACATATACAAATGCTTCACACCGAGCTACACTTTAAAAATAAGACATGAATGAATTTTAACATTAATATTACACTTTAAAACCATCCCGGAAGCGACTCAGAAATACTGACTTGGAGGAGGCATTCCCTTGCTTTTCACTATAAAGCAGGTGACCTAAGGGAACACCCGCCCCCCCCCCCTTCCCCTTGCCCTGGGTCAAATAGCCCAGAGCGAAGAGGGCAGCCGGACGGAGTCACTGCCGGAACAGAAAGCCTGCATAACTATAGTTGCAACTGTTTAGTGGACGACATTCTGAGCAACAGATAACGGACCTAAACAATGCAGGTCTCCAGAAATGGACTCAATATTTCTGAGATAAAAATTCGTGAATGTGGATGGCTGAGATCAATAAGCAGCCTTCATTAAATCTGTAATAGCAACACTATTAGCATAAGCCCAAGAAGTAGCAAGAGCTCTTACTTCATGAGCGGAAATCTTAAGCACAGACTGCTGAGAAGAAGATAAACTCTCATAAGCAGTACGGATAGTTAATTGAATCCATCCAGCAATAGAATGGACCGAAATGTCCTTTCTATTAGGCATCAAAGACAGAAAGAAACGTTTCCGTCCCTTTCTGATAAACTGAGATCTCTGTTTATAGATACGTAACGCTCTAACAGGACAGTGTAAAGGCCTACGCCCATCTGAAGACAGAAGAGCCTTAATAACAATAGGTTCCGGATATTTATTAGGAGCCTGATTCTTAGCTAAAAAACCCACATTAGTAGTGAAGGTGATAGTGTTCCCGACACTACGATAGTGAGAATCATCCACCGACAGTGCATGAAGCTCACTGACTCTTCTAGCAGAAGAGAAAGCTAAGAGAAAAGCTGTCTTATAAGATAAGAATTTGAAATCTACTGTCCCAAGAGGTTCAAATGGCTTTTCCTTCAATTTAAGAAGAACCCAAGCTAAATTCCATTTAGGAATTAATCTAAGAGTTCTGGGTCTATTTATCGAAAAGTTTCTAACCAACTTAGATAAAGAGACATTAGATCCAATTTGTAAACTATCATGATGTGCATAGGTATCAGATAACATAGACCTATAACCCTTAATAGTAGCAGGCTGCAGTTTGATTTCGTCAAACAAGTATACTAGAAAGTTTGCAATGTCTGGTATAGAGGGATCGAATATATCTACAGAATGATCCCTACACCAACGACGAAAAACCTTCCACTTAGCCGCATAGTTTAGCGAAGAGGAGGTCCTCCTACAGTTAGAAATCGCGTCCACTGCTCGTCCTGTAAAGTGCTTGCCATGCAAGAAGGACCGCACAACGGAAAAACGTGAAGGTTGAGACCTTGCGGGTTGTGATGGAGTTGGCGCGATTTCCCCTGCGAAAGAAGATCCTCCTGTGGAGGAAGCTTTCGCGGTAGGTCCCACAACAGACACCTGAGTAGATTTATCCACGGTCTCTGTGGCGACAGAGATGCTACCAACAGAATCTTGCATTGAGATTGTTTTATCTTTAGCAATACTTGTTGAATTAACAGCGCTGGAGGATACGCATATCCTATCATTCCGTCCCAAGGGATCGACAGAGTGTCTACTGCAAATGCTCTTGGATCCGGACACGGAGACACATACATCTGCAACTGATTGTTGAGATGTGTCGCAAATAAGTCTATCATTGGCCGTTCCCATTGGTAGCAAATCTGATTGAATACTTGTTTGTTGAGAGTCCATTCCGACGGCAACAAGCGACTCTTTCGTGAAAGGGAGTGTGCTAGCACATTCAGACGACCCGGTATGTGACAGACCGAAAGAAGAACGTGATGTTCTAGCGCAAACAGAAGGATTCTTTCCGTTAGATTGAACAACGGAACTGAATGAGTGCCTCCCTGATTCCGTATATACGCCACTACTGTCGTATTGTCGGATAAGATTTGGACATGAGCATTGTGAATAATGTCCATCCAGTGACGTAACGCAAGCCAGATTGACATCATTTCCTTGATGTTTATGTGCTTGCACAGGAATTGCGGATCCCAAAGACCCTGGCATCTCGAATCCGTTGGGATTAATGATGCACCCCAACCTGTTTGACTGGCATCCGTCATAATGGTAAAACTCGGATCCGGCAACTGCAGCGGAACTCCCTGAGTTAACCACTGAATGTTTGCCCAAGTCTGAATCTCTTGTTTCACTTGATCTGACAAGAGAACGTCTTCGTCGAGCGAATGAATTTTCACACTCCAATTCTGAGTCAAGAAAATTTGGAGAGGACGTGTGCGTAACCGCCCCATCGGAATGAGATCCGCAGCGGCTCCGCACAGACCTATCAGTCTCATAAATTCTCTCGCTGTGACTTTGTCTGCGTGCAGACAATAGCGAGCGTAACAACTGACTAATTTCGCTCTGGTTAACGGCAGACGAACAAGATTGTTGTGCGTCTCGAAGCTCATTCCCAGATGAGTGAATGACTTGGACGGCACCAGATCCGACTTCTCCTCGTTTACTATAAAACCGAGACGTCGGAGCAATAGAAGTAGATTCTGAACATCGTTCTGAAGCGTTAACTCGTTGCCGTACCTCTGAAGAATGTCGTCCAGGTAGGCCGACGTTACCGCAGACGAATGAGCTCGGAAATAGATCATTACCGAGTTCATTACCCGAGTGAAAGCCCAGGGTGCTAGATTCAATCCGAAGCACATTGCCCGGAATTGATACACCACTCCTAGGACTGCGAAGCGTAGATACTTTCGGAATGTCGGATGTACCATGACGTGAAAGTACGCATCTTTGAGATCTATGCTTGTTGCATAATCGTTCACCCGAATACTCGTTCTGACCGACCGAATCGTCTCCATATAAAATTTCGGAGCGACGATCAGCTTGTTTATCCAGCTCAAATCTATGACTGGACGGAACGAGCCGTCTGGTTTCGGAACCAGAAACAGATGGCTGTAGAATCCCGGAGTTTCCTGGTTTTCTACGAGCTCTACCGCATTCTTCATTAAAAGAGACTGCACCTCTGATAACAAAGCGTCTCTTTTCTGCGGATTTGACGGAAGTTGAGTCCACTTTGGACTTCGAGTCAAAGGAGGCTTTTGTTTGAAGGATATCTTTAGACCTTCCGAAGTCACTCCTCTCACCCAAGGGTCGTCCGTAATCGACGCCCATTCTTGAGAAAAGCTCGACAACCTTCCGCCAACCGGTACGCGATAGAGGTTTGAGCCATCACCTCCTGGACCTGCGAGGCCTGCGGGGTAGGAGAAACCACGTCCTCCACGACCCGCACCTCGCCCCGTCGAGCTCGGGGCGTCCGACCGATTGTCCCGGCCCAAAGGACGTCCCGAACGAGAGTCGCTACCCTGACGGTCTCTCGAATAAGACCAAGAGGACGCACCGGAACCTCTATAGGAACCTCTCTTGGGCGCATTAGACCCAGAAGTGCCTGTCTTATTCTTGTCTGCTGTATCCGGCTTCTTAGAAGCAGATTTGAACAACAGAGAATCTGAAGCTTTCTTAGTAATTTTATCATAAATAGCAGAAAGCTTGCCGTCAAAGAGAAGATCTCCGGAGACCGAAGCGACTCTAACAGAGTTCTTCACCTTAGAATCCACAAGTGTGGATGCAGCTAGGGCTGCGTCACGTCTAACCAACTCCAGATTTGCCACTGAAAGGGCGGAGTTACACGTGGAATAAGCTACTGCCCTTGAAAGAAGTCTTAAAGAGGATTGTATATCCTGAAACTCTTTCCCTTGAAGGCGCAGTGATAACGCCTTAGTAAGGTGATCTGCGTAAGATAAGGCATCTAAATTGGCTCTGTTAGACGCAATAGCTGTTTCCAACACAGCGGTTGGAATAGAAGCCGACGACGGTAATGATAGCTGTAAGTCTTCCGCCTCGTCGTCCATACGCAGAGGAACTCTCGGGATACCCTGTCCTGCCGTATCGAATTTATTCCTTGCATTAATGAAAGGCAGGTTGAGAGTATTAGCGGACAAGAAACCTGCTTTCCCCGTCTTGGAAGCAAGTTTAAATATAGCGTCGTTCAATAATTCAAATGTTCTTGCAACATTATTGGACTGCGACGGAAACTCGGGAGCGATGTCCCTGAACCGCTCAAAAAATTCAGAGTCCAATGACGCTATAATCCTCTTGTCCAGAACCGCAGCAGTCTGGCCCGACGGAACAACTTGAGGGAGAAAGTGCCGGAAGAAGTCCACGGCAGCTTTATGTTGTTCCGAAAGGGATAGCTCCAAATCATCCGTATCCCTTTCACCATCCGGTCGGACCTCATGATGTTCCCGGCCGTCCGCCCCCGATGCTTCGGCGGAGCGTACCGACCCAGCGCCGTCGGATAATTCTCGATCCGACACCGTTTCTGTCGGCTGCTGGGATGCTGCGATAAGCTGTGCTATCTGCACAAGAATGTCCGGCGTCGAGACCTGCGGAGGCGCAGTCTTTCGCTGCTTCGCCGAGGGCAGCTCCGCATCAGATGGCTCCCGCATACTTTTTCTATGCGAACGTCCGGAGTCCATCGGTCTCGAATCCCTGGCTGCCGGATGGTGTGACCTGGTCGCCGAAGAATCCTTGATCGGCGAAGCTGGTAAAATATCGGCGGTCACGCAGCCAAGGTGCGGTCATGTGCGCTGACGAGAAGAAGAAGCCTTAGCAGTCTCCGCGGACTGCCTATACAACGGAGCGTCCCGAGTGACGGACGTATGCTCCGCTTGCGACACATTTTGTACCACAACATCTGGTCCCAGATGTTGTTGTACGAGAGAGGGGCCTCTCTCGCTCGCGGCCCGGCTGGACCTGGACGAGCTAGGAACCGGACTCAAAGGCTTCCTCCGTTCTCGCTTACTATCCGCCGTCACTGGGTGTGCACCTTGTATGTTTATAGTGCTTGCATCACCCAAAATTTCCTCCTGGACCGCATCGGACGAACCCGGCTGCCGAACCATTCGGTGAATGGACGCTACACCGGGCGAGCTAGCGGACGACATTTGTCTAATCTCCATGAGCAATTTTGCCGCTAGCTCTGAATTCATTTGTGACGACGGACGCACACTTGTAGAAGATAACATGGAAACATCACCCTGTTCTTGTTCCTCTGAAATAGAAACTCAGAGAGTAGAGTGACCTTGTGGAGAAAGAGCCGGCATAGCCCTTTCTCCAGAAACAACATACCGTGACACACGTTTCCAATGTTTATCATCCCAATATTGACATATAGCACAGGGATTAGTGCGAGAACACTGACTACAATTAATACAATGATCATGAAAGTCAGAGGAAGATTTCTTCCCATTACAATTTGAACAATATCCTTTCATTGTGAAAAGTCAACAACAAGTCCTAGTTACTCGCACAAACCCCCGACACAAAGATACATAATAACATGATCCATTAATAAATGAAAAAACAATTGCAAATCAAAATAATTTTGAAAAAATATTTTTTCAGCGAAGCCCAAGTTGCTGAAAAGTAACGTTGAGCCCCGATGGATCCGATGGCAAAGTGTGGTCAAAAATTTTAAATTTTTAAATTTATATTAAATAATTAATGAGACACTTACGGATAATATAAATGTATCTTATAGTGAGATAAACTACAGCAAAGGCAAACAGCCCCCCTCAAAAAAGGCTGTTGCCAATGTAAACAAACAGTGTAAAACACCAGAAAACATGACTCCAGGCACTGCAAAAACTGGCCCAGAATCAGTCATCAAAATTACACTCTATCTGATGCAAAACAGAGACTCCCAGGGGAGAATCTGCAGAACATCAGATGGAAGATGCAGAACACAACCTTTATACACCCATGGGTGAAAACGAAACTATGGGGAAAATAACAGAAAACATTCTGTATCCAAGCAACTCTCCCAGGGAAATTTTAGAAATGAACTTTCTCAAAAATATGCCAAAAGCATGGGAGAATTGCAAGGGGGGACTTTAGAAGGCTAGGGGAGAGGAAACACTGAATAAGCAGTGCAACATTTAGCAAGAATGACAACAAGAGGCCCATGCCTCGAAAATAGGCAACTTAACATAATTTCATCAAAAAATTTTAAGTACAGCCCTGATTATTTTTTTTGTCACTTCTTTTTCCTCTCCTCCTTCTATCCTCCTTAGAATCACCATTTCTCCAAAAATTACGTGTCTGGCATCCTTTAAACTGAGATTTACAAGCACAAAGATCAGTGAGATGTTGACTGATGAAGGGCCAAACAGAGAATGATAATTGGCGCCAATTTCGGGACGTCCGTGTCACTGCACATGCGCAGTGGGGGAGTAGTATGGAGGTCCTTTAGGACATGATTTCTTTTTGTTTTGGATGCAAATTTTGGGGATTGGGGGGCAAAATTTGTGTTTGGCCCTGGTTTTGTTAGAGTTAGCACCAGCTAAGTCTGGGTCATTGGTACAGTATAAAAATATTTATTCAAATCAGATCTTTCATTTGGAAGTTCTGCGCAAAAATCTGATTGCACTTAATTTTGAACAAAATGGCAGCTAACGGCCATCTTGAATTTCAGACTGAACCCAAAAACACTCCTTCTCGTCCCACAGTGATAACAAAGGTACCCAAGAAGTTACGTGAAGATCGGTTCATAAATACGGCCTCTAGCCCGAGCTGTATTGGGATTTGCACTCAGAGTGCTGAAAGTAACACTAAATAAATCAAAGTTAGCCTAATTTGCATAATTTACGCACAAGAAAAAAACCAGTAATATATGTAATGTATCCCATGGTACTAAACATTCATACAAAAAATTATTCAAATCAGAGCTTTCATATGGAAGTTCTGTACAAAAAACAGATTTCGGCATCGTCGGTACAAAATGGCTGCTGGCAGCCATCTGGAATTTGGGACTGCACCCAAAAACACTCGTTCTCGTCCCACGGTCATAACAAAGGTACCCAAGAAGTTTCGTAAAGATTGGTTCATAAATACGGCCTCTAGCCCAAGCCATAGCAGCTTGGCACTTACAGCTCTGAAAGTAACACTAAATAAATCAAAGTTAGTCTAATTTGCATAATTTACGCACGAGAAAAAAACCCGTATTATATGTGATGCATCCCATTGTACTATACATTTATACAAAACTTTATTCAAATCAGAACTTTCATACAGAAGTTCTGTACAAAAAACTGATTTTTGCATCATCGGTACAAAATGGCCACTGGCAGCCATCTTGAATTTCGGACCACACCCAAAAACACTCGTTCCCGTCCCAGGGTCATAACAAAGGTACCCAAGAAGTTTCGTAAAGATTGGTTCATAAATACGGTCTCTAGCCCGAGCCATAGCAGCTTGGCACTTACAGCTCTGAAAGTAACACTAAATAAATCAAAGTCAGTCTAATTTGCATAATTTACGCACGAGAAAAAAACCCGTATTATATGTGATGTTTCCCATGGTACTAAACATTTATCCAAAACTTTATTCAAATCAGAACTTTCATACAGAAGTTCTGTACAAAAAACTGATTTTTGCATCATCGGTACAAAATGGCCGCTGGCAGCCATCTTGAATTTCGGACCACACCTAAATACACTCGTTCCCATCCCAGGGTCATTACAAAGGTACACAAGAAGTTTCGTAAAGATCGGTTCATGAATACGACCTCTAGCCCGAGCCATAGCCAATTGTTGACATACGGACAGACGGACGGACAGACGGATGACGGACGACAGGCCATGACAATAGCTCAAATTTGACTTCGTCAAAGTTGAGCTAAAAATTCTAATGTTCCATCAGTTCTAGAAAAGAAGACTTTAAAATAAATTACCTCATATTGCACTACATGCCATTAACTGGTGGATCTGAAGGAGAGGATTTTTAAAGAAATTTCCTCATATTGCACTAAGCTGAAATTCGGGCTACCATAGGTGGCCCAAATATTAACCCAGCGACCCGATTTGAACAAGCTTGAATCTCACATCCCATAAAGCTGTTGTATACCAAATACAAAAGCATTTTGACTGGTGGATCTGGAGATAATTTTTAATGATTATGAAATTCCCTCATATTGCACTAAGTTAAAAGTCAGGCTCCCATAAAAAGCCCCAAATATTAACTCAGGGACTCAAATTGAACAAACATGAATCTGACAACAGAGAGATGTTGTATACCAAATATGACAGGATTCTAACTGGTGAATCTGAAGAAGAAAATTTTTAAAGAAATTTTCTCATATTGCAGCAAGTTAAAATTTGGGCTAATATAGGCAGTCCAAGTATGAACCCAGGGAATCGATTTTAACAAATTAGATTGAGCCCTCCCCCTCCCCCCAGGAGAGTCGTATACCAAATATGAAAGCATTCTGAATGGTGGATCTGAAGAAGATTTCTAAGAAATTCCCTCATATTGCGGTAATTTAATAATTCAGGCTTCTGTATTGAACCCAAATATGAACTAAGGGGCTTTGTTTTAACACACTTGCATCTGACCTCCCTCTGGATGCTGTATATCAATATATCAAAAGATTCTGAGCAGTTGGCGTGGAGAAATTTTTTTTAACATTTTTGCAAATATGCTTACTCAGCATTTTTCTGCTGCCCCTCTCCACATGCCCCCCCCCCCCCCCACCCCACCCCTAGAGAACACCGTGACAAAACCGATGGCAATATGTTTTTACCATTCATTTCAACTGCTCCTAAGATTGCTTCATACCAAATAACAGCTCTCAGTTCTGCGTGTTTGGGAAATATGGGCATTTGAAAATATTTCCATTTTTAGCTCCTAGCTTTCCCATGGGGAACAGGAAAATTGTTTTTGCATGAATCAAGTACTTATGACTCAATGATACCACATATCAAATTTGGTTCAAATCGGACACTCCGTTCAGAAAACAGAAATTTTGGGTAGGGCCAAAAATATTGCCCCTCATTACGAAGGCAATACCTGAGTGGTAACTATCACTCATCCTGACTTTCAGTCAGGTGAGCTAAAGTTTTTTGATGCCCTCTATGGAACACCCTCACATAACCAATGGCAATTTTTTTTTTACCATTCAATTCTTCTGGTCCTTAGGATGTTTCATACCAAAATAACAGTTCTCTGTTCCAGGTGGTTTGGGAAAAATTTCTATTTTTAGCTCCTGGTGTTCCCGTGGGGATGCAGGAATTTTTTTTTTTTTGCAGGACTCAAGTACTTATTACCCAATAATACCACATACCGAATTTAGTTCAAATTGTACTATCGGTTCAGAAAGTTAAAAAATTTATAGTAATATTTTTTATACTTACCAATGACCCAGACTTAGCTGGTGCTAACTCTAGAATATCTAGGGCCAAACGCAAATTTTACCCCCCAATCCCCAAAATTTGCATCTAAAACCAAAAATTACATGTCCTATATGGTCCTCCATTATTTTACTCCACTGCGCATGCGCAGTGTCAAGGAGGTCTCAAAATTGGCGCAATTATCATTCTTACAACCAGTGCCTGGTAAGCATTATGTACTCAGCGGGGAGGTATGAGTTCCCAACTCATGGGAGGGCCATCCCTGTCTGGGTCATTGGTAAGTATAAAAAATATATAAATTACTATAAATTTTTTATCACTTTTATATTGTACCAATGACCCAGACTTAGCTGAATAGTAAAAAGGTTGGAGGGCCTAGGACATAAATGAAAATCCAATAAACTCAATTACATATAACAGAATTATCCCCTGAAGGAGAAAATGAGAGACAGGCTTTACATGTATCTTTCTTATTTGTATCGAAAAGAAAGACACAACACCATTCTGTAATTGAGCGCAATAACATCAATGATCTCTATTAACATTCAGTATAACCCTTTATACTAATATTTTTAAAGGAAAGCCAATAAATAAGGAAGTCCCGCAAAATGAGACTCTATATACTCATATAAAAGTGTCCGAGGATTGTATATTAGCGCCTGATAAATACGTGATATATACAAATGTCTCACACCGAGCAACACTTAAAAAATATTACATAGATGAGTAAACCTTAGCTTTACTTTAAAACCATCCCGGTACTGACTCCTAGGGAGGTATTCCCTTGCTTTACACTATAAAGCAGGTGACCTAAGGGAACACCCCCCCCCCCCCCTTCCCCTTGCCCTGGATCAAGTACTCCAGAGCGAAGAGGGCAGCAGGACAGAGTCACTGCCAGAACCGAAAGCCTGCATATATATAGTAGTTGCCACTGTTTAGTGGACGACATTCTAAGTGAAAAATAACGGACCTAAACAATGCATATCTGCAGAAATGGACTCGATATTCTCAGATACAAATTCGGGAAAGTGGAGGGCTAAGAACAATATGCAGCCCTCATTAGATCTGTAATAGCAACATTATTAGCGAACGTCCATGATGTAGAAGAGCTCTTACTTCATGAGCTTAAAACTAAAGCACAGACTGCTGATTGAAGATATTATCATAAGCAGTACTGATAGTAAATTGAATCCATCTGACCATAGAATGGACCGAAATGTGGAGGAAGCTTCCACGGCATGTCCCACAATAGACGTCTGAGCAGATTAAATACAGTCTTTGTGGAGATAGAAACGCTACGAACAGAATTTTGCATTGAGATACATAACTTGAGCAATATCTGCTGAATCAACGGCGCTGGAAGATACGCATATCCTATTATTCCGTCTCACGAGATCGATAGAGCGTCTACTGCAAACGCTCGAAGATCCAAACATTGTGACACATACTTTTGCAACTAAATACTGAGATGCGTCACGAAAAAGTCGATCATATGCCGCTCTCCTTGGTAGCAAATCTGATTGAATACTCGTTGTTGAAAGTCCATTCTGGCGTCAACAAGCGGCCCCTCCGTGAAGGGAGTCTGCTAATACATTCAGACGACCCGTAATATGACGGACCGATAGGAGAACTTGATGTTCTAGTACAAACAGAAGATTCCTTCCATTAACATGAAAAAACAGAATGGAATGATTGTCTCCCTAGTTCCAAAAATATGCTAATACCGTCGAATTGTCGTGGTTGTCCAGTGGCGCTATCAGTCTCTTATCCGGCCACGCAGTATTTTGGTCTGGAGGAACAACGTCAATGCCGGATATACTCTATGGCAATTATGTTGTTCCGAAAGGGAAAATACAACTCATCCGTATCCCTTTCGCCATCCTGTCGGACCACTTGTAATTCTTGGTCATCCATGCCTGAACCTGCAGCGGAACATACCAACCCAGCTTCGTCGGAATATTCCTGATCCGACAGAGTTACTGTCGATGTTGGATGAATATCACTGGTCATGTAGCCAAGGTGTGGTTGCGTGTGCTGCCATGAGAATGAGGAAGCCGAAAGAGCAGTCTCTTCGGACTGTCTATATAACGGAGCATCCCAAACGGTGGACGTATGCTCCGACTGAGGAACGTTTTGTACCAAAACATCTGGGCCCAGATGTTGTAGTACGAAAGAGGGACCTCTCTCGCTCGCAGCCCAGATGGACCTGGATGAGCTAGGAACCGGACTAAGAGGCTTCCTCCGTGCCATCCTAGTATCCATCATCACTGGGTGTGCACATTGTATTTTAGAGTGCTCGAATCACCCAAATCTCCTTCCTGGACCACAACAGATGAACCCGGGTGCTGAGCCATTCGGTGAATGGTCGCAACACCAGGCGAGCTAGTGGACGCCAACGCCGTCGATCCTACTTGGGACCTCTTAGACAATTGACGTATTTGCATGAGCACTTTTACCGCTAGCTCTTCATTTGACTGTGACGATGGAAGCACACTTTACGAAGACATCACGGTAACATCACCCTGTTTATGTTACTCAATGAGACCTGTAGTTATATAACTATCCGTAGGGCCGCGTCGATGTTGGATGAATATCACTGGTCATGTAGCCAAGGTGTGGTTGCGTGTGCTGCCGTGAGAATGAGGAAGCCGAAAGAGCAGTCTCTCTGGACTGTCTATATAACGGAGCGTCCCAAACGGTGGTCGTATGCTCCGACTGAGGAACGGTACATACCACAACATCTGGGCCCAGATGTTGTAGTACGAGAGAGGGACCTCTCTCGCTCGCAGCCCAGATGGACCTGGATGAGCTAGGAACCGGACTAAGAGGCTTCCTCCGTACCATCCTAGTATCCATCATCACTGGGTGTACACATTGTATTTTAGAGTGCTCGAATCACCCAAATCTCCTTCCTGGACCACAACAGATGAATCCGGGTGCTGAGCCATTCGGTGAATGGTCGTGACACCGGGCGAGCTAGTGGACGCCAACGCCGTCGATCCTACTTGGGACCTCTTAGACAATTGACGTATTTGCATGAGCACTTTTACCGCTAGCTCTTCATTTGACTGTGACGATGGAAGCACACTTTACTAAGACATCACGGTAACATCACCCTGTTTATGTTACTCAATGAGACCTGTGGAGCCGCGGTCCTAAGCAAATATCCGCTGGAAGCTCCAGGGACGTTCATTCCTGCATTTATATAATATGCGAACATCCCAACTGGAAAGGCCTCGTGTCCTTGGCTAGCAGATGGAGTGACCTGGTCGACATGTAATCTGTGATCAGCGAAGCAGGAGCACCAGGGACGTTCAATCCTGCATTTATATAATATGCGAACGTCCCCTGGAATCTGTGGTCACGTAGCCAAGGTGCGGTCGTGTGTGTGTTGTGAGGATGAGAAAGCCAATATAACAGCCGCGTCGGACTGTGTATGCAACAGAATGTCCTGAGCAGGAGGAGTGGACGTAAGCTCCGACTAACAAACAAACATACAACAACATCGCGGCGCAGATGTTGATGTAAGAGAAAGGGGGCCTCTCTCGCTCGCGGTCCGGGTGGACCTGGATGAGCTAGCTACTGGAATGACAGGCTTCCTCCGTAATATCCTCGGATCCGTCGTTGCTGGGTGTGCACATTCGATGTTTTATAGTGCTCGCATCACCCAATCTGCTTCTCTGGACCACAACGGACGAACCCGGATGCCGATCCATTCGACACCGGGCGGACTAGCGGACGATCAATTCCTTTCGATCTTACTAGGGAACTCTTCAGCAATTGCCGAAATACCTTGAGCACTTTCCGCTAGCCCTAATATTGCAACGATGGAGACACACTTGTTGAAGACATCACGGAAACATCACTCTGAATTCTGAAAAAGAAACTGATAATATAGAGTGACCCTACAGAGAGAGGACTGTAATGGACCCCTCACTGCTAACAAAAGACCATGACACACGTCTCCAATGTTGTCATATCAATCAACACTCATAGAGCAAGAATTAGTGCGACTACAATGACTAAAAGAAATGCAATGAACCTGAGAATTATAGGAAGATATCCTCGCATTACAATTTAAGAATATTTTTTCAACATGAAAAAATATACACAGTCATATTACTCGCACTAACCCTTGAAATAAATATACATAATATAATTACAATCCATTATAATATTTCAAACGAAAATAATTTCCCAAAAAAAAATTTTTTGAAAAAATTTTCAGAAGAGCCCAAGTTCCCAATGGGAACAATGAGCCCAAATGGATCCCAAAAAAGCCTAAGTGTGGACAAAAATTTTAAATCATTTCACAAAAAATGAATGTAACACTTACGGACAACATTAATGTATCTTACTATGAAATGAACTAAGCAGAGGACAAGTAATCACTATAAGAAGTAACCATTGTCAACAGAGACAAAAAGTGTAAACAAACTGGAAACATGACTCCAGGCACTGATAAACCTGGTCCGAAATCAGTTACCAATTTAAACACTATCTGATGCAAAACAGAGACTTCCAGAGAAGAAACTGCAGAACATCAGATGGTAGATGCAGACCAAAATGCCTAACCACCCAAGGGTGAGGACGAAAACATGGGGAAAACAACAGAAAATAATTCTGTTTCCAAGCCAAAACTCCCAAGAAATTTTAGTAATAAACATTACAAAAAATAAGCCAAAAGTATGGGAGAATAGCTAGGGGGGAATAGAGGAAAGGGGGAGAGGAAACACTGATTAAACAATGGAACATTCATAGCAAGAATGACCACAACAAGGTCATGCCTCGAAAATAGGTAACATGAATAATTTCGTAAAATAATTATAAGTTACAGCCCTGAACATTTGTTTCCACTGTTTTTTCCTCTCCTCCTTCTATTTCCTCCTTATATCCACCATTTATCTCATAATTATGCATCTGGCATCCTTAAAACTGAGATTTACAAGCACAAATAACAGTGAAGTGTAAATGTATTGAGGGCCAAACAAAGATTTGATAATTGCGCCAATTTCGAGACCTCTTTGACACTGCGCATGCGCAGTGGAGTAAAAGTATGGAGGACCATATAGGACATGAAATTTTCAGTTTTAGATGGAAATTTTGGGGACAGGGGGTAAAATTTGCGTTTGGCCCTAGATATTTTAGAGTTAGCACCAGCTAAGTCTGGATCATTGGTACAGTATAAAAATATAGAAATTTTGGGCGGGGCCAAAAATCTTACCACTCCCATTACAAAGCCAAATATTGCTTCACAAAATTCTTTTGAACAAAATTGAAACCACTCCTCAAAAGAAAGCTCCTTAACAAATATCAGGTCATTGTATCCACTGGTTCATGAAAAGATTTTTAAAAACAATTGAGCATTTTCCCCCACCCCCTCCCTATGGGGCTGGACATGTTGAGTTGAACAAAAGTGCAATGCCCCTTTGGGACCATCACTCACATAAATTTTCACTTGAAATGGCCCATTAGTTTTGGAGAAGACCAAAACATGGTGCTGATGGACGACGGACAGACGACGGACAGAGAGCGATGGGATCAGCTCAGCTTTTTCAAGGTGAGCTAAGCACTACACAGACCAGAATATTGGGGTTTTTAAGGTCCAATGGAATCAGATGAACCTAAAAAATTGCTATTGGTTTTGTCATGGGATTCTGTATGGGGAGGCCCATTTTAACACTGTCAGCAATGGGGAAAATGCTGAGTCATCATCTATATGGAACTGTGTTCTATCAATTAATTGTTCTTCTTCAGAACCTTTGGGTCAAATCTAAACTAATTTGGTACAAAACATCTTGTTGGATAACACTCCTTTCTTCAAAATGGTGCTACTCCCCTTGGGGTTAATGTCCCAAAAGCCTAAACAATTTTTAAAATGTTCTTTTCATGAACTACAACAGAGAATGCTTTGACATTTTGGTATAAGGCGTCCTTTGGTGGTGAAGACTGAAATTTGTTCAAGGTCAATGTTTTAGCTCTGTGGCAGCATGCCCATTTTGGGCTCCACCAAAAATTTTTATTTCATGAACTGAGGGGGCTGATTTGAACAAATGTGACATGTAGTAAAAGGTGGTTCAGAGCTACTAGATTTTTATTTGCAATTTTTTCGCTGCTCCATGGGAAGCCAATGAGATAAAAATTTAAACTAGATTGAGTTATTTGTGTGCAAAGCACACAATGGTGTATCCCCGCATTTCCTAAGCAACACCTTAGCATAGTTTTAATGTTTCGAATTAATACCCAAGGAGCCTTTCGATGAAAGTTAAAAAATTTATAGTAATTTATATATTTTTTATACTTACCAATGACCCAGCCTTAGCTGGTGCTAACTCCTTAAATTCTAGGGCCAAACACAAATTTTGCCCCCCAATCCCCAAAATTTGCTTCAAAATCCGAAATTTCAATGTCCTATGTGGTCCTCCATACCTTTTATCCACTGCTCATGCGCAGTGTCAAGGAGGTCTCGAAATTGGCACCAATTGTCATTCTTACAACCAGTGCCTGGTAAGCATTATGTAATCAGCGGGGAGGTATGAGTTCCCAACGTCTGGGTCATTGGTAAGTATAAAAAATATATAAATTACTATAAATTTTTTAACATTTTTATACTGTACCAATGACCCAGACTTACCTGAATAGAAAAAAAGGCTGGAGGGCCTAGGACATAAAGGAAAATCCAATAGGCTCAATTACATGTAAACAGAATTATCCCCTCAAGGAGAAGAGGAGAACAGGTTTTACATGTATCTTTCTTGTTTGTATCAAAAAAGAAAGACACTATACCATTCTGTAATTGAGCACCATAACATCAATGATCTCTATCTACATCCAGTATAACCTGTTATACCAATTTTTCAAAAAGAAAGCCAATAAATAAAGGAAGTCCAGAGAATGAGACTCTTTATACTCATTAAAAGTGTCCGAGGATTGTATATTAACGCTCGTATGACACGTGACATATACCAATGCTTCACACCGAGCTACACTTTAAAAATATTACATGAATGAGTAAAACATTAGCTTTACACTTTAAAACCATCCCGGTACCAACTCGGAATTACTGACTCCAGAGGAGGTATTCCTTTACTTTTCATGATAAAGCAGGTGACCTAAGGGAACACCATCCCCCCCCCCCCTTCCCCTAGCCCTGGGTCTAATACCCAAGAGCGAAGAGGGCAGCAGGACAGAGTCGCTGCCGGAACAGAAAGCCTGCATAACTATAGTTGCAACTGCTTAGTGGACGACATTCTGAGCAACAGATAACGGACCTAAACAACGCAGGTTGCCAGAAATGGACTCAATATTTCTAAGATAAAAACTTGTGAATGTAGAAGGCTGAGACCAGTGTGCAGCCTTCATCAAATCGGTAATAGCAACACTATTAGCATAAGCCCAAGATGTAGACAGCGCTCTTACTTCATGCGCCAAAATCTTAAGCACAGACTGCTGAGTTGAAGATAATTTTTCATAAGCAGTACGGATAGTTAATTGAATCCACCTTGCAATAGAATGGACCGTAATGTCCCTTCTATTAGGTAGCAGAGACAGAAAGAAACGTTTATGTCCCTTTCTGATAAACTCAGATCTACGTTTGTAAATACGTATAGCTCTAACAGGACAGAGTAAAGGCCTATGCCTGTCTGAAGACGGACGAGCCTTAATAACAATAGGATCCAGGATACTTATTAGGAGCCTGATTCTTAGCCAAAAATCCAACATTAGTAGTCAAGGTAATAGTATTACCAACACTACGATAGTGAGAATCATCAACAGATAGTGCATGAAGCTCACTAACTCTTCTAGCCGAAGAGAAGGCCAAGAGAAAAGCTGTCTTATAAGATAAGAATTTGAAGTCCACCGTGTCAAGAGGCTCAAATGGCGCTTCTTTTAGCTTAAGAAGAACCCAAGCTAAATTCCACTTAGGAATTAATCTCAGGGTTCTAGGTCTATTTATCGAAAAGTTTTTCACTAACTTAGATAAAGAGACATTAGATCCAATCTGTAAACTATCATGATGTGCATAGGTATCAGACAGCATAGACCTATAACCCTTAATGGTAACAGGCTGCAGTTTGATCTCATCAAACAGGTAGTCTAGAAAATTAGCAATGTCTGGAATGGATGGATCATAAATATCAATAGAATGATCCCTACACCACCGATAAAAAAAACTTCCACTTAGCAGCATAATTTAGCGAAGAGGAGGTCCTCCTACAGTTAGAAATTGCGAACACTGCTCGTCCTGTAAATTTCGACACGTTGAAATCAAATTTTACCACTTCTGCATCATGTCTATGGGAGTGAAGTCGGGAAGAACTTTGTTGGATAGTGCTGCTATTGGTGAATTAAAAAAAACTTATAAATGACTCAGACACAAAGTTCACAAAAAAACTTTGAAAGTTTTCGGAAAGAGATCCGTGGAGTTTCGAGTGAAATACTGTCAGTTAAAGAGACAATGAACGAGATCAACTAGAACTATCACTGAAGGTGATTAATACCCCCGCTTTGGGTTTTTAGAGGAATGCACTTCTGATCATGTCGACGAAGGCCATAAGGAAATTGATTGATAAATGTAGGAGGAGTTGCGCACACAAGAATTTCATGTAGAAACCCATATTAAATCAAAGTTCAAGAGAGATAACCTGGTTAAAATTGTCGCAGATCAAAAATTTTGGAATATGCGCATGTTCACTTAGTAGTGATGATGTTTGAAAGGTTTCTTCAAAATCAGTTCTTTAATGTAGGAGGAGTTGCGCACACAAGAATTTGTTCGGACAGAAAGACGTACAGATGGACGGATGGATGGACGGACGGACGTACGTACAGACGTACAGGGCGATTCCTATATAGCCCCCACTTCTTCGAAGCGGGGGTATAAAAAGGAACAGTCTGATTTGGTACATAGCGTTGAATATAACGCCCAAAGGCTAGAGGAATTGGAACATACAGCAATCCTCAATCTTGAAGAGAAGTTAGAGGCAAGATGCTCGGAGCTTGAGGAGAGGAGTTTGTTAAACGAGATTCATGATCATAAATATAACCTTCTGTTTTACGGTATACCAGAAGACCAAGGAGAAGATACTTATGAGGTAGTAGAGAGCTTCTTGAATCGTGACCTCAAATTGGGCGAGACAGAGACATCTAGAATTATAACCAGATCCGTTAACTTTCATAGGTTACCAGGACCGGGGCCAGTGACAGGTAATCTTCCTCCACCACCCAAGGCCATTATTTCCAGAGTGGGCACCGACAGAGATAAACAGATGATACTTAAGGCTTCATTTAATCTAAAGGGTACAAGAAAAACAGTTAGGACTGATCTGCCACCTAGTTTGAAAAAGGAGAGAGGTAGGCTATCTAGTGTTGCCTTCATTCTAAGAAGAGACAAAGGGTATAAGACAAGAATAAGAGTGAGCGGTATAAGGGTTATTCTTGATGTAAAGGTTACAGCATCAGCAGATTGGAAAGAGTACAGGGAGTAAATTGGGTTTGTTATGTTAGGGCTATAACATCAGAATTACTTTGGGCTATACTTTGAGTAATTTGGGTTTGTTGTAGTTGGGTGACTTTGGACTATACTCTGAAGTCTAGGTTATCAATTGATCTACAGATATATTTGGGCTCTCTCACCTGCAGATAGGTGGCATTAAATAGATAATTAAATAAATAAATAAATAAATAAATAAATAAATAAATAAATAAATAAATAGGTCTTACTCTGAATTACAGGTAAAGCAATTGGCAGGCCTTAGGTTCTATATATAAGCAGATAAGTGGCATTAAACAAATAATTAAATATATAAATAAATAAATATATGCTAGAGCTACCACATCAGGATTACGTTAGGCTCTACTCTGAAGTTTGGGCTACCAACTGATCTCCAGAATTGTTGGGATCTCACACTTGCCGGGAAGTGATATTAATATTTAAATAAATAAATATATGCTAGAGCTATCACATCAGGATTACTTTGGGTTTTACTCTGAAGTTTAAGCTACCAATTGATCCCCAGATATAGTTGGGCTCTCACACTTGCAGAGAAGTGATATTCAAGAGAGCTATCACATCAGATTACTTTGGGCTCTACTCTGAAGTTTAGGCTACCAACTGATCTCCAGATATAGTTGGGCTCTCACACTTGCAGAGAAGTGATATTAAAGAGAGCTATCACATCAGGATTACTTTGGGCTCTACTCGGAAGTTCAGGCTACCAATTGATCTCCAGATATAGTTGGGCTCCCACACTTGCAGAGAAGTGATATTAAAGAGAGTTATCACATCGGATTACTTTGGGCTCTACTTGGAAATTTAGGCTGCCAATTGATCTCCAGATATAGTTGGGCTCTCACACTTGCAGAGAAGCGATATTCAAGAGAGCTATCACATCGGATTACTTTGGGCTCTACTCTGAAGTTTAGGCTACCAATTGATCTTCAGATATAGCTGGGCTCTCACACTTTCAGACAGGTTGACAGGTAAGCAATTGGAAGGCCACAGGTCCTGTATATTCACTAAAGTGAAATTGTTTTTAAAGTATGGGTTTGCCTTGCTGCAGTATATGCAGTATATGATGGACTGTGAAAGTGCACTCCTGCATGGATTGTAGTGAAATAGGTCATGTATATTTCACTAAAGTGAAATTGTTTTTAATGTATGGGTTTGCCTTGCTGCAGTATGTGCAGTATATTGTGGACTGTGAAAGGGCACTCCCACATGGAGTGAGTAGGAGGCAAAGCCAGGTTAAGCAATTGGAAGGCCTTAGGGCCTGTATATTTCACTAAACTGAAAAGCCATGTTAAGCAATTGGAAGGCCAGAGGCCCTGTATATTTCACTAAAGTTAAATTGTTTTTAATGTATTGGTTTGCCTTGCTGCAGTATATGCAGTGTATGGTGGACTGTGAAAGGGCACTCCCACATGGACTGCAGGAGGCAAAGCCAAAACATGTGAACTAGTTAACTGGTAGAGTGCTGGAAGAAAATATTTGGGCTGTACTCTGAAGTATAGGTACCAGGCCTCAAATTCAGTGGATGTGCTTCACTTTATCTTGGAAGAGAAATCATTTAGTCTTTTAGGATTTGCCTTGTTGCAATTTATGGGAGAGTACCTACTGGCACTCTACCATAAACTGTAACAAGGCAAAGACATGTGAACAAATTCTATTTTCCAAAAATAATTTAGCACACTACCAGTTAGGACACCCAAGATATGCTAGTCCTCTACAAGTATAAAAAAGAAAACTATCAGCCCCCACCATATCCTGAAAACTAAACCTCTTATCAATAATAATCTGGTGAATAAAGAAGACTCCTATCCCTCTCCCACCACATTTTTATAATGCTCAAATTTTGTAACTAGTATGTACTCTTTACTAACTTCATAGTAAAAATATTTGGTCTGTATGGATCCACCTCTTGCATAATAACCAGGAGGGCAAAGAAGATGTAATTGTTTGGGAGAATGCCAATAGCCCCCCCCCCCCCCCCCCCCCCCCCCCCCCCCCCACACACACACACACTCCTTTGGACTTTACACTGAACTATAGGTGCAGCAATTTGAAGGCAAATAGATTTGTTTGTACTCGATTTAGCAGCAAAGTGAAAATTGGATGAGTAAAAATACCCCCACACCCCCCCTCCCCCTTCTCTAACAGGATAAAACAGCCTTGGCTTTCATAACTACAGATACTTAAATACCAATACATAGATTTTAAATATAGCAATCTATTATCAATTGTACATGGGCATTTTGAGTTAAGAAAGGTGACCTTAAGTACCAACAATTAATATTATGGATTATGATTTGAATGCAAAATGCTCTATAGTTGTTCTCCATTTTATCTTCAATGTGAAGTCTTCTGTTCTTATGGACCTGTTTGTTATAAATTTCTGAGAGACTGCCACAGTGAATCCTAACTCTAGGGTCAGCTATTTGAAGGCTAATAGTTGTGTTGTTGTATTCCATTTCATCATCAAAGTGAAATTATTATATATCTAGGGGTTTATTTTGAACTAAAGGCTTCAGCAATTTGAAGGCTAAAAGTTCTGTAGTTGTACTTTTATGGCTGAGGTTCTGTAGTTGTACTACACATTAACAGTAAAAAGAAGTGACCTTAAGCACTACCAAATAAATATTATATAATTGGGCTTAACTCTGAACTCCATGGCCAGCAGATTGAAGGCTGAAAGTATTTTATCTCTAGGGGTTTGTTCTGCTACAAATTTTGGGAGAGTGCCAAATGGGGCTAGCCTATGGATTTGTGACAAGGCAAAACATACCACTTCCACATGCCACTATTTGAAGGCTAATGGTTGTGTGTTGTATTCCATTATATTATCAAAGTGAAATGATTATATACCTAAGGGTTTATTTAGAACTAAGGGCTTCAGAAATTTGAAGGCTAAAAGATCTGTATTTGTACTTTTATGGCTGAGTTACTGTAGTTGTACAGCAAAAAGAAGTAACCTTAAGCACTACCAAATTAATATTAAATAATTGGGCTTAATTCTGAACTCCATGGGCAGTAGATTGAAGATTGAAGGCTGAAAATATTATACCTCTGGGGTTTTTTTTGTTACAAATTTTGGGAGAGTGCCAATGGCTAAAGGTTGTGTTGTATTCCATTATATCATCAAAGTGAAATTATTATGCACCTAGGGGTTTATTTAGAACTAAAGGCTTCAGCAATTTGAAGGCTAAAAGTTCTGTAGTTGTATTTTTATGGCTGAGGTACTGTAGTTGTATTACATATTATCAGCAAAAAGAAGTGAACTTAAGCGCTACCAAATTAATATTAAATAATTGGGCTTAATTTTGAACACCAGAGCCAGTAGATTGAAGGCTGAAAATATTATACCTCTAGGGGTTTGTTCTGCTACATATTCTGTGAGAGTGCCAAATGGGACTAGCCTATGGATTTGTAACAAGGCAAAACATGTCACTTTCAGGAAATAAATTGTTCTATTTCTACAAAATATGAGGGCTTTACTCTGAAGTGTTGAATTATAATTTGAATGCTAAATGCTCTGTAGTTGTGCACCATTCTATCTTCAAAGTGAAGCCTTCTGTTCTTTTGAAGCTGCTTGTTACAATCTTTTGCGAGACTGCCACTATTAGAAGGTTAATTGGTTGTGTTGATGTATTCCATTATATCATCAAAGTGAAATTATTATATACCTAGGGGTTTATTTAGAACTAAAGGCTTCAGCAATTTGAAGGCTAAAAGTTCTGTAGTTATACTTTTTTATCTGAGGTTCTGTAGTTATACTATATTACCAGCAACAACAGGTGACCTTAAAAACTTACAAATTAATATTAAATAATTTGGGCTTAATTCTGATCTCCATGGCCAGCAGTTTGAAGGCTGAAAATACCATATCTCTAGGGGTGTTGTATTGCTGTATTCCATTTCATCATCAAAGCGAATTTATTATCTAGGAGTTCAATTAGAACTAAAGGCTTCAGCAATTTGAAGTCAAAAAGTTTTGTTGTTGTACTTTTATGACTGTAGTTGTACTACATATTAACAGTAAAAAGAAGTGACCTTAATAAGCACTACCAAATAAAAATTGAATACTTGGGCTTAACTCTGAACTCAATGGCCGGTAGTTGGAAGGCTGAAAGTATTATATCTCTAGGGGTTTGCTTTGTTACAAATTTTGGGAGAGTGCCAAATGGGACTAGCCTATGGATTGTAACAAGACAAAACATGAACCTTTAACCCTTTACCCAACGTAACGGCCAAAACCGGCCAGCGCTATTCTAAAAAATCGCCAATTAATTTTCAATATTTTTTCATTTTTTGTCCCAAAAACATAGGTTATGACCCCTCGTTGGAACGAGCTCATCGAGCTCGTTCCAACGAGGGGTCATAACCTATGTTTTTGAGACAAAAAATGAAAAAAAGTAGTTATTCAAGAATTTTTTTTGAATGTGTCGTCTGCTTTTCATGTTAGGTAAAGGGTTAACAGAAAAGAACCATAAACACCAACAAATGAATATCAAATATCTGGGATTTATTCTGAAAAAAGGCTCAGTAATTTGAATACTGAAGGTCTGCATTTATGCCACTTTCAGGAAATAAATTGAAATTGTTCTATTTCTACAAATTATCAGCAAAAAAGAAGTTATCAAGCGAACATGTTTTTTTTTGTTTTTTTTTAATTAATTTAAACTATAGGTATAGCAATCTGTTATCACAAGACAAAACATGAATCAAACCATTATACCTCACGCCTTAAAGCAAAAGTGTGTCAGGGTGAATGTTGTATTATTGGTTTGGATCTATGAACATTGAGTTATACTGCAATAACCGCATTGACCTGATTTAGACAAAGCGTGCAAACAAAAGTTCTTTAAACGTAAATGAACGACTAGGAATTAAATCCACTTCTCAGTATGTATTGCTGATTTCTTATCCAAACCAAATGAATACTGTATGTCGAAGAACTATATTTATTATCTTGACTTGAGAATTGACTCACATTTTTCGCTGCGCAGTCAAAAGTTTAATATGGCACATTGTGCCCAATATATGAATATAATAAACAAAGGAATCAGCTGCAATGTCCTGTTGATCGGCCTCACAAAACATGCGTAATCAGACTACTGCTGAAACCTCACCATCACATGGGTGAACACAAGTTGAAGTTTACAGTTCTGAACTGGGACAAATTTCGTAATTTGCTCTGTGATATACAGGTAAAGGACAATCTTTTTGATTACGGACACCTTCTTTGTTCATGACAATATTGCCTATGAACTCGAAGGTTATCATCCTTTAATGACTCACTGCAGACCCGTTGATGATGACGGTAGGGGTGGGGTAGGTTTACTTGTTAAAAATAACGTCAACTTCCAAATTAGGGAAGACTTGTCACTTTTTGTCCCGCATGTATTTGAATCTTTGTTCATAGAAACATCTTCAAAGTCCAAAAATATAATTGGGGTAATCTACCGGCCCAACACAGCACCCAAAGCAGACCTTGATCTGTTTTTATCCACACTATTAAAACTCACTGAAAAACTAAACCAGGAAAATAAGAGCGTGTACATCATGGGAGACTACATAAACCTTCTAAAATTTGGAAGCCACAATAAAACAAACCAATACGTAGACCTTATGTTTAGTGCCGGTTTTATGCCCATTATCACCAGGCCGACAAGACTGACAGACACATCTGCGACATTAATAGATCATATATTTCGTAATAACGTCAACGATTATTCGGCTGGCATTTTAAGCACGAACGTGAGTGATCATTTCACTACATTTTACATAGAAAACGCACCTAATCACAAACAACACAAAGAAACGAGCTTTAAACAATCCTTTAAAAAGGAAAATGTTGATTATTTTAAAACTCTCTTACATGATTGTGACTTTGGTGATGTATTCGGCTATACCTGTCCAAACAATGCTTATGATGCATTTCTTTCTCATTTCAATAGCTGTTTTAACGAAGCAATCCCCTTGAAAATGATGGTGACTCCCAAGAGATTCGTCAAGAGAGAGCCCTGGATGACCTCGGGACTTGTCGAATCATCTATAAATAAACGGCGCCTCTATGTAAAATGAAAGTGTCAATGACATTGTAGCTCAACCTGTCAAGACATGTACATGTATAGTATGTGACACAGCAATGACAAACATCTAGGTAATGACCTGATAACAAAGGTACATATAAAGTATTGTAATGGCCTGTACATAAATACTGACCGTAGCCTGCAACAAATGTATAGGTAAAGTATTGTAAAGGTGGGTGACTGTCAGATGCTAAACTAGAAAAGAAATCTTTGAGTCCCAGAGTGGGTCTGACTGAACCCCAAAATATTTGTTCTCATAGCACAGTGATAACACAAAGGCACCCCAAAACACACTCATTCCTGTCCCAAGGTGAAAACAAAGGTACCCAAGACGTTTTGTGAAGATCAGTTCATAAATACGAGCTGTATAGAAGTTGTGACAAAAAACTGATTGGACCTAATTTCGGTACAAAATGGCCACTGGCAGCCATCTTGAATTTTGGACCGCACTCAGAAACACTCGTTCTCGTCCCAAGGTGATAACAAAGGTACCCAAGAAGTTTCGTGAAGATCGGTTGATAAATACAGCCTCTAGCCCGAACCGTATTGACATGTGCACTTACAGTGTATAAGTAGCACTAAATAAATCAAAATTCATCTAATTTGCATAATTTCTGCACGAGAAAAAAACCTGTACTGTATGTGATGTATTCCATTTTACTAAACATTCATACAAAAATTTATTCAAATCAGAACTTTCATGCAGAAGTTCTGTACAAAAGACTGATTGCACTAATTTTGGTACAAAATGGCTGCTGGTGGCCATGTTGAATTTCGGACCACACCCAAAAACACCCGTTCTCATCCCACGGTGGCAACAAAGGTACCCAAGACATTTCGTAAAGATCGGTTCATAAATACTGCCTCTAGCCTGAGCCGTATAGAAGTTGTGTACAAAAAACTGATTAGACCTAATTTCGGTACAAAATGGCCACTGGCAGCCTTCTTGAATTTTGGACCGCACTCAGAAACACTCGTTATCATCCCAAGGTGATAGCAGAGGTGCCCAAGAAGTTTCGTGAAGATCGGTTGATAAATACAGCCTCTAGCCCGAGCCGTATTGACATGTGTACTTACTGTGTGTAAGTAGCACTGAAAAAAATCAAAGTTCATCTAATTTGCATAATTTCTGCACAAGAAAAAAACCCGTATTATATGTGATGTATCCCATGGTACTAAACATTCACACAAAAAATTATTCAAATCAGAGCTTTCATGTGGAAGTTCTGTGCAAAAATCTGATTGCCCCTAATTTTGAACAAAATGGCTGCCAGCGGCCATCTTGAATTTTGGACCGCACCCAAAAACACTCGTTCTCATCCCACGGTGATACCAAAGGTACCCAAAAAGTTTCGTAAAGATCGGTTCATAAATGCGGCCTCTAGCCGGAGCTGTATTGGCATTTGCACTGACAGTGCTGAAAGTAACACTAAATACATCAAAGTTAGTCTAATTTACATAATTTACGTATGAGAAAAAAACCAGTATTATATGTGATGTATCCCATGGTACTAAACATTCATACAAAAAATTATTCAAATCAGCGCTTTCATATGGAAGTTCTGTGCAAAAAACAGATTTCTGCATCGTCGGTACAAAATGGAAGCTGGCAGCCATCTTGAATTTCGGCCCGGACCCCAAAACACTCATTCTCATCCCGCGGTCATAACAAAGGTACCCAAGAAGTTTCGTAAAGATCGGTTCACAAATGCGGCCTCTAGCCCGAGCCGTATTGGCATTTGCACTGACAGTGCTGAAAGTAACACTAAATACATCAAAGTTAGTCTAATTTGCATAATTTACGTACAAGAAAAAACCTGTATTATATGTGATGTATCCCATAGTACTAAACATTCACACAAAAAATTATTCAAATCAGAGCTTTCATGTGGAAGTTCTGCACAAAAATCTGATTGCCCCTAATTTTGAACAAAATGGCTGCCAGCGGCCATCTTGAATTTTGGACCGCACCCAAAAACACTCGTTCTTGTCCCACGGTGATACCAAAGGTACCCGAGAAGTTTCGTAAAGATCGGTTCATAAATGCGGCCTCTAGCCTGAGCCGTATTGGCATTTGCACTGACAGTGCTGAAAGTAACACTAAATACATCAAAGTTAGTCTAATTTGCATAATTTACGTACGAGAAAAAAACCTGTATTATATGTGATGTATCCAATGGTACTAAACATTCATACAAAAAATTATTCAAATCAGCGCTTTCATATGGAAGTTCCGAGCAAAAAACAGATTTCTGCATCGTCGGTACAAAATGGCAGCTGGCAGCCATCTTGAATTTCAGACCGGACCCAAAAACACTCGTTCTCGTCCCTCGGTCATAACAAAGGTACCCAAGAAGTTTCGTAAAGATCGGTTCATAAATACGGCCTCTAGCCCGAGCCGTATTGAATTGTCGACGGAGAGACGGACAGATGGCCAGACGGACAGAAGGACGACAGACGACTGGCCATGGCATAAGCTCAAATTTGGCTTTGCCAAAGTTGAGCTAAAAACTGAAATCCCCTATACCAACTAATATAGAACAATATAAAAGATACTGTATACTCTATAACAAACTAATACGTATGGCAAAGGCCACCTACTATGAGAGGATTCTTGAGTGGAACAAAAACAATCTCAAAAAGTCTAGGGATATATTACATAAGGCAATTAGTAAGTCCCAATATGGCCATGCAGCTCCCTTATTTTTCATGGATAATGATATCCGAGTTGACAATCCTAACGTCATTGCCAACAAATTTAATCACTTTTTTACTGAAATAGGAAAAAAGCTAAATAACCAAGTACCCTCATCTTGTCGGCAACATACAGAATATCTGAAGGATATCAGCAACAGTGACTCTTTTTTCATTTCGCCCTCAAACAAACAAGAAGTGATCCTTACTGTTAACTCGTTCCAACCCAAAACAAGTCAAGATTGCAATAACGTTTCTTCTAAACTGTTGAAAGACATAATATATCAAGTGGCTGAATCATTAACCCATATTATTAATCTATCTTTTTCTTCGGGTTTGTTCCCAACAAAATGAAGATAGCCAAAGTTATACCTATTTATAAATCTGGTGACAAACATATTTTCAACAATTATAGACCTGTTCGCATCCTACCAGCTTTTTAAAAAATCCTAGAAAAAATAATGTATACACGACTTACAAGTTACCTTAATACCCATGAAATCTTGTACCCGTTTCAATTCGGGTTTAGAAAAGGGCACTCAAGTTTTCACCCAATTCTTCATCTTTTAAATAATGTGGCTAAGATGAATAACCAAATGACCAAAGACCCTACTTTGACTGTATTCCTAGATTTTTCGAAAGCCTTTGATACAATTGATCATGCGATACTAGTAAATAAGCTACAACACTATGGGATTAGGGGCCAAGCAAACCTATGGTTTAAGGATTATCTCACCCATAGAAGCCAGTATGTAAAATTTCAAGATATCGCCTCAGATTTACATCCAATCTCGACTGGCGTCCCACAAGGGTCTATTCTTGGACCAATTTTAATTCTCATCTATATTAATGACTTATCAAACTGTACCATCCTTGACATTCTATCATTTGTGGATGATACAACAGCTTTTAGGTCCAGTAATAACTTAGATACACTTTTTAACAATATAAATGAAGAGCTTATAAAAGTCCAGCAATGGTGTGCTGCCAATTAATTGGTAATTAATGCATCGGAAACTAAATTCATCATGCTACATCCGCCCAATGATTCGTGTCAAGTACATAATAGAAGGTTACGATTAGGTGATACACATCTGGAGCGTATCGGCAGCCAGTGTAATGAAAAAGTAGCAAAAGTTCTTGGAGTTCACGTAGATGAAAATTTAACCTTCAATCACCATATCTCAATTGTTTGTTCAAAAATATCTAGGGCTATATATGTCATCAACAGGGCAAAAAATATGCTGCCGTTAAATGCCCTGAAGATCTTGTACTTCTCGCTAATCCACAGTCATTTTCTATATGGAATTCAAGTTTGGGGTCATTCACCGTCTACAAGAAAACTCTTTATGTTGCAGAAAAAAGCGATTCAAATTATTAGTAAGAAAAGAAGAAAATCACATACCAACCCTCTTTTTAAAACCCTCAAAGTTCTTAAATTTGATGACCTCTACAAAACCCAAGTTTTGTTGTTTATGTATGACTGGCAGAATAACAGATTACCTGTATCATTTAATAACATGTTCCAGCAATATACAAATCCAACAGGCATGATGACCGGGCAAACTGGTAAATTGCAACTTCCTAAGCCGAGGACAAAGTTTTCATCGGATCTCCCTTTCCATACGTTCCCCAGATTATGGAATACAATCGACCAGAAGACACAGAACTTAACCAGGCCGCAGTTTAAAAAGAAACTGACGGTCTTATCCCTTGACAGATATTCAGAGAATGTACGCTGTAACTTTTGAAACTGTCCTGACTGCTAAACGTTTAATTACCAGATAAGAAAATAAAAATATAAAATATAAAATAAAAATTATGTCTGTTGATGCCATGATCCTGTTCCCCTTTACTTTACTTTACTTTATTTTATTTCGGTTCAGTTCAGCCCAGTAAAGTGCTTAAAATTAACATAAACACTTCACTCTCTCTGGAGCAGCCTCTTTATCCTCTAAGTGCAGCCAAGCGACGTGATTAATTGCCAATGCTATTGTGGAGTGTTCCCCACTTACCGGTACTCCTTGCTGTTTCAGTTAATTTTTGTTCTTTGGTGTAAATAAATACTAAATTAAGACCAGTTACAACAACATGTGTAAGACAGGGCCTGAAACGCGAGATCTCTTCAAAAATGATCTTTCCTTTCATACCTGGCTACATTTAAACACTTTTGGAATAGATGGTGGACTTAGTCATGTTCCATATATAACATTCTTTGCCTCAGTACGTCGTGGAACTATGCTTTGTATGAGACACAGTCAAGTCGCTATAATCAGGTATTCTCGGTCTATCCAATATTTCTTCAATAACTGTGATCCTTATATGCTCGGTCATTTTGTTAATAATACAAAATTGCTCAACTTAAAAACTGTTTTCGAATGCACGATCTGCTGTCGAGAAAGTCTTCTATTTTTACAAGGGGCGACAGGAAGACAGCTAACATTGCTATGTCACTTCCTTGCAGTATATCAAAGTATGTTAAAATGAATTGTTTAGTTTACCTACTGTACTTTATATGTAATTGATATACTGTGAATAAAGGTGAATTGAATTGAATTGCTTGCCGTGCAAGAAGGACCGCACAACGGAAATACGTGAAGGTTGAGACCTTGTGGGTTGTGATGCAGTGTGCGCGATTTCCCCTGCGAAAGAAGATCCTCCCATGGAGGAAGCTTCCATGGCATGTCCCACAACAGACACTTGAGTAGATTTATCCATGGTCTCTGGGGTGACAGAGATGCTACCCACAGAATTTTGCAGTGAGATTGCTTTATCTTGAGCAATATCTGCTGAATCAATGGCGCTGGAGGATACGCGTATCCTATCATTCCATCCCAAGAGATCGAGAGAGCGTCTACTGCAAGTGCTCGAGGATCTGGACACGGCGACACATATGTCTGCAACTGATTGTTGAGATGTGTCGAAAATAAGTCTATCACTGGACGCTTCCATTGGTAGCAAATCTGATTGAATACTCATTTGTTGAGAGTCCATTCTGACGGCAACATGCGACCCCTCCGAGAAAGGGAGTCTGCCAAAACGTTCAGACGACCCTGAATATGACGGACTGATAGGAGAACTTGATGCTCTAGGACAAACAGAAGGATTCTTTCCGTTAAGTTGAATAACGGAATGGAATGAGTGCCTCCCTGGTTCCGAATATACGCTACAACCGTCGAATTGTTGGACAGAATTTGCACATGTGAATTCTGAATTATGTTCATCCAATGACGCAGCGCAAGCCAAACTGACATCATTTCTTTCATGTTTATGTGCTTGTTTAGGAACTGCGGATCCCAAAGACCCTGGCACTTCGAATCTGTTAGGCTCAAAGTTGTGCCTCAACCTGTTTGACTGGCATGCGTCATAATCGTAAAACTCGGATCCGGCGATTGCAGTGGAACTCCCTGAGTTAACCACTGAATATCTGCCCAAGTCTGAATCTCTTGTTTGACTTGATTCGACAAGACGATGTTCGTATCGAGCAAATGAATCTTGACACTCCAAGTCTGAGATTTGGAGTGGCCGAGTACGAAGCCGCCCCATCAGAATAAGATCTGCGGCGGTTCTGCACAAACCTATCAGTCGCATGAATTCTCTTGCTGTAACTATGTCGGAGTGAAGACAAAAGTGAGTGTAACAACTGATTAATTTCGCTCTGGTTAATGGTAGATGAACGAGATTGTTGTGTGTCTTGAAGCTCATTCCCATGAGGGTGAATGATCTGGACGGCACCAGATCCGACTTCTTCTTGTTTACTATAAAACCGAGACATCGGAGCATTTGAAGCAGATTCTGAACATCGTTCTGAAGCATTAACTCGTTGCCATACCTCTGAAGAATGTCGTTCAGGTAGGCCAACATTACTGCAGATGAATGAACTCGAAAATGAGTCATTACCGAGTTCATTATTCGAGTGAAAGCCCAGGGTGCTAGATTCAGACCGAAGCACATTGCTCGGAACTGATAAACGACTCCAAGGACAGCGAGCGAAGATACTTTCTGAACGCCAGATGTACCATGACGTGAAAGTATGCATCCTTGAGATCTATGCTCGCAGCATAGTCGTTCACTCGAATGCTCGCTCTGACCGATCGAATGGTCTCCATATAAAATTTTGGAGCCACGATCAGCTTGTTTATCCAGCTCAGATCTATGACTGGACGAAACGAGCCGTCTGGTTTCGGAACCAGAAACAGATGGCTGTAGAAACCTGGAGATTCCTGGTTTTCTACGACCTCTATCACGTTCATCTCCAGAAGCGATTGGACTTCTAATAGAAGCGAACTTCTCTTCTGAGGATTTGACGGAAGCTGAGGCCATCTTGGACTTCGAGTTAACGGAGGTTTTCTTTTGAAGGACAGTTTTAGCCTTCTGAAATCACCCCCTCGAACCCAAGGGTTGTCCGTAATCGACAACCAATTGGTTAAGCAACTCGATAACCTTCCGCCCACTGGAACACGATAGAGGTTTGCACCATCACCGCCTGGACCTGCGAGGCTTGCGGGAGGAGAAATCACGTCCTCCATGACCCGCACCTCACCCCGTCGATCTAGGGGTCGTCTGACTGGCGGCCTCGGCCAGTATTATGGCCCCTACCTGAGTCGCTACCTTGACGGTCTCTGGAGTAAGACCTAGAGGACTTATAAGAACCTCTATAGGAACTTCCCTTGGACGTACTCGCCCCAGAAGTGCCTGTCTTACTCTTCTCCGCTGAATCTGACTTTTTAGAAGCGGACTTGAAGCTTTTTTAGTAATCTGATCATAGATTAAGGAAAGCTTGCCGTTGAAGAGAACTCTCCGGAGACCGGATCGACTCAAAGAGAGTTTTTCACCTTACGATCCACGCGAGTGGATGCAGCCAGGGCAGCATCACGTTTTACTAACTCCAGATTTTCCACTGAAAGGGTGGAGTTATACATAGAGTATGCTATGACCCTCGAAAGAACTCTTAAGGAAGTCTGAACATCTTTTCCTTCGAGGCGTAATGATAATGCTCTGGTAAGGTGATCTGCGTACGATAATGCGTCTAAGCTGGTCCTGCTAGACGAGATTGTCGTTTCCAACATAGTGGCTGGAATAGACATAGACGACTGCAAAGACAATTCTAGGTCTTCAGTCTGGTCGTCCAGATGCAGAGGAACTCTCGGAATGCCCTGTCCTGCCGTTTCAAATTTATTCCTTGAACTGATGAAAGGCAGCTGTAGAGCATTGGCTGCTAAGAAACCGGACTTGCCCGTCTTGGAGGCAAGTTTGAATATAGCATCATTCAAAAGTTCAAATGGCCGTGAGACATTTCTTGACTGGGTCGGAAACTTAGGGACGGTGTCCCTAATCTGGCCGAAAAAGTCTGTGTCCAGTGACGCTATCAGGCTCTTATCCGGCAACGCAGCATTTTGGTCTGGAGGAATATCATCAGGAAGGTATTGCCGGATGAAATCTATGGCTACCTAATGTTGCTCTGAAAGGGAAAATTCCAGTTCCTCTCAAATCCCTTTCGCCATCCGGCTGGACCACTTGATAATCTCGATCATCCCTTGCTGACTCTGCAGCGGAACGAACCAACCCAGCTTCCTCAGACAAGTCCTGATCAGAAAAGGTTTCTGACGGCTGCTGGGATGCTGCGATAAGATGAGCTATCTGCGATAGCAAGTCCGTTACGGAGGCCTGTGGAGCCGCAGTCTTACATGATTTAGCCGCTGGAAGCTCCTGGGATGTTGAATCCCACATACTTCTTTTATGGGAAGTCCCGATTGTAAAGGCCTCGTATCCCTGGCTACTGGATGGCGTGACCTGGTCGACATGGAATCCCTGGTCGGCAAAGCTGGCTGGATATCAGCGGTCACATAGCCAAGGTGCAGTCGAGTGTGCTGCCGTGAGGATGAGGAAGCCAATAGACTAGTCTCTCCGGACTGTCTATGCAACGGAGCATCCCGAGCAGGTCGAGTGGACATATGCTCCGACTGACTAATGTCACGTACAACAACATCTGGTCCCAGATGTTGCTGTAAGAGAGAGGGGCCTCTCTCGCTCGCAGTCCGGGTAGACCTGGACGAGCTTGCTACCGGACTGACAGGCTTCCTCCATACTATCCTCGGATCCGTCATTGCTGGGTGTGCACGTTCAATGTTTATAGTGCTTGCATCACCCAAACTGCTTCCCTGGACCGCAACGGACGAACCCGGCTGCCGAGCCATTCGATGAATGGTCGCTACACCGGGCAAGCTAGCGGACAACAATGCCGTCTATCCTCTTAGGCAATTGTTGTATTTCCATGAGCACTTTAGCTGCTAGCTTCTCGTTAGACTGCAACGACAGAGGCACACTTGTTGAAGACATCACAGAAACATCACCCTGTTCTTGTTCCTCTGAAAAAAGAGACTGATAAACTAGAGTGACCCTGCAGAGAGAGGACCGGCATGGATCCCTCACCGCTAACAATATACCGTGACACACATCTCCAACGTTTGTCATTCCAATTGACACACACTGAGCAAGAATTAGTGCGAGTACATTGACTACAAGAAACACAATGAACATGAGAATCAAAGAAAGACTTCCTCGCATTACAATTTGAACAATATTTTTTCATCATGAAAAAATATAAACAGTCATAGTACTCGCACTAACCCTTGAAACAAAGATACATAATATAATATAATCCATTATAACATTTCGAAAAAATAATTCCAAAAAAAAAGAGAAAATTTCGAAAATTTTCAGAAGAGCCTAAGTTCCCAAAGAAGTAACCGTTGTCAACGTAAACAAAAATGTACAAAAACCGGAAACATGACTCCAGGCACTGTAAACATGGCCCAAAATCAGTTACCAATTTAACACTATCCGACGTAAAACAGAGACTTCCAGAGAATCGTAGATGCAGACCACAATGCCTAACCACCCAAGGGTGAGGACGTAAGCATGGGGAAAAACAGAATAATTATTCTGTTACCAAGCCAAAACTCCCAAGAAATTTTAGTAAAAACATTACAAAAATTATGCCAAAACCATGGCAGAAGAGCAAGGGGGAAATAAAGGAAAGGGAGAGAGAAAACACTGAACAAACAATGGTAAATTCATAGCAAGAATGACAACATCAGGACCATGCCCCGAAAATAGGGAACATGAAATAATTTCGTAAAAAAATTATAAGTTACAGCCCTGAACACATCCTGCAACTGTTTCATCCTCTCATCCTTCTATTTCCTCCTTAGATCCACCATTTCTTTCATAATTATGTGTCTGGCATCATTTAAACTGAGATTTACAAGCACAAATATCAGTGAGGTGTTACTAAATTTAGGGTCAAACAAAGAATGACAATTGGCGACAATTTCGAGACCTCCTTGACATTGCGCATGCGCAGTGGATAAAAGGTATGGAGGACCACATAGGACATTAAAATTTCGGATTTTGATGCAAATTTTGGGGATTGGGGGGCAAAATTTGTGTTTGGCTCTAGAATTTAAGGAGTTAGCACCAGCTGAATCTGGGTCATTTGTACAGTATAAAAAGCTGATTTTCTAATGATAAAAGTGGTTCCACTGGAACCACATGGGGCCAAATCAAAATTCCGAAACCTTCAAGCACATCTCGTGATGCTACCTGAACACTATAGCATAGTTTAAACGTTTCAAATTAAATACCCAACGAGCCTTTCGAAGAAAACTGATTTTCCAATGATAAAAGTGGTTCCACTCACTGGAACCACCTGGGGACAAATCAAAATTCCGAAACCTTCATGCACATCTGGAGATGTTACCTGAACACATTAGCATTGTTTAAGCATTTCAAATAAAATACCCTAGGAGCCTTTCGATGAAAACTGATTTTCTAACGATAAAAGTGGTTCCACTGGAACCACCTGGGGCCAAATCAAAATTCCAAAACCTTCATGCACATCTAGAGTTGCTACCTGAACACATTAGCATAGTTTAAACGTTTCAAATTAAATACCCTAGGAGCCTTTCGATGAAAATCTAAATTTTATAGTAAATTTCCTTTCTTATTATACCTACCACAATTGTTTACTTCAGGCTTGCACTACACTGGAAGTCCCTAACTCGGATACAATACTCTCTAGTTTTGTGTCTTTCCCAAGCAAGTTGGGAAAGAAAAGTGGTGCAAAAGCACCAATAAAAAATAAGCCAAAACTGGATCGAGTGCAACCGGCGAAGACCCAGTACGGGACGCTCTCTCCCAAGTACAACTCCACGACTTCCGTTGCCAGTGTGCATATACCGTCTCTAAAGACTCATTCTTTTTGAATCCGTAAACGTTAGAGTTATGTGATCAGCGGGAAGGAAAGATTCTTTACCCGTAAAGAAGACGGGAGGGCCTCCATGTAAACAATTGTGGTAGGTATAATAAGAAAGGAAATTTACTATAAAATTTAGATTTCTTATCAACCTACTCACAATTGTTTACTTCAGGCTGAATAGACAAAAGGCTGGAGGGAATCGCATAACCAACCCCCACATAACCCCAGTGCACTGGAACCGTGAAGTAGAAGGAAGAAGTCCCGAGGCTTATCAACCATAATGTCGCAATCATTGGTAAAGGACAATGAAAAGAGACATATGAGCCTGTGTGACACACAGACAGAAAAAGGGCAGTAACAGCACAAGGCTGAAACTGACCTTCAAGAAGCCTAATGGCTATGGCAGACAACAGCCTGAGCAGAAGAAAGAGGACCCAGGGCAAAAAGGTCCTCCGACTGCTCCTGCAACTGGCACAAATAAAAGGTAGAGAAAGTAGAAGCACTTCTCCAGTAGGCTGCCTGCATAACATCCGACAACTTGACGGAGTTAGAATAAGCCCAAGAGGTAGACAGTGCCCGCACCTCGTGGGCAGAAATACGATTGGTAATACAATCGCCAGCTGCTAAACGACTATAAGCCATACGAATAGCAAGACAAATCCATCGAGAAATGGATTGAGGAGAGATCTTCTGTCGACCCGGAATGAGAGACAGAAAAAAACGTTTCCTGCCTTTCCGTATGAAGCATGTCCGATCAAGATAAATGCGAACAGCACGGACCGGTCAGAGCAAACGGCGATTACCCTCAACAGAAGGAAGAGCCCTGATACAGATAGGAGGAGGAGTAGTATCTTATAACTGATTCTTAGCCAAAAAGGAGCAATCAGTGGTAAAAGTAACACTGTTGGGAGAGCTCCTAAAAAAGGCCGGGTCAACCGAGAGGGCGTGAAGCTCACTAACCCGTCTGGCCGAAGCAAATGCCATCAGAAAAGCCGTCTTATAAGTGAGAAAATGCATATCCACCTGGGATAAAGGTTCGAATGGCGCCCCCCCCCCCCCCCCCCCCCCCCCCCCCCAAGCAAAGCAGCACCCACGAAAGATTCCATCGTGGAGTAAGCTGCAAAGTCCGAGGCCTTTTCAAAGAAAAGTGCCAAACAAGCTTGGAGAGGTAAGGATTAGTGCCGATACGACGCTTCCCCACATAAGAAAAAGTCTCTGAAAGCATGGACCTGTAACCCTTGATGGCCATGGGCTGGAGACCCCGAAAACCAAACAGATATACCAGAAACTCCGCAATCTGCGAAATCGAAGGATTGGCATAATCAACAGAGTGATCAGCACACCATCGACAGAAGACATTCCATTTAGCTGCATAAGCTAACCCAGTGGAGTGCCTCCGTGAAGAAGAAATGCACTCCACTGCTCGTCTCGAAAAACCTCTATGGTGGAGACAGGACCTGACAAAAGATATGCGTGAAAGCACAACGAAGTCGGGTCGACGTGAAACCTCCTCGGGCAACCTTGACAAAGAAGGTTGCGACGTAGCGGGAGACGTGCCGGAACCGCCGCCATCAGCGAGCGGAGCTGATTGATCCACACCCGCTGAGGCGACAGGGGAACGATCAGAATGATTCGACAACTGCAGGTTCGAATTTTGGCGAGAACCTGAGGAAGAATCGGAACTGGCGGGAAGGCGTAGCCGACTAGACCGTTCCAATCGAGTGACAGAGCGTCCACGGCAAAAGCCAGAGGATCTGGACACGGGGACACGAAAGTGTCCACCTGATGGTTCCAACGAGTCGCAAAGAGGTCGATGTGGGGACGTCCCCAGAGATCGCAAAGCGACTGGAACACTGCCCTGTGAAGCATCCACTCGGTGGAAATAACCCTGTCCTGTCGGGACAGGGAGTCAGCTAGGACGTTCAGATGACCGGGAATGTGACGAACAACCACTCCGGCATGAACATCCTGAGCGAGCAGTAGAAGATCCCGAGCTAACTCGTTCATCGGAACAGAGTGCGAGCCGCCCTGGTTCCGAATGTAAGCAACCACTGTTGAATTGTCGGATAGTAGAAGGACCTGGCGATTCGACAGGTGAGGGATCCACTGCCTGAAACTCAGAAGAAGAGCAAGAAGCTCCTTCTGGGTGATGTGTAGAGCTGCTTGATCCTGGTCCCACATCCCGTGTAGGAAAAGACCGAGAGGATGCAACGTCGCACCCCATCCGAGATCGCTGGCATCGGCCGTCAGAACGCGATCGGACGTGGGTAAGTCCAGTGGAATACCCTGCGTAATCCACTGAACATCTGTCCAGGGAAGAAGGTGAGGATACAGAGAGTCCGGAAACGGAAGCACCTGATCCAGAGAATCTACATTCGGCCTCCAACGACTGAGCAGAAAGTGTTGGAGAGGTCTGACACGCAGTCGACCTGGAGGAATGAGATCCGTCACCGAACCGCAGAGACCGATCAGCCGGAGAAAACTCCGAGCGGTCGCGGACATGGACTGGGACAGAGTCAGAGCAAAAGCTGAGAGAATCACAGCCTTGGCCTGGGGAACCGCCACCAAATTGAATTTGGTTTGGAAAGACATCCCCAGATGACAAAACGACTGAGAAGGGACCAGGTCCGACTTCTCCTCGTTGACTCTGAATCCTAGCGACGTGAGCAAGCTCAACAGGGTGGCGACATCCGACTCCAGTAAGGCAGTATTGGAATGCCTCTGGAGGATATCGTCCAGATATGCCGAAGTAGCCACCCTGGACTGTGTGCGATGGAACGCTATCACATGCGACATCAGTCTGGTGAACGCCCAAGGAGCCAGGTTGAGGCTGAAAGGCATGGCCTTGAACTGGTAAACTCGCCCCAGAAAAGCGAACCTGAGATACTTCCGTGACGCCCGATGCATCGGAACGTGGAAGTAAGCGTCTCGCAGGTCGATGCTGGCTGCGAAATCTCCCTGGTGAATTGATTGGCGGACCGACCTGAAAGTCTCCATGCTGAACTTGGGAGCAATGATAGACTGGTTCAGGATACTCAGATCGATAACCAGTCGGAGTCGGCCATACTTCTTCGGCACCAAGAACAGGCGGGAATAGAAACCCACTGACTGAACGTTCTTGATGACCTCGATCGCACCCTTTGCCAGGAGATTGGCAATCTCCGTGGACAAAAGTTCCTGACGTAAAACGTCTTAAGGAACTGTGGTTGGAAGAGGCACCCTTGACAGAGTGGGGTGCCGTCGGAAGGATAGGCGCAGCCCGGACCGAACAACATCTAACACCCACGGATCGGATGTGATGGTGTCCCAATGGTCTGCGAACTCTGCTATCCTTCCTCCAACCTGGGACGAGTCGAGGTGAGGACCTTCATTTCGAGCCCCGACGAGGCCCGCGAGAGGAGAAACCACCTCCTCTGCTAAATGAAGAATCCTGAGACTTCCCTCGATTCTGCCGACCCCTACCTTTACCCCGTGAGTAAGAAGTAGAGGCGGCGGCAGAAGGACCAGCCTTTTGCTTCACAGAGGAAGCAGAAGGGTACTTGTTAGGCTTGGAACGGCCCTTGCCTCCCCTAGAAGGCTGATCAAGCTGACGAAACAGCAGCTGATCTTTGGAATGACGTAAGACGTCATCCCGGGCCGTCGACACGGAACCATGGAAAAGTTGCTGACCTGCCAAAGAAGCAGATCGAAGAGCAGCACGCTGCTCCTCGGGAAGGGATCGTCCTGTGTCCAGCACAGCGTCCCTTCGAACTAATTCCAAATGAGCCGTGTTACAGGCATGCGTGTGAGTAAGGTGCATAAGCGCCTTGGACAGCACACGCAAAGGAGCCTGTACCTCGTCAAAACTTATCTGGAGGCAGATAAGCAGCCAAAGCTGAGACGACGTGATCTGAGAGAGAAAGCATGCCAAGCATCTCTCTAGATAAGCCCAACGTGGACTCCAAAGTCGTCATTGGAATGACGGCAGACTTGGGCTTGGAAAGCCCGAGGGAAGAGGAGTCCTTATCCAGAACCGTCAAAGTCTGGCAGACCGATGGATTGGCGGAATCGTAGGAACGATAACGCACAGGAGGCAAAAAGGTGTCAACCCTGGTGAAGAACGAAGTCTTCAAAGCCTTGGAATTCAGCTTGGAATCCAATGCTGAAAAAGCTTCAACCACCTGTACCGACTGGCACGGTCGAAGGCACCCAGAAGCAGGTTGCTCCATAGGCTGTTGGCGCGCGACTGATGATCGCGGCCAGGCTGACACGGTCGGCTGGTTAGCAGGTTTGAGATCAGGCAGAAACCCAAACACAAAGTCAAGAGCTGCCCCCAAGTCCGAAGACTGCTGGCCCTCGACCTCAAGCATGTCGGACTCCTCCCCAGAGTCGGAAGACACATAGCCCATTATGGGCAAACAAGCTGACGACTCCCATGGTGTCGGGACACCAGAGGAATCAGAAACTGGCCTGTTTCCAATCCCGGGAGGCGGCGCCATAGGAGGCGCCTGGAAACCACTCATAGCCTCACTGGAAGCAACAGGTAGGCTCTTAGAAAGAACCTGAGTGAGTAAGGAGAGGGCCTCCCTAAGCTCACTGCCCGTACCGACCGGTTCGACAGGGGGCGAACCGGCAAAGTGGCTTCACCTCTGACCCTCTTAACCAGCGAAGGGTCACGATCCTCCAAAACACCCGACGCGGGATGACGGGCGGCAGCCGAAACATCTGAAGGCAGATGTGTATAGGGGTACGCTGCACCCCGAGGATCAATATGGCGAGAACTCATGAGAGTTACCGCAGACCTCTGCGGGGCAGAAGGTCCAGGCTGCACAAAAGGCGTTGGTCCCCCAAAACTAATCGCGAGGCCAGAATGAGTAGACGGAAATGCCACGGAGTTCATAGTGTTTCCACTAAGAACATCCGAATCCAAAGACACAACTGTGGTGCTCGACAGCGAAGAGACCACAGAGATGGGTTTGGCCGGCAGCCCCTTCCGAGGCTGAAACTGACGACGAAGCAGACAGACCAGCAGTAGAAGTAGATACGTCAAGAGTCGTTGACGCTGGTGGTCCCGGAACCAGGCACCTCGTCACCAGAACACTCAACGGCTCCCGCAGTATCCACCACAGGAAAAGACTGCACATCCCCCACGGAGGAGGAATAACTCTCACCAGACAAGGTCGGCTCGGGAGGCCCTGAACGACCACATTCTCCTTTCCCACGGGAGCGGGAGGCACGGCCACGAGAACGAACGACACGGTTGACTGACACCCAGAAAGTGGAGGACCATGCTCCACAGACACCACATGGCCACTCGGCCGAACACCTATTACAGGAGGAACAAGACGAATGTACATCGTCCACATGCTTTGGCAGCAGACATTGCCCACAAGGAATTGTCCTGGGCATGATAGAGGTGAGAGGAGCAGAGAAGGTGAAATCAGAAAACGGAACACTTCCAAAGAAGAGAGAAAGGTGACAGAAACAAAGACCCCAGACGGTCGACCGGGAACCACACAACAGGAAGACTACTCTCAAAAGAAAGAAGAAACACTGTAGGAGTGGTACCCCGCTGACACCTAACTCTAACACAATTAGAAAATTTTGCAAAAAAAGCATTAACAATAATTGTGAAATAATCTAAGTCCGAACCGCGTGGCACACGAAATTCGCGCGCGACTCGAGAGAGAACAATTAAATATACATTATGGACATATAATAGAAAAGAGAATATAAAAAAAACACTGTTCCTGAGAATACAAAGGATACACTGTGGTACAATGAATCAGGAATCATCAAACATCGAGCTGGTGGAACACTGATAAGCGTGCAAAAACATCTCGACACGAAGCGGATTATAAAAAGAATGAGTCTTTAGAGACGGTATATGCGCACTGGCAACGGAAGTCGTGGAGTTGTACTTGGGAGAGAGCGTCCCGTACTGGGTCTGCGCTGGTTGCACTCGACCCAGTTTTGGCTTATTTTTTATTGGTGCTTTTGCACCACTTTTCTTTCCCAACTTGCTTGGGAAAGACAAAAATAGAGAGTATTTTATCCGAGTTAGGGACTTCAACTGTAGTGCAAGCCTGAAGTAAACAATTGTGAGTAGGTTGATAAGAAACTGATTTTCTAACGATAAAAGTGGTTCCACTGGAACCACCTGGGGCCAAATCAATATTTCAAAACCTTCATGCACATCTAGAGTTGTTACCTGAACACATTAGCATAGTTTAAGCGTTTCGAATTAAATACCCTCGGAGCCCTTCGATGAAAGCTGATTTTCTAATGATAAAAGTGGTTCCACTGGAACGACTGGGGGCAAAATCAAAATTCTGAAACCTTCATGCACATCAAAAGATGTTACCTGAACACATTAGCATAGTTTAAACGTTTCGAATTAAATAACCAAGGAGTCTTTCGATGAAAACTGATTTTCAAACGATAAAAGTGGTTCCACTGGAACCACCTGGGGCCAAATCAAAATTCCAAAACCTTCATGCACATCTGGAGATGTTACCTGAACACATTAGCATAGTTTAAATGTTTCTAATTACATACCCTAAGAGCCTTTTGATGAAAACTGATTTTCTAACGATAAAAGTGGTTCCACTGGAAACACATGGGGCCAAATCAAAATTCCGAAACCTTCAAGCACATCTGGAGATGCTACCGTAACACTTTAGCATAGTTTAAACGTTTCAAATTAAATACCCTAGGAGCCTTTCGAAGAAAACTGATTTTCCAGCAATAAAAGTGGTTCCACTGGAACCACCTGGGGCCAAATCAAAATTTAGGAACCTTCATGCACATCTATAGATGTTACCTGAACACATTAGCATTGTTTAAGCATTTCGAATTAAATACCCTAGGAGCCTTTTGATGAAAACTGATTTTCTAACAATAAAAGTGGTTCCACTGGAACCACCTGGGGCCAAATCAAAATTCCAAAACCTTCATGCACATCTAGAGTTGCTACCTGAACACATTAGCATAGTTTAAACGTTTCAAATTAAATACCCTAGGAGCCTTTTGATGAAAACTGATTTTCCAACAATAAAAGTGGTTCCACTGGAACCACCTGGGGCCAAATCAAAATTTTGAAACCTTCATGCACATCTAGAGATGTTACCTGAACACATTAGCATAGTTTAAACGTTTCGAATTAAATACCCTAGGAGCCTTTTGATGAAAACTGATTTTCAAACGATAAAAGTGGTTCTACTGGAACTACCTGAGGCCAAATCAAAATTCTAAAACCTTTATGCAAATCTAGAGATGTTACCTGAACACATTGGTATAGTTTAAACATTTTGAATTAAATACCCTGGGAGACTTTCAATGAAAACTGATTTTCTAACGATAAAAGTGGTTCTACTGGAACCACCTGGGGCCAAATCAAAATTCCAAAACTTTCATGCACATCTAGAGTTGCTACCTGAACACATTAGCATAGTTTAAACGTTTCAAATTAAATACCCTAAGAGCCTTTCGATGAAAATCTAAATTTTATAGTAAATTTCCTTTCTTATTATACCTACCACAATTGTTTACTTCAGGCTTGCACTACAGTGGAAGTCCCTAACTCGGATATAATACTCTCTATTTTTGTCTTTCCCAAGCAAGTTGGGAAAGAAAAGTGGTGCAAAAGCACCAATAAAAAATAAGCCAAAACTGGGTCGAGTGCAACCAGCGCAGACCCAGTACGGGACGCTCTCTCCCAAGTACAACTCCACGACTTCCGTTGCCAGTGCGCATATACCGTCTCTAAAGACTCATTCTTTTTGAATCCGTAAACGTTAGAGTTATGTGATCAGCGGGGAGGAAAGATTCTTTACCCGTAAAGAAGATGGGAGGGCCTCCATGTAAACAATTGTGGTAGGTATAATAAGAAAGGAAATTTACTATAAAATTTAGATTTCTTTTCAACCTACTCACAATTGTTTACTTCAGGCTGAATAGACAAAAGGCTGGAGGGAATCGCATAACCAACCCCCCACATAACCCCAGTGCACTGGAGCCGTGAAGTAGAAGGAAGATGGTCCCGAGGCTTATCAACCATAATGTCGCAATCATTGGTAAAGGACAATGAAAAGAGACATATGAGCCTGTGTGACACACAGACAGAAAAAGGACAGTAAGAGCACAAGGCTGAAACTGACCTTCAAGAAGCCTAATGGCTATGGCAGACAACAGCCTGAGCAGAAGAAAGAGGACCCAGGGCAAAAAGGTCCTCCGACTGCTCCTGCAACTGGCGCAAATAAAAGGTGGAGAAAGTAGAAGCATTTCTCCAGTAGGCTGCCTGCATAACATCCGACAACTTGACGGAGTTAGAATAAGCCCAAGAGGTAGACAGTGCCTGCACCTCGTGGGCAGAAATACGATTGGTAATACAATCGCCAGCTGCTAAACGACTATAAGCCGTACGAATAGGAAGACAAATCCATCGAGAAATGGATTGAGGAGAGATCTTCTGTCGACCCGGAATGAGAGACAGAAAAAAACGTTTTCTGCCTTTCCGTATGAAGCGTGTCCGATCAAGATAAATGCGAATAGCACGGACCGGACAGAGCAAAGGGCGAGCACCCTCAAGAGAAGGAAGAGCCCTGATACAGATAGGAGGAGGAGGAGTAGTATCTGGTAACTGATTCTTAGCCAAAAAGGAGCAATCAGTGGTAAAAGTAACACTGTTGGGAGAGCTCCTAAAAAAGGCCGGGTCAACCGAGAGGGCGTGAAGCTCACTAACCCGTCTGGCCGAAGCAAATGCCATCAGAAAAGCCATCTTATATGTGAGAAAATGCATATCCACCTGGGATAAAGGTTTGAACGGCACCCCCCCCCCCCCCCAAGCAAAGCAGCACCCACGAAAGATTCCATCGTGGAGTAAGCTGCAAAATTCTGAGGCCTTTTCAAAGAAAAGTGCCGAACAAGCTTGGAGGGGTAAGGATTAGTGCTGATACGAGGCTTCCCCACATAAGAAAAAGTCTCTGAAAGCATAAACCTGTAACCCTTGATGGTAACAGGCTGGAGACCCCGAGAATCAAACAGATATACCAGAAACTCCGCAATCTGTGAAATCGAAGGATTGGCATAATCAACAGAGTGATCAGCACACCATCGACAGAAGACCTTCCATTTAGCTGCATAAGCTAAACCAGTGGAGTGCCTCCTTGAAGAAGAAATGCACTCCACTGCTCGTCTCGAAAAACCTCTACGGAGGAGACAGGACCTGACAAAAGATATGCGTGAAGGCACAATGAAGTCGGGTCGACGTTAAACCTCCTCGGGCGACCTTGACAAAGAAGGTCGCGACGTAGCGGGAGACGTGCCGGAACCGCCGCCATCAGCGAGCGGAGTTGATTGATCCACACCCGCTGAGGTGACAGGGGAGCGATCAGAATGATTCGACAACTGCAGGTTCCAATTTTGGCGAGAACCTGAGGAAGAATCGGAACCGGCGGGAAGGCGTAGCCGACTAGACCGTTCCAATCGAGTGACAGAGCGTCCACGGCAAACGCCAGAGGATCTGGACACGGGACACGAAAGTGTCCACCTGATGGTTCCAACGAGTCGCAAAGAGGTCGATGTGGGGACGTCCCCAGAGATCGCAAAGCGACTGGAACACTGCCCTATGAAGCATCCACTCGGTGGAAATAACCCTGCCCTGTCGTGGACAGGGAGTCAGCTAGGACGTTCAGACGACTGGGAATGTAACGAACAACCACTCCGGCGTGAACATCCTGAGCGAGCAGTAGAAGATCCCGAGCTAACTCGTACATCGGAAGCGAGTGCGTGCCGCCCTGGTTCCGATTGTAAGCAACCACTGTCGAATTGTCGGATAGTAGAAGGACCTGGCGATTCGACAGGTGAGGGATCCACTGCCTGAAACTCAGAAGAAGAGCAAGAAGCTCCTTCTGGTTGATGTGTAGAGCTGCTTGATCCTGGTCCCACATCCCGTGTAGGGAAAGACCGAGAGGATCCAACGTCGCACCCCATCCGAGATCGCTGGCATCTGCCGTCAGAACGCGATCGGACGTGGGTAAGTCCAGTGGAACACTCTGCGTAATCCACTGAACATCTGTCCAGGGAAGAAGGTGAGGATACAGAGAGTCCGGAAACGGAAGCACCTGATCCAGAGAATCTACATTCGGCCTCCAACGACTGAGCAGAAAGTGTTGGAGAGGTCTGACACGCAGCCGACCTAGAGGAATGAGATCCGTCACCGAACCGCAGAGACCGATTAGCCGGAGAAAACTCCGAGCGGTCGCGGACCTGGACTGGGACAGAGTCAGAGCAAAAGCTGAGAGAATCACAGCCTTGGCCTGGGGAACCGCCACCAAATTGAATTTGGTTTGGAAAGACATCCCCAGATGACAAAACGACTGAGAAGGGACCAGGTCCGACTTCTCCTCGTTGACTCTGAATCCTAGCAACGTGAGCAAGCTCAACAGAGTGGCGACATCCGATTCCAGTAAGGCAGCATTGGAATGCCTCTGGAGGATATCGTCCAGATATGCCGAAGTAGTCACCCTGGACTGTGTGCGATGGAATGCTATCACATGCGACATCAGTCTGGTGAACGCCCAAGGAGCCAGGTTGAGGCCGAAAGGCATGGCCTTGAACTGGTAAACTCGCCCCAGAAAAGCGAACCTGAGATACTTCCGTGACGCCCGATGCATCGGAACGTGGAAGTATGCGTCTCGCAGGTCGATGCTGGCTGCGAAATCTCCCTGGTGAATTGATTGGCGGACCGACCTGAAAGTCTCCATGCTGAACTTGGGAGCAATGATAGACTGGTTCAGGATACTCAGATCGATAACCGGTCGGAGTCGGCCGTACTTCTTCGGCACCAAGAACAGGCGGGAATAGAAACCCACTGACTGAACGTTCTTGACGACCTCGATCGCCCCCTTTGCCAGGAGATTGGCAATCTCCGTGGACAAAAGTTCCTGACGTAAAACGTCTTAAGGAACTGTGGTTGGAAGAGGCACCCTTGACAGAGTGGGGTGCCGTCGGAAAGATAGGCGCAGCCCGGACCGAACAACATCTAACACCCACGGATCGGGTGTGATCGTGTCCCAATGGTCTGCGAACTCTGCTATCCTTCCTCCAACCTGGGACGAGTCGAGGTGAGGACCTTCATTTCGAGCCCCGACGAGGCCCGCGAGAGGAGAAACCACCTCCTCTGCTAAATGAAGAATCCTGAGACTTCCCTCGATTCTGCCGACCCCTACCTTTACCCCGTGAGTAAGAAGTAGAGGCGGCGGCAGAAGGACCAGCCTTTTGCTTCACAGAGGAAGCAGAAGGGTACTTGTTAGGCTTGGAATGGCCCTTGCCTCCCCGAGAAGGCTGATCAAGCTGACGAAACAGCAGCTGATCTTTGGAATGACGCAGGACGTCATCCCTGACCATCGACACGGAACCATGGAAAAGTTGCGGACCTGCCAAAGAAGCAGATCGAAGAGCAGCACGCTGCTCCTCGGGAAGGGATCGTCCTGTGTCCAGCACAGCGTCCCTTCGAACCAATTCCAAATTAGCCATGTTACAGGCATGCGTGTGAGTAAGGTGCATAAGCGCCTTGGACAGCACACGCAAAGGAGCCTGCACCTCGTCAAACTTATCTGGAGGCAGATAAGCAGCCAAAGCTGAGACGACGTGATCTGAGAGATAAAGCATGCCAAGCATCTCTCTAGATAAGCCCAACGTGGACTCCAGAGTCGTCATTGGAATGACGGCAGACTTGGGCTTGGAAAGCCCGAGGGAAGTGGAGTCCTGATCCAGAACTGTCAAAGTCTGGCAGACCGACGGATTGGCGGAATCGTAGGAACGATAACGCACAGGAGGCAAAAAGGTGTCAACCCTGGTGAAGAACGAAGTCTTCAAAGCCTTGGAATTCAGCTTGGAATCCAATGCTGAAAAAGCTTCAACCACCTGTACCGACTGGCACGGTCGAAGGCGCCCAGAAGCAGGTTGCTCCATAGGCTGTTGGTGCGCGACCGATGATCGCGGCCAGGCTGACACTGTCGGCTGGTTAGCAGGTTTGAGATCTGGCAGAAACCCAAACACAAAGTCAAGAGCTGCCCCCAAGTCCGAAGACTGCTGGCCCTCGACCTCAAGCATGTCGGACTCCTCCCCAGAGTCGGAAGACACATAGCCCATCGTGGGCAAACCAGCCGACGCCTCCCATGGTGTCGGAACACCAGAGGAATCAGAAACCGGCCTGTTTCCAATCCCGGGAGGCGGCGCCATAGGAGGTGCCTGGAAACCACCCATAGCCTCGCTGGAAGCAACAGGAAGGCTCTTAGAAAGAACCTGAGTGAGTAAGGAGAGGGCCTCCCTAAGATCACTGCCCGTACCGACCGGTTCGACAGGGGAGCGAACCGGCAAAGTGGCTTCACCTCTGACCCTCTTAACCAGCGAAGGGTCACGATCCTCCAAAACACCCTACGCGGGACGACAGGCGGCAGCCGAAACATCTGAAGGCAGACGTGTATAGGGGTACGATGCACCCCGAGGATCAATATGGCGAGAACTCATGAGAGTCACCGTGGACCTCCGCAGGGCAGAAGGTCCAGGCTGCACAAAAGGCGTTGGTCCCCCAAAACTGGTCGTGTGGCCAGAATGAGTAGACGGAAACGCCACGGAGTTCATAGTGTTTCCACTACGAACATCCGAATCCAAAGACACAACTGTGGTGCTCGACGGCGAAGAGACCACAGAGATGGGTTCGGCCGGCAGCCCCTTCCGACTTCGCCGAGTTGAAGTCAGGGAAGGCTGAGACCGATATCCCACGTCTACAGTATCGGACATTCCTGCAGTCCCCTGCAGCGAAAAGCCGAGGCCGGCTGAAACAGACGACGAAGCAGACGGACCAGGAGTAGTAGTAGATACGTCGAGAGTCGTTGAGGCTGGTGAAATAGTGGAGAGAGCACACCGGATCGGCTCCGAAGGAGGAGTCACAACCCTAGTGACCGCCTCAGATGTCGACTGGAGGGGGACCGTAGTCCCGGAACCAGGCATCTCTTCACCAGAACACACAACGGCTCCCGCAGTATCCACCACAGGAAAAGACTGCACATCCCCCACGGAGGAGGAATAACTCTCACCAGACAAAGTCGGCTCGGGAGGCCCCAAACGACCATGTTCTCCTTTCCCGCGGGAGCGGGAGGCACGGCCACGAGAACGAACGACACGGTTGACTGACGCCCAGAAGGTGGAAGACCATGTTCCACAGACACCACATGGCCGCTCGGCCGAACACCCATTACAGGAGGAACACGACGAATGCACATCGTCCACATGCTTTGGCAGCAGACATTGCCCACAAGGAATTGTCCTGGGCATGATAGAGGTGAGAGGAGCAGAGAAGGTGAAGTCAGAAAACAGAACATCCCCCAAAGAAGAGAGAAAGGTGACAGAAACAAAGACCCCAGATGGTCGACCGGGAACCACACAACAGGAAGACTACTCTCAAAAGAAAGAAGAAACACTGTAGGAGTGGTACCCCGCTGACACCTAACTCTAACACAATTAGAAAATTTTGCAAAAAAAGCATTAACAATAATTGTGAAATAATCTAAGTCCGAACCGCGTGGCACATGAAATTCGCACGCGACTCGAGAGAGATCAAATAAATATACAATATGGACATAAAAATAGAAAAGAGAATATAAAAAAAACACTGTTCCTGAGAATACAAAGGATACACTGTGGTACAATGAATCAGGAATCATCAAACATCGAGCTGGTGGAACACTGATAAGCGTACAAAAACATCCCGACACGAAGCGGATTATAAAAAGAATGAGTCTTTAGAGACGGTATATGCACACTGGCAACGGAAGTCGTGGAGTTGTACTTGGGAGAGAGCGTCCCGTACTGGGTCTGCGCTGGTTGCACTCGACCCAGTTTTGGCTTATTTTTTATTGGTGCTTTTGCACCACTTTTCTTTCCCAACTTGCTTGGGAAAGACAAAAATAGAGAGTATTATATCCGAGTTAGGGACTTCCACTGTAGTGCAAGCCTGAAGTAAACAATTGTGAGTAGGTTGATAAGAAACTGATTTTCCAACGATAAAAGTGGTTCCACTGGAACCACATGGGGCCAAATCAAAATTCCGAAACCTTCAAGCACATCTGGTGATGCTACCTGAACACTTTAGCATAGTTTAAATGTTTCAAATTAAATACCCTAGGAGCCTTTCGAAGAAAACTGATTTTCCAACGATAAAAGTGGTTCCACTGGAACCACCTGGGGCCAAATCAAAATTTCGGAACCTTCATGCACATCTGCTGATGTTACCTGAGCACATTAGCATTGTTTAAGCATTTTGAATTAAATACCCTCGGAGCCTTTCAATGAAAACTGATTTTCTAAAGATAAAAGTGGCACATCTAGAGTTGCTACCTGAACGCATTAGCATAGTTTAAACGTTTCGAATTAAATATCCTAGGAGCCTTTTGATGAGAACTGATTTTCTAATGATAAAAGTTGTTCCACTGAAACCACCTGGGGCCAAATCAAAATTTCGAAACCTTCAAGCACAGCTACAGATGATACCTGAATACATTAGCATAGTTTAAGCGTTTCAAATTAAATACCCTAGGAGCCTTTTGATGAAAACTGATTTTCTAACGATCAAAGTGGTTCCACTGGGGGCAGAATCAAAATTCCGAAACCTTCATGCACATCTAGAGATGTTACCTGAACACATTATCATTGTTTAAACGTTTCAAATTAAATACCCTAGGAGCCTTTTGATGAAAACTGATTTTCCAACAATAAAAGTGGTTCCACTGGAACCACCTGAGGCCAAATCAAAATTCCGAAACCTTCATGCACATCTAGAGATGTTACCTGGACACATTTGCATACTTTAAACATTTCGAATTAAATACCCTAAGAGCCTTTCAATGAAAATCTAAATTTTATAGTAAATTTCCTTTCTTATTATACCTACCACAATTGTTTACTACAGGCTTGCACTACAGTGGAAGTCCCTAACTCGGATAAAATACTCTCTATTTTTGTCTTTCCCAAGCAAGTTGGGAAAGAAAAGTGGTGCAAAAGCACCAATAAAAATAAGCCAAAACTGGGTCGAGTGCAACCGGCGCAGACCCAGTACAGGACGCTCTCTCCCAAGTACAACTCCACGACTTCCGTTGCCAGTGCGCATATACCGTCTCTAAAGACTCATTCTTTTTGAATCCGTAAACGTTAGAGTTATGTGATCAGCGGGGTGGAAAGATTCTTTACCCGTAAAGAAGACGGGAGGGCCTCCATGTAAACAATTGTGGTAGGTATAATAAGAAAGGAAATTTACTATAAAATTTAGATTTCTTATCAACCTACTCACAATTGTTTACTACAGGCTGAATAGACAAAAGGCTGGAGGGAATCGCATAACCAACCCCCACATAACCCTAGTGCACTGGAACCGTGAAGTAGAAGGAAGAGGTCCCGAGGCTTATCAACCATAATGTCGCAATCATTGGTAAAGGACAATGAAAAGAGACATATGAGCCTGTGTGACACACAGACAGAAAAAGGACAGTAACAGCACAAGGCTGAAACTGACCTTCAAGAAGCCTAATGGCTATGGCAGACAACAGCCTGAGCAGAAGAAAGAGGACCCAGGGCAAAAAGGTCCTCCGACTGCTCCTGCAACTGGCGTAAATAAAAGGTGGAGAAAGTAGAAGCATTTCTCCAGTAGGCTGCCTGCATAACATCCGACAACTTTACGGAGTTAGAATAAGCCCAAGAGGTAGACAGTGCCCACACCTCGTGGGCAGAAATACGATTGGTAATACAATCGCCAGCTGCTAAACGACTATAAGCCGTACGAATAGGAAGACAAATCCATCGAGAAATGGATTGAGGAGAGATCTTCTGTCGACCCGGAATGAGAGACAGAAAAAAAAAACGTTTTCTGCCCTTCCGTATGAAGCGTGTCCGATCAAGATAAATGCGAATAGCACGGACCGGACAGAGCAAAGGGCGAGTACCCTCAACAGAGGGAAGAGCCCTGATACAGATAGGAGGAGGAGTAGTATCTGGTAACTGATTCTTAGCCAAAAAGGAGCAATCAGTGGTAAAAGTAACACTGTTGGGAGAGCTCCTAAAAAAGGCCGGGTCAACCGAGAGGGCGTGAAGCTCACTAACCCGTCTGGCCGAAGCAAATGCCATCAGAAAAGCCGTCTTATATGTGAGAAAATGCATATCCATCTGGGATAAAGGTTCGAACGGCGCCCCTCCCCCCCCCCCCCCCCCCCCCCCCAAGCAAAGCAGCACCCACGAAAGATTCCATCGTGGAGTAAGCTGCAAAGTCCGAGGCCTTTTCAAAGAAAAGTGCCGAACAAGCTTGGAGAGGTAAGGATTAGTGCCGATGCGACGCTTCCCCACATAAGAAAAAGTCTCTGAAAGCATAGACCTGTAACCCTTGATGGTAACAGGCTGGAGACCCCGAGAATCAAACAGATATACCAGAAACTCCGCAATCTGTGAAATCGAAGGATTGGCATAATCAACAGAGTGATCAGCACACCATCGACAGAAGACCTTCCATTTAGCTGCATAAGCTAAACCAGTGGAGTGCCTCCTTGAAGAAGAAATGCACTCCACTGCTCGTCTCGAAAAACCTCTACGGAGGAGACAGGACCTGACAAAAGATATGCGTGAAGGCACAATGAAGTCGGGTCGACGTGAAACCTCCTCGGGCAACCTTGACAAAGAAGGTCGCGACGTAGCGGGAGACGTGCCGGAACCGCCGCCATCAGCGAGCGGAGCTGATTGATCCACACCCGCTGAGGCGACAGGGGAGCGATCAGAATGATTCGACAACTGCAGGTTCGAATTTTGGCGAGAACCTGAGGAAGAATCGGAACCGACGGGAAGGCGTAGCCGACTAGACCGTTCCAATCGAGTGACAGAGCGTCCACGGCAAAAGCCAGAGGATCTGGACACGGGGACACGAAAGTGTCCACCTGATGGTTCCAATGAGTCGCAAAGAGGTCGATGTGGGGACGTCCCCAGAGATCGCAAAGCGACTGGAACACTGCCCTGTGAAGCATCCACTCGGTGGAAATAACCCTGCCCTGTCGGGACAGGGAGTCGGCTAGGACGTTCAGACGACCGGGAATGTGACGAACAACCACTCCGGCGTGAACATCCTGAGCGAGCAGTAAAAGATCCCGAGCTAACTCGTACATCGGAAGCGAGTGCGTGCCGCCCTGGTTCCGAATGTAAGCAACCACTGTCGAATTGTCGGATAGTAGAAGGACCTGGCGATTCGACAGGTGAGGGATCCACTGCCTGAAACTCAGAAGAAGAGCAAGAAGCTCCTTCTGGTTGATGTGTAGAGCTGCTTGATCCTGGTCCCACATCCCGTGTAGGGAAAGACCGAGAGGATCCAACGTCGCACCCCATCCGAGATCGCTGGCATCTGCCGTCAGAACGCGATCGGACGTGGGTAAGTCCAGCAGAACACCCTGCGTAATCCACTGAACATCTGTCCAGGGAAGAAGGTGAGGATACAGAGAGTCCGGAAACGGACGCACCTGATCCAGAGAATCTACATTCGGTCTCCAACGACTGAGCAGAAAGTGTTGGAGAGGTCTGACACGCAGCCGACCTAGAGGAATGAGATCCGTCACCGAACCGCAGAGACCGATCAGCCGGAGAAAACTCCGAGCGGTCGCGGACCTGGACTGGGACAGAGTCAGAGCAAAAGCTGAGAGAATCACAGCCTTGGCCTGGGGAACAGCCACCAAATTGAATTTGGTTTGGAAAGACATCCCCAGATGACAAAACGACTGAGAAGGGACCAGGTCCGACTTCTCCTCGTTGACTCTGAATCCTAGCGACGTGAGCAAGCTCAACAGAGTGGCGACATCCGATTCCAGTAAGGCAGCATTGGAATGCCTCTGGAGGATATCGTCCAGATATGCCGAAGTAGTCACCCTGGACTGTGTGCGATGGAACGCTATCACATGCGACATCAGTCTGGTGAACGCCCAAGGAGCCAGGTTGAGGCCGAAAGGCATGGCCTTGAACTGGTAAACTCGCCCCAGAAAAGCGAACCTGAGATACTTCCGCGACGCCCGATGCATCGGAACGTGGAAGTAAGCGTCTCGCAGGTCGATGCTGGCTGCGAAATCTCCCTGGTGAATTGATTGGCGGACCGACCTGAAAGTCTCCATGCTGAACTTGGGAGCAATGATAGACTGGTTCAGGATACTCAGATCGATAACCGGTCGGAGTCGGCCGTCCTTCTTCGGCACCAAGAACAGGCGGGAATAGAAACCCACTGACTGAACGTTCTTGACGACCTCGATCGCCCCCTTTGCCAGGAGATTGGCAATCTCCGTGGACAAAAGTTCCCGACGTAAAACGTCTGAAGGAACTGTGGTTGGAAGAGGCACCCTTGACAGAGTGGGGTGCCGTCGGAAGGATATGCGCAGCCCGGACCGAACAACATCTAACACCCATGGATCAGATGTGATGGTGGTCCAATGGTCTGCGAACTCTGCTATCCTTCCTCCAACCTGGGACGAGTCGAGGTGAGGACCTTCATTTCGAGCCCCGACGAGGCCCGCGAGAGGAGAAACCACCTCCTCTGCTAAATGAAGAATCCTGAGACTTCCCTCGATTCTGCCGACCCCTACCTTTACCCCGTGAGTAAGAAGTAGAGGCGGCGGCAGAAGGACCAGCCTTTTGCTTCACAGAGGAAGCAGAAGGGTACTTGTTAGGCTTGGAACGGCCCTTGCCTCCCCGAGAAGGCTGATCAAGCTGACGAAACAGCAGCTGATCTTTGGAATGACGTAGGACGTCATCCCGGACCGTCGACAAGGAACCATGGAAAAGTTGCGAACCTGCCAAAGAAGCAGATCGAAGAGTAGCACGCTGCTCCTCGGGAAGGGATCGTCCTGTGTCCAGCACAGCGTCCCTTCGAACTAATTCCAAATTGGCCGTGTTACAGGCATGCGTGTGAGTAAGGTGCATAAGCGCCTTGGACAGCACACGCAAAGGAGCCTGTACCTCGTCAAACTTATCTGGAGGCAGATAAGCAGCCAAAGCTGAGACGACGTGATCTGAGAGAGAAAGCATGCCAAGCATCTCTCTAGATAAGCCCAACGTGGACTCCAGAGTCGTCATTGGAATGACGGCAGACTTGGGCTTGGAAAGCCGAGGGAAGTGGAGTCCTGATCCAGAACCGTCAAAGCCTGGCAGACTGACGGATTGGTGGAATCGTAGGAACGATAACGCACAGGAGGCAAAAACGTGTCAACCCTGGTGAAGAACGAAGTCTTCAAAGCCTTGGAATTCAGCTTGGCATCCAATGCTGAAAAAGCCTCAACCACCTGTACCGACTGGCATGGTCGAAGGCGCCCAGAAGCAGGTTGCTCCATATGCTGTTGGCGCGCGACCGATGATCGCGGCCAGGCTGACACTGTCGGCTGGTTAGCAGGTTTGAGCTCAGGCAGAAACCCAAACACAAAGTCAAGAGCCGCCCCCAAGTCCGAAGACTGCTGGCCCTCGACCTCAAGCATGTCGGACTCCTCCCCAGAGTCGGAAGACACATAGCCCATCGTGGGCAAACCAGCCGACGCCTCCCATGGTGTCGGGACACCAGAGGAATCAGAAACCGGCCTGTTTCCAATCCCGGGAGGCGGCGCCATAGGAGGCGCCTGGAAACAACTCATAGCCTCGCTGGAAGCAACAGGAAGGCTCTTAGAAAGAACCTGAGTGAGTAAGGAGAGGGCCTCCCTAAGCTCACTGCCTGTACCGACCGGTTCGACAGGGGAGCGAACCGGCAAAGTGGCTTCACCTCTGACCCTCTTAACCAGCGAAGGGTCACGATCCTCCAAAACACCCGACGCGGGACGACGGGCGGCAGCCGAAACATCTGAAGGCAGACGTGTATAGGGGTACGATGCACCCCGAGGATCAATATTGCGAGAACTCATGAGAGTCACCGCGGACCTCTGCGGGGCAGAAGGTCCAGGCTGCACAAAAGGCGTTGGTCCCCCAAAACTGGTCGTGTGACCAGAGTGAGTAGACGGAAACGCCACGGAGTTCATAGTGTTTCCACTACGAACATCCGAATCCAAAGACACAACTGTGGTGCTCGACGGCGAAGAGACCACAGCGATGGGCTCGGCCGGCAGCCCCTTCCGACTTCGCCGAGTTGAAGTCAGGGAAGGCTGAGGCCGATATCCCGCGTCTACAGTAGCGAAAAGCCGAGGCCGGCTGAAACAGATAACGAAGCAGACAGGCCAGCAGCAGTAGTAGATACGTCGAGAGTCGTTGAGGCTGGTGAAATAGTGGAGAGAGCACACCGGCTCGGCTCCGAAGGAGGAGTCACAACCCTAGTGACAGCCTCAGATGTCGACTGGAGGGGGACCGTAGTCCCGGAACCAGGCATCTCTACACCAGAACACTCAACGGCTCCCACAGTATCCACCACAGGAAAAGACTGCACATCCCCCACGGAGGAGGAATAACTCTCACCAGACAAAGTCGACTTGGGAGGCCCCGAACGACCATGTTCTCCTTTCCCGCGGGAGCGGGAGGCACGGCCACGAGAACGAACGACACGGTTTACTGACGCCCAGAAGGTGGAAGACCATGTTCCACAGACACCACACGGCCGCTCGGCCGAACACCCATTACAGGAGGAACAAGACGAATGTACATCGTCCACATGCTTTGGCAGCAGACATTGCCCACAGGGAATTGTCCTGGGCATGATAGAGGTGAGAGGAGCAGAGAAGGTGAGATGAGAAAACAGAACACCCCCAAAGAAGAGAGAAAGGTGACAGAAACAAAGACCCCAGAAGGTCGACCGGGAACCACCCAACAGGAAGACTACTCTCAAAAGAAAGAAGAAACACTGCAGGAGTGGTACCCCGCTGACACCTAACTCTAACACAATTAGAAAATTTTGCAAAAAAAGCATTAACAATAATTGTGAAAAAATCTAAGTCCGAACCGCATGGCACGCGAAATTCGCGCGCGACTCGAGAGAGAGCAAATAAATATACATTATGGACATATAATAGAAAAGAGAATATATAAAACACTGTTCCTGAGAATACAAAGGATACACTGTGGTATAATGAATCAGGAATCATCAAACATCGAGCTGGTGGAACACTGATAAGCGTGCAAAAACATCTCGACACGAAGCGGATTTTAAAAAGAATGAGTCTTTAGAGACGGTATATGCGCACTGGCAACGGAAGTCGTGGAGTTGTACTTGGGAGAGAGCGTCCCGTACTGGGTCTGCGCCGGTTGCACTCGACCCAGTTTTGGCTTATTTTTATTGGTGCTTTTGCACCACTTTTCTTTCCCAACTTGCTTGGGAAAGACAAAAATAGAGAGTATTTTATCCGAGTTAGGGACTTCCACTGTAGTGCAAGCCTGTAGTAAACAATTGTGAGTAGGTTGATAAGAAACTGATTTTCTAACGATAAAAGTAGTGGTTCCAGTGGAACCACCTGGGGCAAAATCAAAATTCCGAAACCTTCATGCATATCTAGAGATGTTATCTGAACACATTAGCATAGTTTATACGATTCAAATTTTAATACCCTAGAAGACTTTAGATGAAAACTGATTTTCCATTAGGTGACTGCCTTGCGCACTGGTTAACAGAAGTCAGGGAATTACACTATGAGAAGAGCGTCCCCTACTGGGTGTGCAAAAACACCACGAAAAAAAAGCCAAAAACTGGGTCGAGCGATGGCGCTCGACCCAGTTTTGGCTTTTTTTTTCGTGGTGTTTTTGCACCACTTTTCTTTTCCAAATATCTTGGGAAAGATCAAATAGGGAGTATAATTTCCGAGTTAGGGTCTTCCACTGTAATGCAAGCCTGTAGTAAACGACTGTAAGGTATGTTGATAAGAAATCCATTTCTGATTTGTTTAAAAATATTTTACTCCTGAAAATAAGCCTCCATAAATTTTCTTTCTATATAGTTTTTTTCCTGATACTTTAACCCCTTTCACACAGACTTGAATTTACAGGGTGCAGTAAATTCTTTTTCTTTAGTAAGTCTGTGTGAAACACACAGACTATTGTTTTTGTACGATTTCTTCTTTTTTTTCTTCTTCTTCTCCTGTCTTCTGTCCTTCAGGTTCCTGGAGCATTAGTGGTGTCCGTAGGGGTTTTTGAAAGTGGGTCACGCCCATATCTCAGGCGTGGTATGACGTATGGACCTGGGACCAACACCAAATGAGTTGACACTCGATGGAGATTCAAAATATGGGTCAAGGTCACTGAGGTCACCCAGGGGTCATTGAGTGCATTTCTCAGAATTGCTGGAAGCTACATTTTGAACCCCCTAATATATTCCCAAAACCCATACATGCATTTTTACATGAAGACAGTGGGCGAGGCCAAAAATTTTGAAAGTGGACACACTCATCTCAAGCATGGTGTGATGAATGGACATGGCTCCAACAACAAATGAGTCGACCATCAGGAGGGGGGGGGGGGGGAGGGGAGGGGGGGGGGGTAAAATATGGATCAAGGACGCTGAGGTCACCTTGGGGTCATTGAGTGCACTCTTGAATGAATATCTTTAAATACTGTTAATGAAAACCAGTTCCCGATTTCTTTAAAACAATTTTATCCTCGAAAATAAGCCTCCAAAGTATTCCAATTGCATTCATAGAAAGGACTCTGTGGCTCAGTGGGTAGAGGCGAAGGCTGCAAACTGAGAGGTCCTCGGTTCGAATTCCAGCTGTGGTAACCCTGTTGGATCCTTGACATACTTCACCCCCCACCCCCCCCCCCCCCACCCCCATTACCCACTTGGGTGCATTGTGGCACTGTGCATTAATGCGTACTAATGGTGTACTTGTCTTCAACAAATGCTAACCTGCTTGTGTGGAGTCAGTCTGCTGGGGAGCCTGACAGTTGCTTGCATTTGCTGAGTGGTTCTCTCAGGGTACTCCATCTTCCTCCTCCTCCCATAAAACTGTCCGGCACAAGGTGACAGTGGCTGTCAATAGTGTCGTTAAGCCCCATAAATAAATAAATAAATAACATTCAAAGAAGGCATGCCTTGTTTGTCAACACGATAGCCTAATACAATCAATCCTATCTTAATGTTTTGTTGTACTGATAGACTTTACTTGCAAGTGGGTTCACTGAAGTCAATGGCCATAATCTCTCAAAAACCAAGTAGTCAGCGAGAATGCTGTAAATTTTACATCGAATAGCATTGTATATTTATTTAATATCATGTTATAAAATTAACCATGTTGAAAATGGAACCATTCACATTTCAAAACATTTTTAAGATTTATTTATTCTCAATCATAACTCAACAGGTTTCGTTCTGGAGTGGTGTGCGGCTTTCTCAAAACACCTATCACAATTATAAAGTAATGAAATGAAATATTTGAATGGTCTGTTTTAACCCTCTTAATACTTCAGTGTGAGTACAAACACTCTTCATATAACTCATTGCTACAGAATGCTTTTACGTTTTCCTTTCTGTAACATTTAATTCTATTTGGAAGGCGACACCTTTCCAGGTTTACCTTCCAAAGTAAGGCATTAACCCTTTCCCCAACATAACAGTGAAAACCAGCCAGCATTATTCACTGAAATTTCCAGTCAATTTTCATCTCGTTCTTGCTTGAAAAACATTGCTGATCACCTCTCATTGGAATGAGCTCCTTTTTAAAAGGTTAAAATGGAGTATTTAAAGGGATTACTTTAACCCTCTCAATATCTTAATATGGATCCCCAAACATTTACTTTTACAATGCGGGAATAATAATAATAATAACACTTTCTGTTCTCACAATGATGCTCTAAACACGCATGGGCTCTTGGGGGCCATTTACCTCTATATTCCAACATTACTAAATTCTTTTATTCGCAATATATTTTCCAGAGGTGTCATGTACCTTAACGTTGTCTTGGTAATATGAATATTTGCTATCATCTATAAACATGGCATATCCGGAGTTGGTGGAGCCAATATTTTCAAAGTGGGATACGCTTATACTTCAGGTTTGGAATGACCAATAGACATGGGACCTACACCGAATGAGTTGAAATCTTCTGGAGGTACAAAATGTGGTCCACCTCAATGAGGGCAGCGGAGGTCATTTAGCGCATATTTTTTAGAACTATTAGGAATTGCATTTTATAACAGCTAATGCAATGCTGAAGATTATCCATGTATCTCATCATTCAAATAATTGGTAGAGCCAAAAATGTCCATTTCTGATTCATGTATCGAACCCTTTGAATGTTGGTCACATATATGCCTTTTCTGGTTTCTTACAAAAATTGTTCCGATTCCTGTATGAATATCTGTAAATACTGTTAATGAAATTCCATTTCTGATGTGTTTAAAAATATTTTACTCCTGAAAATAAGCCTCCATAAATTCTCTTTCTATATAGTATTTTCCTGATTCTTTAACCCTTTTCACACAGACTTAAATTTACTGGTGGCAGTAAATTCTGTTTCTCTAGTTGTTATGTTTACACCGTAACAAATGCAGGTCAGGGTGAGCCATTCAACACAAGTCATTAACAATAATACCCTAACACTTCAAATTTATACATCTAGATATGTCAAAACAAGTCTTAGAACAGTTAAAAGAATCAATGAAGAAAATGCACAGACCTTTCATGGAATCCAAAATGACAGGATGGCAGATGGACTGTGTCATTAGTACTGGATTTTAACCATTTACGTGGATTGACCTCAATCTCTCAAGGAGTGTTTAGTTCCGTATCGCCTCCTATTAAAATCAGAACAAAAAAACACAGTATGATCATCACTGTTCAAAAAATAAAGATAAACAATATTTTTTTGTTGTCAGAATTGGATGCACTACTCTCTGTCTTTCAAAATAGTCATTGGCTTCAGGCTTTTTACATAACTGTTCTGATCTAAAGATACATCTTGATTAACCCTTTACCTAACATGAAAAGCAGACGACACTTGCAAATAACATTCTTGAATAACTAAGTTTTTTTATTTTTTGTTTCAAAAACATTGGTTATGACCCCCTCATTGGAACAAGCTCATTCCAAAGAGGGGTCATGACCTATGTTTTTGAGACAAAAAAAAGAAAAAATAAGGAAAATTAATTGGCGATTTTTGTGAATAGCCCTGGCCGGTTTTAGCAGTTAAGTTGGGTAAAGGGTTAATTTCTAGATTGAGTCCAATATATTTGAATGATTCTGATCCTCTCTACCAATATTTAGTTCTTTTCGAATTGATTGAATAACTTAACCTTCAAACATTAGTGATCCACTCCAAATGAAATCATTTACATTGCTTACTAATATTCCCTCCAGGGATGTGGTGGCATCACAATAACAGGTTCTCGTCAGATTACTGAAGTTAAGCAATGTCGAGCGCGGTTAGTACTTGGATGGGTGACCATTTCAGCGACTGTTTCGTACTCCCGCGTTGTGTCCTTGGGCAAGGAACTTAACCCTGATTGCCAACAGGGGGCACACGATGCACGTCATACTGCACGTCGATGGTGCGCATGTCTTCAACCAATCTAACCCTGCCTGTGCTGCAGTGCGGAGTTACGATGTTGGGGAGCTGGCAGCTGCTCGTCGTTGCTCGGTGGTTCTCCCCGGGTACCACGCCTTCCTACACCCATAAAACTGTCACGATCATGATTAGCCATTGTGCATAAGTATGTGACCTTAAACACCAATAAATAAATAAATAAATAAATAAATAAATAAAATTCCCTCCAGTTTATGATCTTTGTTGATCCAGAAGAAAACATCAGGATCCAATGTAGATACTCTTCCACCACAATTGATCATAACTGATTTCATGCACTCGTACCAGCATAAAGAGGAGGCATCTGATAAGCCATAAACACATTTGTTTAAATGCCAGAGTCCACCTGAAAGTTAAAAAATTTATAGTAATTTATATATTTTTTATACTTACCAATGACCCAGACATAGCTGGTGCTAACTCTTAAAATATAGGGCCAAACACAAATTTTGCCCCCCAATCCCCAAAATTTGCATCTAAAACTAAAGAAAACATGTCCAGAGAGGCCCTCCACACCTCGCCCCCACTGCGCATGCGCAGTGTCAAGGACGTTCCGAAATTGGCGCCATTTATCATTCTAATAACCAGTGCCTGGTAAGCGCTATGTACTCAGCGGGGAGGCAAGAGTTCCCAACTCCTGGGAGGGCCATCCCCGTCTGGGTCATTGGTAAGTATAAAAAATATATAAATTACTATAAATTTTTTAACATTTTTATACTGTACCAATGACCCAGACATAGCTGAATAGTAAAAAGGCTGGAGGGCCAAGGACATAGAGCAAAATGGAATACGCTCAATAAAATAAAATAGAGTCATCCCCTGTAGGGAAAAGAAGTAATAGGCCTTACATGTATCTTTCTTATTTATGATAAATTAGAAAGATACAACACCTTCCAAAAATTGAGCTTCATACATCCATGTACTCTATTAATATCCAATAATCCTTATACTAATAATTTTTAAAGTAAGCCAATAATAAAGTAAGTCTAGAGAATAGAGACTCTTATACTCCTAAAAGTGTGTGAGAATTGCATAATCATGTCCGTTGACATATGCAATATTCAAAAGCTATACTTTAAAAACTAAGACTTGAATGAATTTTATAAACTTAAACTTCTCACTAAACAACCATCCTAAAAACAGCTCAGAATTACTAACTCCGGAGGAGGTATCCCCTTGTTTTCATAGTAAAAACAGGTGACCCAAGGGAACACCCTCCCCCCCCCCTTTTTCTTGCCCTGGGTCAAATAGCCCAGAGCGAAGAGGGCAGCCGAACGGAGACACTGCCGAAACAGACAGCCTACCTAGCTATAGTAGCAACTGTTAAGTGAATGACATTCTGAGCAGTAGATAATAGACCTAACAATAGAGGCCTCCAGAAATGGACTCGATATTTCTGAGATAAAATTCATGAATGGATGGCTGAGCGCAATGAGCAGCCTTCAAAAATCTATAATAGAACACTATTAATGTAAGCCCAAGAAGTAGAAGAACTCTTACTTCATGAGCCGAAATCTTAAGCACAACTGCTAAGCCAATGATATACCATAAGCAGTACGCTAGTTAATAGAATCCATTAACAATAAAATGGAGCGTAACGTCCTTCTACTAGACATCAAAGACAGAAGAAGCTTACGCCCTTGTAATAAACAGATATCTGTTTATAAATACATAAACTGTACCCGGAAAGAGTAAAGGCCTATGCCCATACGAAGACGGAAGGACCTTAAAATAATAGGTTCCGGATAATAGGAGCCTAACTCTTATGCAACAATCCAACCTAAATAGTAACGGAAGTATTGATTCCGAAACTATGAAAGTGAAAATCATTCATCGATAGTGCATGAAACTCACTGACTCTACAGTAAAAGAGAAACCAACATAATTACTGTCTAAAAGGTCAGAATTTGAAAACTACTGTTTCCAGAGGCTCAAATGATTACTTAGCTAAATAAGAACCTGAAGTTAAAATCCGTATAGGAATTTAATCTAAAGATTCTAAGTCTATTTATCAAAAAGTTACTAACTGACTTAGATAAAGAGACAAAAGACTCAACTGTAAACTATCGTAGAGTGCATAGGTATGAGGTAACATAAACCTATAACCTAAATAACAACAGGCTGCAGTAGATCTTGTGAAACAAGTATACTAAAAAATAGCAATGAGTAGTATGGAGGGATCAACCATATGAACATAATGATCCCTACACCACGACGGAAGAGCCTCCACTTTAGTCGCATAGAATAGCGAAGAAGAGGATCTCCTATAGTAAGAAATCGCGTCCAAAGCTCGTCCAGTACAGTGCTTACAATGCAATATGGACCACACAACGGAAAACATGAAGGTTGCGACCTTGCTGGTTGTGATAAAAATGACACGATTTACCCAGTGAAAAAAGATCCTCACATAGAGGAAGATTTCACGTTAAGATCCACAGTAGACAAGAGAGTAAATTACTCATGATCTCTGTGAAGATAGAGATGCTATCAACAGAAATATATTGTGGTTGTTTATCTTAGCAATACCTGCTAAAAACAACAGTGCCGGAGGATACGCGTATCCTATCATTCTGTCCTATAGATCAATAGAGCGTTAACAGTATTAGCTCAGAGATCTGGACAAGCCAACACATACGTCTGCAATTGATTAGCCAACTGTGTCATAAATAAAACATCATTGGGCGCTCCCATAGATAGCAAATCTGATTGAATACTTGTTTGTTGAGAGTCCATTCTGACAGCAACAAGCGACCCGTAAGAGAACAGGAGTGCGATAAAACAATCAGACGACCCAGAATATGACGGACCAAAACTGAACTTGGTGTACTATAACCAACAGACGGATTCTTTCCATTAAATTGAATAACGGAAACGAAAGAGTGCCTCCCTGGTTCCGGAGATACGCCACTACTGTCGAATTAAAGGACAGGAATTTGGGCATGCGTTTCTGAATAATGTTCATGCAATGACATAAAGCAAGCCTAAAAAACATTATTCCGCGGAAGTTAACTGATAGCTAAAAGACTGCGGAACCCAAAGACCCTGGCACTTCGAATCCGTAGGGATCAGTATATATCCCAATCTGTTTGACTGGCAACCGTCATAACAGCCACACTCGGGTCCGGCAACTGCGGCGGCACTCTCTGAGTCAACCACCGAATGTTTGCCCCAGTCTGAATCTCTTGTAACACTAGATAGACAAGAGAATGTAAAATCAAGCAATTCATGGATTGCCGGAAAGTTGCCGTCGAAGAGAAGCTCCTCCGAGAACGAAGCGACTCTGAGAGAGTTCTTAACCTACTATCCACGCGTGGATGTAGCTAGGGCTGCCTCACGTCTAACCAACTCCAATCAGCCACTGAAGGGCGGAGTTATACGTGAACAAACTACTGCCCTCAAAAGAAATTACATTGAGAATAATATCCCGTAAATCTTTTCTTGAAGACGTAATGATAACGCCTCAGTAAGGCGGATTACGTATAATAAAGCGTCTAAGTTAAGTCTAATATACATAATGTCGTTCCCAACATTGAAATTGGAAAAGACATAAACGGTGAAAAAGAATATATGCAGTCTTTAATCACACCGTCTAGACGCATATGAACTCTCGGTATGCCCTGCTCTGCCAAAATAAACTATATGTAAAAAAGATAAAATGGCAGAAATGAGCCACGCGGACAAGAAACTAAACTATCATGCTTAGTAGCCGTCTTGTATATATATATATAAATATATAGCGTCGAAAAATAAAACACATGTTGTAATGACAATATTGGACTGCGTCGGTAAGTCAGGGACAAAGTCCCTGTACCGATCGAAAAATCCGAGTCCAATGACGCTATAAGTCTCTTATCCAAGATCGCAGCAATGAAGTCCGAAAAATAATCACTGGAAGAAATGCCAGAAGATATGAAAGGCATCTTCCGATACTACTAAAGGGAAAACTCGAAATCTTTCGAATCCCTTTCACCATCCTGTCGGACCCTATAAAGCGTTCGGTCGTCCGTAGCTTGATGCAACCGCGGAGCGCACCGACCCAGCGCCGTCGGATAATTCCTGATTCGACCGAGAAACCGTCAATTGCTGGGATGCTGCGAAACAACTGTGCTAACTCGGATAGCACGTCCGTCACTGAGGCCTGAGGAGCAGCGGTCTTACGATGCATTGCCGCAGGAAGCTCCGAGATCGTTACCCCGTGCATACTTCCAATATGCGAGCGAACAGAGTGTATAGGCCTCGTGTCCCTTGGCTACCGGATGGCGCGACCTATTCGCTGTGGAATCACTGAATGCCGAAACTGATCGGATACTCGAGGTCACGTAGCCAATGTGCGGTCGTGTGCCCTGCTGTGAGGATGAGGAAGCATTAAAGACAGTCTCTCGGACTGTCAATATAACGGAGCGTCCTGAGCAACGGACATATGCTCCGAATGTAAAATATCTGAACCACAACATGCGGTCCCCTATGTTGTTGGCTTCCTCCGATCTGTCCTCAATCTGCCGTCACTGGGTGAGTACTAAAGTAATTAAAGTGCTCGCATCACCCAAATCTCTTTCCTAGACCGCAACGGACGAACCCGGCAGCCGAACCATTCGATGAATGTACGCTACACCGGGTGAGCTAGCGAATGTCACTCCGTAAGCGATAGACATATTCCATGAGCACTTATTGCCGCTAACTCTTCATTAACTATGACGACAGAGGCACACTTTTGAAAGACATCTCCATAACTCTTCGAACAAGAAACCAGAAATGCTTGGATAGCAAGCATAAAATAATAATATATATAGCGTCGTTCAATAATTCGAAAGTTTGTGTGACATTATTGGACTATGTCGGAACTGAGGGACGATGTCCCTGAACCGAACCAAAAATTTCTAAGTCCACCGACGCTATCAGTTTCTTATCCGGCATCGCAGCATATGTTGTTCCGAAAGGGAAAGCTTGAAATCCACCGAATCCCTTTCGGTATCCCGTCGGACCGGATGAAACTTTCGGACGTCCGTACCCGCTTCCGCGGAGCGTCCCGACCCAGCATCGTCGGATAAAATATATGCGACAGATTCAGTTGATGCTGGGATGCTGCGATAAACTGTGCTATTAAGGAAAGCACGTTCGTTCCCGAGGCCTGTGCAGTAGCGGACTTACGATGCATTGCCGCTGGAAGCTCCGTGTACGTTGACTCCCGCATACTTCCTATGCGAACGTCCGGAGTCTGCAGGCCTCGAGTCCCCGGCTACCGACCCAGCGCTGTCGGATAATTCTCGATCCGACACCGTTTCTGTCGGCTGCTGGGATGCTGCGATAAGCTGTGCTATGTGCACAAGAATGTCCGGCGTCGAGACCTGCGGAGGCGCAGTCTATCGCTGCTTCGCCGAGGGCAGCTCCGCATCAGATGGCTCCCGCATACTTTTCCTATGCGAACGTCCGGAGTCCATCGGTCTCGAATCCCTGGCTGCCGGATGGTGTGACCTGGTCGCCGAAGAATCCTTGATCGGCGAAGCTGGTAATATATCGGCGGTCACGCAGCCAAGGTGCGGTCGTGTGCGCTGACGAGAAGAGGAAGCCTTAGCAGTCTCAGCGGACTGCCTATACAACGGAGCGTCCCGTGGACGTATGCTCCGCTAACGACACATTTGTACCACAACATCTGGGGCCAGATGTTGTTGAACGAGAGAGGGGCCTCTCTCGCTTGCCGTCCGGATGGACCGGAACGAGCTATGAACCGGACTAAAAGGCTTCCTCCGTTCTCCCTCCGATCCGCCGTCACTGGGTGTGCATTAAGTTAATTTTATAGTGCTCGCATCACCCCAAAATTCCTTCTAGACCGCAACGGACGAACCCGGCTGCCGAACCATTCGGTGAATGGACGCTACACCGGGCGAGCTAGCGGACGTCAAAGGCCGTCGAACCTACTAGGGTCCTCTTAGGCAATTGGCGTATTACATGAGCACTTTTCCGCTAGCCCTTCATTAATTGTGACGACGGAGGCACACTGTTGGAAGACATCACAGATACATCACCCTAATCTTGATCGTCTGAAATAGAAATTGATAAAGTAGAGTGACCCTGCGGGGAAAGGACCGGAGTGTCCAAATCCCCAACAACATACCGTGACATACGCTTCCCATATTGTCATCGAAATCATACGATACAGAACCGGAGTTAATGCGAGTACACTGACCACATATAGAATGATAATAAGGTCAGAGGAAGACTTCCTCTTAAAACAATTGATCAATATCCTTTCAATGTGAAAAGAAAACAAGTCCTGGTACTCGCACTAACCCCTGGCAATCAAAATACATAATAATAATATGATCCATTAATATAGAAAAAATAATTGAAATCAAAATATTTTGAAAAAATATTTTTTCAGAACAGCCCAAGTTTCTGAAAAGTAACGTTGAGCCCCAATGGATCCCAAGCCTAAGTGTGGACAAAAATTTTAAAAATATTTTAAACAATTTATTCAACACTTACGAACAATAATAATGTATCTAGTTATGATTGAAATAACATAAAGATATTATTATTTAGAAATCCCCCCCTCACACAGAGGGCTGTTGTAAATGTAAACAATGAGTGTAAAAACACTAAAATAAGACTCCAGGCACCCAGGCCCGAAATCAGTTACCAAAAATACACCATCTGATGCAAAACAGAGACTTCCAGGGAAGAAACTGCAGAACATCAGATGGTAGATGCAGAACACAACGCCTAACCACCCGTAGGTGAAGACGTAAACATGGGGAAAGAACAGAATTCATTCTGTTATTCAGCTAAACTCCCAAGAAATTTTAGTAATAATAATTACAGAAATTATGCCAAAAGCATGGGAGAATAGCAAGGGGGAACTTAAAGGACAGGGAGAGAGGAAAAACACTTGTAAAAACAGTGTAACTAAATAATCAGAATGACAACAAAATGGCTGCTGCCTTGAAAATAGGTAACTTAACATAATTTCATTAAAAAATTTTAAGTTACAGCCCTGATAATATTCTGTCACACATTCTTTTCCTCTCCTCCTTTTCTATCCTCCTTAGAATCACCATTTCACTAATATTTATTTGTCTGGCATCATTTAAACTGAGATTTAAAAGCACAAAGATCAGTCAGATGTTAACTGATGAAGGGCCAAACTTAGAATAATAAATGGCGCCAATTTCGGAACGTCCTTGACACTGCGCATGCGCAGTGGGGGCGAGGTGTGGAGGGCCTCTCTGGACATGTTTTCTTTAGTTTTAGATGCAAATTTTGGGGATTGGGGGGCAAAATTTGTGTTTGGCCCTATATTTTAAGAGTTAGCACCAGCTATGTCTGGGTCATTGGTACAGTATAAAAATATGATTTTTTTGGAGGGTTCAGAAAGACTTCTCGTGATAATCATGAACTCTGTAGAAAAGCTGAATTGATATCTATAGCTGAAACGGTTAATCGATTAATCAATGATCAACACCTTCATCGATCCAAAAAGTAATTGATTGGTTCAACGCGTTACTTTTGAACTACTGTATTATATGGGTTAACAGAGGAACAAACATGCCCCAAAACAGGCAAACATTGTCACACTGACTCACATCAATTATATGAGACAGAGTAAAGCATGCAAGATACTTGATGACATACTTGTTTACTAGCATGATCATCATACTGTATCAGTAGCTGGAAATGGTCATTCTTACCCTTTACCCATTGCAAGTAGCAGACGATACATGCAAAATAAATTCTGGAATTACTAACAATTTTCAATTTTTGTCTCAAAAACATAGCTTATGACCCCTCATTGGATCAAGCTCATTGAGCTTGTTCCAATGAGGGTTCATAAGCTATGTTTTTGAGACAAAAATTGAAAACACAATAAATTTGAATGGAGATTTTTGTATATATGCCTTGTCGGTTTTGTTGTTATGTTGGGTGAGGGGTTCATGCTGTAAATTATCAACGGTATGGCAATTATTCAGATCTCTATTTTGACAAGTGATTAATCGGTTAACCAAGGTTAATCCTCATGATTAATCGATCAAGAAAATCCCTTAACCGTTTCATCTCTACTGATATCCATTGATTTGGGTTTCCAGTCATTCTGAATCATATTAGTCAAAATAAATTTATTACATGTTGGAGAATCTTTTTCAACATTATTCTTATCTACATCTTCAAATCCTCTAGCAACCAAACAAGGGTTATTAACATGTTTTCCTTCAATTTCCTTTACTCAACATATCTACCGAGTTGATATATAAGGTTGTCCCTCATCAGGTACTTCATTGTAAACATCAAATTCTTTCCATTTCTTCAGTTCAACCATTTTAGCTTCATCAAATGAAAGATTCCATCTCAGCTATCATTGCGCTGTCCTCTCCCAACTCATTAACAGATGCAGATGGCTAAATAACTTTTATACTATCCATACTAGCTAAATCCGGGGATTGTTTGATTCCTACTAATCTGTCTGGTGCTTGATACATCACATTTATGCACATTATACCAAGATTGCAGTTCCTTTACCTGCACGAGAAAGAATTTTCACGACACAAGGTCCATCCTCACTGTTGAAAGAGATCAATTGGAAATTGAATGAAATGGTTTTACACACCAAAGGCGTGCTGAGACGCTGCGGGGCAAGTCCCTTTCGACCCACTGTGACTGTTTGAGATCTTGTAGCTACATGTCTAGGTGTGTGGAAGGAGGAAAAGAATTCGGGTACTCAGCAGATGTCCCAGACTTAGATGATCAAGAAAAACGTTTGTTTGTCTTTGTGTTGGTCGTTGACTGAACCTTCGGGTGAGGACCGGAGCAAGATGGGGGGGGGGGGGGGGGTCTCACACTCACAAAGGTGCTACCTCTCACCGAGGATGCTGTAATTTTCGGGCAAGTAAAGTCAGCCACTTTGAAGGTTGATCATGATGCGGTGGGGGAGGGGGGGGGGGGCATCGTTGGCAGGTATAGTCTGCCTCAGGCATTTGATCAAAGCTGCAGTTGGATTGGATCTTTTGGATTACAGTTGGATGTGTCTTTCACAAAGGGGCTCTCACAAAGGTGCTACCTCTCACCGAGGATGCTGTAATTTTCGGGCAAGTAAAGTCAGCCACTTTGAAGGTTGATCACGAGGCGTGGGGGGGATGGGGGTGGGGGGGGCATCGTTGGCAAGTATAATCTGCCTCAGGCATTTGATCGAAGCTGGAGTTGGATCATTTTTGGATTACAGTTGGATGTGTCTTTGTATCGTGAAGAGAAAACAACAACAGCCCCTTTCAAGGACCATGCATAAAAAGACCCGAACTTCCCTGGTTTGGGGGCAGGACTGCATTGAAACCTGCCGGGGACAAAGAATGTGCACTACCAACGCTTACAAAAAGGGGTAGAAGCGGGGCGCAGGACCAACGCTTGGCCATTTGATGCTTTTAATGTTTTTATATTCTCAAAACTGTCAGATGTTGTTTAAGTAGTCTCTTCACTGACATTATCAGTATATTATTTGTCTTTGGATCTTCAACATCATCATTCCTGAGTAAAAGTGGCTCATCCTCAATTGGATCCACATTGTCTTGAGTGTCAGGAACTAGTTAAGAAATTTTATCACAGTTAATGTCAATATCACTTGAGACATCATTGATTTTTGTTTATCTAGAGATCATTTAACACTTTGATACTTTTGTACGTCTTATGACATACAAAATTAAACGGTGCATTGATACTTTGTGGTCATATGTTTTGTTATTATTTTTCGATTTTTTAAAGTTTTAACCTCAATTTCTATTTTCTCCCAAATAGTGCTCAGTGACAACCGTTGAGTCAAATGTTATCGCAGCTAAAAATACTAATATAATCCTGCTGTCAAGACTTCTTAACTGGTTGAGAGCTAGAAGCCACTATCAGGGCTTTCAAAAAATGAGGAAACCAGAGCAAAAGCCAACACTTTCCTTGCTTATATTTCATATTCAGTCAAACACAAATAATATTTTGTTAATACAAATTTGTTTTACTACAAATTATTGGAGAGTGCATGTGTGCCCTCTCCAATAATTTGTAATAAAAGAAGTTTTGAATAACAAATTCAGACCACCAAAAATAATCTAGCCCTCAGCCAGTAGAGATGGGCAATATACCGAAAAACCGAACCGATACCGATATCATGGGGACACCGAAAAACCGAACCGACCCAATCTTTGAATACCGAAACCAACGGTATTTTCAATTTTCCCTGTGCATTCGCTATTCTTAAGGCCTTGATGAGGACTGATAGCAGTTGAAGTGTTCATTTTCATGAAAGAAGTGACTGATTTTATTTTTCAGTTTTGTTAAGCCTTAAGGACCAGGGCAGTTGTACCTAATTGTCAATAGTCTACAACCTGTACATGTCCAGTTGCTCAGCAGTGATTTCTAGCCAAGTCTTGGCTGCCTTAACAGACAGCCAAGACTTGGCTAGAAATCACTGACCAGATAATTTTACTACTGTCATCAGGCCCACCTAAAGATGACATCTTCAGGACACACATTCTATGATTACAGACACCTTAAGTGGAGCTTGAAAGGTTAAGGCGTATTCAGAACAAGTCACCAAATTACTGTAGATATGATCTGTGTTGACAAAAGAATGACAATGTTGAGCCCATTAACAATGGCATGTGTAGCACTGTGATAGAATGATACAAGAACAACTTATTCTGTATTTTTCTGACATGGATTCTCCTTTGGTACTATCAGTGAATCTGAAGTCACATACCGAATACCGAACCGATACCGTGGTATGCCCACACAAAAATACCGAAACCGATACCGAACTCAAAATTACAATACCACCCATCTCTATCAGCCAGGTAATCACTGAATGTGAAAAATATCTTGTTATTTGTACTTTCGATGTTTGACGTTGCATTTGAAAAATGTTGAAGAAACTGAATTGCCAGTGACGTTTGAACGTCAGAATAATTAAAGTCAGTCTCAAAGGGTAAGAACCTGGATGTATGTTCCTCTATGTCTGAGAAATACCACCTGGATGTATGTTCCCCCATATCTGAGAACTACCACAGCACTGTCTTGACCAATTACCACTGAAGATTGTTTTTACCAGTTGCAAAGGTGTTGTATGACCATGTATTCTTTCTAAGAGCCATTCTTATTCTCTCAGAGGATTCTGTCTCAACGAAAGCTTTTCGAGCTGAATGCATACAGTACAACTGCCATGGACTGGTCACTTTCCATGGTTGGGCAATACTTCCATGGACACAATGATATTAGATTTCAAACCCTGTTTACAGCAATAATAATCAAAAATTTAATTAATGAAGCACAGGGTACAATATCATTTATTAAAATTTTATTGATGATGATGATTTTCTATTACCTGGTAAAATCATGTGTGGAGATCACTGCCCACGCATGGATTATGACTAGTCCTCGGTGACTGTACTATAAAGTTCAGATTCTTTTCCACTTGCTCACTCATCATTGTTCCTTCTAATGCTGGCAATTCATCATTTAATGTACACGGTAGATTAGGGTACCTTCCATAAACTAACAGAAAAGCACTATAATCATGTACATTTGTCAAAGAGTTTTTTTGTATTCACAGCCCATGCCAAAGCAATCTCCATATCAACATAGTTTTCATGTCACACTTTGTTGAAACTTTCTGTTAGGGTATGATTATGTCTCTCCAAAAGTCTGCTGCTCCAGGCCCTTTCAGCTGTTGTAGTTCTTCTCATGATAAGCATGAACTCTGTTGAAATGCTGGCTTGATATCCATTGATTTTGGTTTCCAGTCATTCTGAATCATATTGGTCAAAATAAGTCTCAAGGATTCCTTATTATATGTTGGAGAACCTTTTTCAATATCATTCTTATCTACATCTTCAAATACTTTGGAAACTAAGCAAGCATTTTTAACATGTTTTCCTTCAATTTCCTTTACTTATCATATCCACTATGTTGATATATAAGGTTGTCCGTCAACAGGTACTTCATTGTAAACATCAAATTCTTTCTGTTTCTGCAGTTCAATCATTTTAGTTCATTAAAAGATTCTCAGCTATCATTGCGTTGTCCTCTTCCAACTCATTAACAGATGTTGATGGCTAAATAAGCTTTAAACTATCCACACTAGTTAACCCTTTACCCAACGTAACGGCCAAAACCGGCCAGCGCTATTCTCAAAAATCGCCAATTAATTTTCAAAATATTTTCATTTTTTGTCTCAAAAACATAGGTTATGACCCCTCGTTGGAACGAGCTCGTCGAGCTCGTTCCAACGAGGGGTCATAACCTATGTTTTTGAGACAAAAAATGAAAAAAATTAGTTATTCAATAATTTTTTTTGCAAGTGTCGTCTGCTTTTCATGGTAGGTAAAGGGTTAAATCCAGGGATTGTTTGTTTCCTACTAATCTGTCTGGTGCTTGATACTCCACATGTTACCAAGATCCATATTTTCCAGTTACTTTACCAGTGTGAGAAAGAATTTTCACAACACATGGTCCATCCTCACGGTTGAAAGAGATCAACTGGCCTTTTGATGCTTTTAAAGTTTTTATATTCTCAAAACTGTCAGAAGTTGTTTCAGTAGTTTCTTCACTGACATTATCAGTAAAGGTGTTGTACAACTGTATATTCTTTCTAAGAGCCCCTCTCACTCTCTCTGAGGGTTCTGCCTCAACAAAAGCTTTTTGAGCTGAATGCATAGAGTTCAGATTCTTTTCCACTTATCGCTCATCATCATTCCTTCTAATACTGGCAATTTTCATTCATCATTCAATGTACATGGTAGATCAGGATTTTTTCCATAAACTAGCTGAAAAGTGGTCTAACCATGTACATTTCAAAGAGTTTTTTGTATTCACAGCCCATAACAAAGCAATCTCCATATCAATCTTGTTTTCATGTAACACTTTGTTGAAAATTTCTGTTGGAGTATGCTCACGTCTCTGGAAGTCCATTGTCCCAGGCACTTTCAGCTGTTGCAGTTGTGATTGTTATATTGAAATTTTCTGACAAGTCCTTTAGCTCCCATTTCTCAAATTCTCCTCCATTATTAAAAAATAAATTTTGTTTAGCAGCTAGCTCCATGTATCCCATCCATTTTTGTATAAAACTTCTTGCAATCACTGAAGGTTCCTTGCTTGTAATTTTTGTGGCTGGGCTGTACCATATCTAGAAAATAAGTCCATCATGTGCAAATAACAAAAATATGGTTTAATTTTGTGTATATCCATTGGAACTGTCTCATTGAAGACAAAGGCACTGGCATAAATTTTATAAAAGTTCCACACTCATTAACTACCTCTTTTATAATGTTCCAATAAGTCAGGTCTTTGGACTCCGGCATTGCTCATTAAATTTAAAAGCTTCTCTGGTGTAGCATGACCAAACTGATTATGCAATTTGCTCAACACTTAACAAATTTCATGTTTTTGACATCCTTAGCTAGAATTTCTCGCAGTTGATCCTGTTCATAACCAGAAGTTTCCAATTTGCTTTGCATTTGTCTAGGATGATTGTTAATACAGTAGTGTCCACTGGAGGTAAATTCCACAACATGGCAATGGCACACAACAATTTAAGTCATGTCCTGTTAATCGTTATTACAATATCTAATACAGAGTTCTCATAATATCTACAGTATATGACTGTATTGCAATATCCCAAATGTATTTGCATGATAATACATCGTGGAAGCATTTACAAATAATGATATGAGCCCAATTTTAGACACAGTCTGCGGGGGGGAGCCTTTGTGTTGTAAAAAGGCTTGAATCACTGCCAGGGTATCCGAGTCCGAATACGAAAAGTTTTCCTGGCGATCCCCAGACCCAGACCCACACAAATAGGAGGGGCACCTCCCTCCCATCCCCTCCTCCAAGTCATGCCTGCGGCCTTCAGCGTCTCAATCTTTGACCCCCATATCTTACTGCGCCACCCACCCCCAAATCGAAAGCCTTGCGTCGCCACTTGGCCAACTCAACTACTGCCAGTTTTGTGAACGGTTTTCAACTTCGTCTAAAATGTATTCAATCGTAATTCCCTGTATGATGTATCTGAACGTTTTTAAACAATTGTCAAATTATTATTACCGTTTTCATCATCATGTCACTTCTAATTAAATACTCTACATGAAAAGTTCAACTAAGAATGAAGACGTCGCTGATTTGGGGATGAAGTCGAAGACCAAAGTTTTTGACGCCAGAGCCAACTATTCTCTTTTAGAGCAACCGTTCGGTAAGTGAAGTCAATTTCATGATTTTTGGGGCACTATGTGATAAAGCTGTCATTCCCAGCTTCTTCCACTGACGGTTTGTGTTCAAGAGAATTGATCAACTTTACAAACTGACAGAGACATAATCTGCCCTGAAAACACCGCATACCCACCATTAATATTCTTTCTAAAAAAACAACAAAGGTAGCACCGCTCTCAATATGCATCACTGCGTGCACTTCTCAACGAAAAAAGAAAAGCGCCAACGAACCGAAACGACCTTTCTTAAAATGTACGGACAGGGCGTGTGGGCAGAGTCGGGTTTTTTATTTGCAGATTGAAGGACGAAATTTGAGCGTCAAGGCTTGATCAAACAACTAAATCCAATCAAAGTAAACTGCAACCGGGTAATTAAGGGAGCTTCCATCCCTTCAATCCCAGACAAAATTTCAAATGGTTATTTTCGGGAAACGGTCAAATCAGCCGCCAGCCAAATCGGCCGTTGACAATTTCGGACGAATCGGCCGTGCGATCTGGGTTCATGTGATCTTACCAGCCGTAGTGAAAATAGACAGATATCACTAAGAAATCAAGATGGAAATAACACACATTTATTTAGCCAATTAGACAATCTATCAAAAATTTTCCATAATCATCCGAACTGTAAAAGAACATTCCTAGAACTAGAGAAACAGAATTTACTGCATCCAGTAAATTCAAGTCTGTGTGAAAAGGGTTAAAGTATCAGGAATAAACTCTACAGAAAGAGAATTTATGGAGGCTTATCTTCTGGTGTAAAATATTTTTTAACAAATCAGAAATGGGTTTTCGTTAACAGTATTTACAGATATTCATACAGGAATCAGAACAATTTTTATAAGAAACAGAAAAGGCATATATGTGACCAGCATTCAAAGGGTTCGATACACGAATCAGAAATGGACAATTTTGGCTTTGCCCACTAATTTGAGTGATGAAATACATTCATAAACTTTAGAAATACATTAAGGTGTAAATGCATTTCCCAGTCTTTCTGAATAATATGCACTTGATGACCTCATTCAGGTGGACCGTATATTGAATCTCCAGCACTTTTTAACTCAGTCGGTGTAGTCCCATGTCTACATCTACACTGAAGAATGAGCGCAACCCACTTTGAAATAATGGCTCCACCAACTTCAGATCTGTCATCTGTCATTCAGATGGAAAGGGTGAAAAAAACATAGATGAGTGCAAACTGGTTATTGTTAACCTGCATGCCAAAATGCATCGAGATAGGACGATCCGTATTTGAGTTGTCGCGCTGACAAAGGGTGCACAGACTCTATGTCGGAGATATCGTCATAAAAACCTTAAAAACCCCAAGAGCTCATTTGAAGGCCTGCTCATAAAAGAGCATCTAGTGACATAAACAAGGCATACATAAAACTAGAACTTCTCTAATAAATTAATTTAAACAGTCATAGCACTAACACAGTTAACAGTACAGTCAACTATGTCAGTATTGCATATTTTACCAGCATCCTGACAGTATACAATTACATGTACACCGGAATTCTTCATGATGAAGTTGTTTGTTTTTATATTAACTTGGTTTGGGAATTAATTCTGTACAATGAGATTAAATAAATAGATCATGTTATTGTATGTGACAGTCACAGCTTTCTCCCTACTGCTTTTTGTGAAATTCTTTCATATAGAGAAAATATTCATACAGGAATCAGAACAATTTTTCTAAGAAATCCGAAAAGGCATATATGTGCACACCATTTATAGGGTTCGATCAAGGAATAAGAAATGGACATTACTGCCGCTGCCATTTGTTTGAATGATGAGATACATGTATAATCTTCAGAACTGCATTAACTGGTATAAAATGAAATTCCTAATAGGTCGAAAAAGTATGCATTTAATGACCTCTCTTGAACGCATAGAGGTGGACCACATTTTGAACCTCCAGCAAGTTTCAACTCATTTGGTGTAGGTACCATTACTATTGGTCATACCAAACCTGATGTATGAGTATAAACTACTTTGTAAATATTGGCTCCACCAACTTCGGATCTGCCATATTTGTAGATGATGGCAAATGTTCATATTAGCAAGGCAATGATGAAGTGCATGCATGGGACCTCTGGAAAATATATTGCAAGTAAAAAGGTTCAGTAATGTTGGAATGTAGACGTTGAAAGGCCTTAAAGACCTCCCGAGAGCCTGTCTGAAGACTTATTGGGATTGTCAAAATACCGAGGTCCCACCTATATCCATGTGCGTTTAGAACAACACTGTGAGAATGGAAATGGTTTTCATTATTCTCAATGATTTTTTCGAAGAGAGGTGCACCATCGAAGTGCAGTACGCTTTAGTACACAGCGCCATCGTGCCCCCATATTAAGATCTTCAGAGGGTTAAAATATTCGCTTTAAATATTCCATTTTAATCCTTTAACCCTTTACCCAACGAAAAGGCCGCATCCGCCCGCGTAATATGCAAATTGAGAAGTTGAAAAAATATTAGTTCCAACGAGGGATCCCATGATATGGTTTTGTTGAAATTGTTCGGAAAATTTGAAAAAAAATGATATTTGAAATAATAAATTTTGCTATCGTCTGCGTTGGGTAAAGGGTTAAATGGGGGCGCAGTGGCTGAGTTGGCAGAGGTGCAGGCTGCAAGTCGAGCGGTCCTCACTCTGTCCTTGGGCAAGACACTTCACCCCATTGCCCACGTGTGTGCATGGTGGCGATGTGTACTAAAGCGTACTGCACATCGATGGTGCACCTGTCTTCAACCAATGCTAACCCTGCTTGTGTGGAGTTAGTATGTGGGGAATCTGATAGTTGCTCGCTGTTGCCCGGAGATTCTCCCCAGGTACTCTGGCTTCCTCCACCCGTAAAACTGTCCTGGTCATGGTAAACCACTGTGCAGAAATATGTGACATTAAACACCAATAAATAAATAATCCTTTAAAAATGAGCTCATTCCAATGAAGGGTCATAAGCTATGTTTTTCAAGCAAAAATGAAAAAGTAATTAAAACTGAATAGACATTTCTGTGTATAAAGCTGACCGGTTTTTGCCTTTATGTTGGCTAAAGGGTTAAGAATCCCTTAGTTTGGAAAGCACACTGAAAAGGTGTCCCATTCCACAGAGAATTAAATGTTTCAGAAAAGAAAGCGAAAAACATTCTGTAGCCATGAGTTATATTAAAGATATTCACATCGAAGTATTAAGAGGGTTAAAATCTGACCATTCAAATATTCCATTTTATTACTTTGTAACTGTGATAGGTGTTTCGAGAAAGCCACACACCACTCCATCCCAAAACCTCTCAATCCTGAGTTATGATTGAGAATAAATAGATTTAAAAAAAAAATGCTTTGAAAAGTGAAGCTTTCTCTCTCTCTTCAATGATTGAGACTGAAGTTTTGTAACATGATACAACATAAATATACAGTGCTGTTCAATGTAACAAAGAATTCTATCTCAGCTCTCGGCTTTCTCTCTGGAGATTTCTGTTTTAGATAATGGTTACTGCTTCAGCTAACTCATTTCCCAGTAAATGTTGTAAACATATTTTTAACATCTAGAGTCCGAAGGCCCCACATGCCTCCAAATCATAGATGACCAAGTACCAATGGCAGGCAGTCTATCAGTATACCAAAAACATTGAGATAGGATTGATTGTATTTGGGTTATCATGTTGACAAACAGTGCATAGAAGGCATTCTATGAATGTTATTAATTTATTGGGGTTTAATGACACTTCAACAGCTAGGCCACCTCGTGTCGTACAGTTTTTACGGATGGAGGAAACCAGAGAACACAGAGAACCACCAAACAACAACAACAAGCAACTGTCTGGCTCCCCAACATGCTAACTCCACACAAGCAGGGTTACTGCAAGTGTATCATCGACATGCAGTATGTCTTAGTACACATCATCACTATGCCATTATGTGGGCAATGAGGGTGAAGTGTTTTTGCCTAAAGACACAAGGCACTTGCCACAGATATGATTCAAACTGAGAACCTCTCGGCTTGCAGCCTGCACCTCTAACTGCTTAGCCACCGTGCCCCTCTATGAATGTAATGGGAATACTTTAGAGGCTTATTTTGGGGATAAAATAGTTTTAAAGAAATAAGAAATAGGTTTTCAATGACAGTATTCATAGATATTCATTCAAAAATCAGATAATTTTTGCCAAGAAACCAGAAAAGGTATATATCTTCACAGCATTCAAAGGGACCAATCAAGGGAATGCACAAGGAGATTCAAAAATATGATTTCCAGCAATTCTGGTAATAGCCCTCGTGACTCCTGTTCGACCTTGGCCCAAATTTTGAATCTCCATTGAGTGTCAACTCGTTTGGTATTAGTCCCAGGTCCATACATCATACCATGCTTGAAATATGAGCATGACCCACTTTCACAAATTTTGGCCACACCAACTTGTTACGTAAAAGTGGATGTATGGACTTCAGGAATGCTTTAGAGCGTCAAAACATGTGATTTCCAGCAATTCTGAAAAAATGCATTCAATGACCCCAGGTGACCTCCGTGACCTTGACCCACATTTTTGAACCTCCATCAAGTGTCAACTTATTTAGTGTTGGCTCCAGGTCCATGCATCACACCATGCTTGAGATATGAGCTTGACCCACTTTCAAAAAATTTGGCCACACCCACTTTTTTCATGAAAAAATGCACATCTGAATTTTGGGGAAGCATTTGGAGGTCAAAAAATGTGATTTCCAGCAATTATGAAAAATGCACTCATTGACCCCTGAGTGACCTCGGTGACCTTGACCCATATTTTGAATCTCCATCGAGTGTCGACTCATTTGCTGTTGGTCCCAGGTCCATATGTCATACCATGCTTGAGATATGAGCGTGACCCACTTTTCAAAAATTTTGGCCACGCCCACTTTTTTACGTCAAAATGCATGTGTGTATGTCAGGAATGCTTCAGGGGGTCAAAAATTGTGATTTCTAGCAATTATGAAAAATGCACTTAATGGCCCCTAGGTGACCTCCGTGACTTTGACCCATATTTTGAATCTCCATCGAGTGTCGACTCATTTGGTGTTGGTCCCAGGTCCATACATCATACCATGCTTGAGATATGAGCCTGACCCACTTTCAAAAATTTTGGCCACGCCCACTTTTTTTACTTCAAAATACATGTGTGTACGTCAGGAATGCTTTAGGGGGTCAAAAAATGTGATTTCTAGCAATTATGAAAAATGCACTTAATGACCCCTAGGTGACCTCCATAACTTTGACCCATATTCTGAATCTCCATCGAGTGTCGACTCATTTGGTGTTGGTCCCAGGTCCATACGTCATACCATGCTTGAGATATGAGCGTGACCCACTTTCAAAAATTTTGGCCACGCCCACTTTTTTTACTTCAAAATACATGTGTGTACGTCAGGAATGCTTTAGGGGGTCAAAAAATGTGATTTCTAGCAATTATGAAAAATGCAGTTAATGATCCCCAGGTGACATCCATGACCTTGACCAATATTTTTAATCTCCATCGAGTGTCGACTCATTTGGTGTTGGTCCCAGGTCCATACGTCGTACCATGCTTGAGATATGAGCGTGACCCACTTTCAAAAATTTTGGCTACGCCCACTTTTTTATGTCAAAATGCATGTGTGTATGTCAGGAATGCTTTAGGGGGTCAAAAAATGTGATTTCTAGCAATTATGAAAAATGCACTTAATGACCCCTAGGTGACCTCCGTGACCTTGACCCATATTTTGAATCTCCATCAAGTGTCGACTCATTTGGTGTTGGTCCCAGGTCCATACGTCATACCATGCTTGAGATATGAGCGTGACCCACTTTCAAAAATTTTGGCCACGCCCACTTTTTATACTTCAAAATACATGTGTGTACGTCAGGAATGCTTTAGGGGGTCAAAAAATGTGATTTCTAGCAATTGTGAAAAATGCACTTAATGACCCCCAGGTGACCTCCGTGACCTTGACCCATATTTTGAATCTCCATCGAGTGTCGACTCATTTGGTGTTTGTCCCAGGTCCATACGTCATACCATGCTTGAGATATGAGCGTGACCCACTTTCAAAAATTTTGGCCACGCCCACTTTTTTTACGTCAAAATGCATGTGTGTATGTCAGGAATGCTTTAGGGGGTCAAAAATTGTGATTTCTAGCAATTATGAAAAATGCACTTAATGACCCCTAGGTGACCTCCGTGACCTTGACCCATATTTTGAATCTCCATCGAGTGTCGACTCGTTTGGTGTTAGTCCCAGGTCCATACATCATACCATGCTTGAGATATGAGCGTGACCCACTTTCAAAAATTTTGGCCACGCCCACTTTTTTTACGTCAAAATGCATGTGTGTGCGTCAGGAATACTTTAGGGGGTCAAAAAATGTGATTTCCAGCAATTCTGAAAAATGCACTCAATGACCCCTAGATGACCTCCGTGACCTTGACCCATATTTTGAACGTCCATCGAGTGTCGATTCATTTGGTGTTGGTCCCAGGTCTGTAGGTCATACCACGCCTGAGATATGGGCGTGACCCACTTTCGAAACACCCCCACGGAGAACCCTAATGCCCCAGGAATCTGAAAAATATTCAGTGCCGAGAACTTGTGGCTGTCTATCAGCATGCCAAAAAATCAACGAGATAGGGCAATTCGTTTTCGAGTTATCTTGCGGACAAAAAAGTGATGAGAAGACAGAAAACAGGAGAAGAAGAAGAAGAAGAAGAAGAAGAAGAAGAAAGAAGAAAAAAAAAAAAGAAAAAGAAACCGTGCAAAAACAATAGTCTGTGTGATTCACACAGACTAATTACCAGTGTACTCAATCCAAAAAAATAAAAAATAAAAGTGTCGGTCTCCAAAATTGGAGCGATTTCGAGTCTCAGGACACAAATCTCGAAAACCAAGTCTATGAACTTAACACATATATACGCCACCTAAACAGACTGAACAACGTCCACTCTCCTGAATTCTCTAGGGACCTAAAAAGATCTAGAATTTATAAAAAAAAAGGCAGCAACAGAAATAAAGAACAGAAAAAATACCACAATTATAACCTGTATGCAGGTTTGGAAACCCTGCAGAATGATGCAGCCCGATGGATAACAGGGTCGAGTAATGCCGCAGCGCTAGAAGCAATCAGGGGTGAGCTTGGGTGGATGAGGATCAAGGACAGGATAGACCTATTGAAACTCGGTTATCTTAATTATTTGGTAAATCTCCCCGATGGCCGATGGTGTAAAGTAATGTTTCTGAGAACTTTCAACTCAAATATCAAGACGGGGTGGATAGTCCAAGTGAGGGAGCTAGTAGAAAACTACTCATTGGAGATCTCGGACCTTGACGTTGGGGCAAACCAGGGTAAAAAGATCGTCAGAGAAAGGGTCATGGAGGATTGTAATCGTAATTGGCGAGAGGGGGTCAAATCAAAGAGAACTTTGTGTGGCTTACGTGATAAAGAGAAGCCTGGTTTTGAAGAGTACCTTGATGGCACCTTTGGGGGCTCACTGCTGTTCAAGCTGAGGTCGCGGTCCCTGGAGCTGAGGGGAAAATTGGGAAAAACAGTGAAAAGGAGTTCCAGATGTGTAATTTGGGCGTGGTGGAGACCCTGGAACACTTTCTTATAGAATGCCCAAAATACCAGTCTAACAGAACAAGATTCACGGGGAGCATAATGGGGAAGTGGGATGGGAGAATGAAGGACATGTGGTTAGGGGGCGACTCAAAGGAAAAGGTTAATATGCTAATCGGAGAGATTGGGAAGAATGGGGCAAGGGATGTCATCAAGCAGTTCGTCTCCGAGTGTTGGGAGGAGAGAAGAAGCGTAGGAATAAGGAGGCAGTTAGTAGAACAGGGGTAATCAAGGCCTTCTCATACGAGAACCGCGACAAACCAGCGACCGGCCAAAGTGTTATTATGTTATTATTAGACGGATTACATCCTCATGGTCTACTAGCCAAAACATGGTACAGAAAAATTAACAACCAAATAAATTTGGACTGTTTTCCTGCTGTGAGTCAGTAAGTGTAGTATTTTCTGCGCTAGACTGACCATCCAAACACAGCACCCAAAACATTCAAGGTATGTATGCCTACAAATAGTATTTACCCTACAAACACTATTTATTTACCCTACAAACACTATTTACTAATTTTATCTCAGTTTAGACAAATTTACAAATATTTACTGTTTTATTTTTCAATATGCCTGATATAATACACAATAGATCCTATAGTTGCGGAACCTGCGATAGAACGGTCAATTGGCCAGCCCGCGGAATTGTTTGTGACACCTGCGATCAGTGGTACCATGCCACAGGTCAAAGCGTAACTTCCAGTTCTTACAATCTTCTAAGCGACACAAAACTTGATGTAAGCTGGCATTGCAAAATATGCCAAAATCCAAAAATTATAGTTCTGTAATTTTTTACCAACTGAGCATAAAAGAGCAATGCTACCTGCCTGAAAACTCAAAATCAACATCATTGTCAGACACACTAAATACATGCAAAAGCCCTGAAATTAAAGACATCAAACCATTGCATAGCTTAACTCCTGAGAGAAAAAATCTAGATAAAAATAAACTCTTATTAAGAATAATAAATGTGAACTTCCAATCAGTGAAAATGAAGAAAGACAGGATCCTAAATATGCTTGCCAGCTGCAATCCCGACGTAGTCATTGGTACAGAAACATGGCTAACAAACGACATCAGGCCATCAGAAATATTTCCTCCAGACTACAAAGTCTTTATAAAAGACAGAACTAGAAAACACGGAGGTGGGGTACTGCTTGCTATCAAGGCAAGCCTTGAAAGCGAAGAAATACTAGAACTTGACACTGATTGCGAAATAATCTGGGCGAAAATAAAACTGAAAGAATGTAGAAATATCCAAATTTGTTCTTATTACAGAAATAAAGTCAATGACGAAACAAGTCTAAAACATCTAAAAATGTTCTTGGAGAGAGGTATAAATACAAACAACTCAATAAACATAATTGGTGGGGACTTCAACTTCCCAGGTTGGGACTGGCGAGACACCACCCTAAAAGCTAATACACCCACTCAAATCTACATCTTAACTTTCTTGATTTGATACAAGACCTCAGCCTAAACCAACTTGTCAAGGAACCAACAAGGAAACAAAACACCCTAGACCACCTACTCACAAATGAACCAAACATAGTAACAAAACTTGATGTGATCCCTGGCCTGTCTGACCATGACATTGTCTTCGCAGAATGCAACATTATTCCAGCCAGTTTGGATCAACCACCTCGTAAAATACCACAGTACAAAAAAGCAGACTGGGGTTCATTTCGAGATGATTTGCTATCTTTACACACCGATCTAGTCGATCAAGAAAGAGACCCGAATAAAATGTGGGAAGCATTTCATCACACCATTACCGATGGCATCTCCAAGTACATCCCGCACAAAACCCTCAATAAAAAGACTAAATTACCATGGGTCAATTTCGAACTCAAACACCTATTAAAAAAACAGGAACGCCTGTATAAAATAAAGAAGAAAAACGCAGACGAAAAATCACAACTAGATTATAAAAACATAAAAAGGCTAGTCCAAAAACGCATGAGACAAGCATACTGGAACTATGTTGAAAACTTATTTAATGATTCGGAAAGTCAGAACACAGATAACACTCGGAGCAAACAAGAAAATGACAACCTATGTGAACAGCCCCAGAAGAACAAACGCTTCTGGACCTTTATTAAACATAAAAAAGGATTACACAGGAGTCTCGTCTCTTAAAGTAAATGGAATCCTACATGAAAATCCACAAGATAAAGCAAACATCCTAAATGACAAATTCCACTCTGCATTCTCTGCAAATATTACAATATCAAAGGAGCAGTTCGAAACATCAGACTACATGTCACAACCTGCAAACTATTCAACCATGCCATCACTAAACATAACTACTCTCGGGATCCAAAAGCTACCTAACCAACAAAAACCACACAAAGCCCCAGGACCAGACAATATTCCACCAATCATCCTAAAAACACTTTCTTATGAAATAGCCCCTATCCTCAACATGATCTTCCAGAAAAGCCTTGAAACGGGCAATGTACCATCAGACTGGAAAAGGGCTCTAGTTACGCCTGTCTTTAAAAAAGTCTCACGCTCATCACCAGGAAACTATAGATCAATATCGTTGACATGTATCTGTTGTAAAATCTTTGAACACATAATTACAAGTGCCCTCATGAAACATGGCGAAACAAATAATATCTTTTTCCGCCTCCAACATGGCTTTAGAAAAGCCAGATCCTGTGAAATTCAACTACTCGATTTTGTTGATGATCTTACAGAAAACATAAAAAACAAAGTTCAAACTGATGTCATCGTTATGGACTTTGCTAAAGCATTTGACAAAGTAAATCACAGCCTGCTTATACACAAACTCAGATATTACGGGATCCACGAAAAGGTCTGTGATTGGATCCAAAATTGGCTTAGTAATAGAACACAATCCGTTGTTATGCAAGGGCAAACGTCTGTCCCCATACCAGTAGAATTAGGTGTTCCACAAGGGTCAGTCCTTGGCCCATGTCTCTTCCTGTACTACATGAACGACCTTCCGGACAAAATAAAATCAACAGTCCGCCTCTTTGCAGATGACACACTTGCATATACCACCATAAACAAACCATCTTCAAAAACACAGCTCGAAAATGACGTGCAAGAAATGGGGAGATGGGAAATAAAGTGGCTGATGCAATTCCACCCTGACAAGTGTAACATCCTCTCAGTAACAAACAAGAAATACAAGCAAATAAATACATATACACTACACGATCATATACTCAGCCATATGGACACCATGAAATACCTTGGCCTAACGATAAAATCTGATCTAAACTGGGACATACATATAAATAATATCTACAATAAAGCTAACAAAACTATTGGCTTCCTTAGGAGGAACTTAAATATTGCCTCTCTTAAAATCAAAGAACAAGCATATAAAGCCATAGTTAGACCATTGGTCGAATATGCTAGTATAGTGTGGGACCCACACACACAAAATGGGATAAATAAAATTGAAAAAATTCAAAGGCGTGCAGCTAGATATGTGACAAACCGACATCACAACAGATCAAGTGTCTCAGACATGATAGCTAGCCTAAACTGGAAAACACTTGAAGAAAGACGTAAAAATGCTAGACTTCAAATGCTTCATAAAATTGTACACAATACAGTAGCAATTGATTATAAATCTAGACTAAACAAGCCACGTCGTACCACTCGCCATTCCCATCACAACGCTTTCTGTGTGCTTGAGTCTCGCATTGATGTACGTAAATGGTCGTTCTTTCCACGCACAATACAGGACTGGAACAATCTTTCACAAAAAACTGCCACCTTAGAAAATTATAATAAATTCAAAGAAGCACTAGAAACTAACTCAAATAAGGACGAAACAGGAAACAGTAGTGGTGACATGCCAGAGGACTACCCGGGTGTAAATTGCAGCCCTTCGCCACTAAAAGCCTAATAGATATACACATGTGCATATAGACATGGAAGTTGTAAAAAGTCGCAAAACATTTTTTCTTTTATCTTATAAATACTATAATTGGAGCAGTCAGTGGAGCATTATCTCCGCTATACTGCCCCACTGAACATAACTAAAAAGTATATAGATATAACCGACAAATGATACGAAAACAATCTAACAGTTACCATCATACTATAAACACTACCCCCCTACAGTCTCAGCAAATGCAAACCACCCTCACTATTGACTGCAATTGGACAATAACTATGAAACAAAATCTATAAACCCTCCACGAGGGCAGATCCGTGCCCATACCGGGAAACCAAACCAGCAGAATCATCAACCAGTTGATGGAGGCTGGTTCTAAAAAAAAGAAGAAGCACTTTTACATAAATATTGGTACCTTGAAATATTTTACAGCATTTATGTTTTTAAAGACATTCTTTGAAAGGTGGTTAATAATGCACTCATCCTGAGTTTATCTCCAATGTTACTATTAGGTAAATTACTGGGATGTGATACAGTACTGCATTCCAATTTTCTCAGACACTTCGCTTTATTGAGAACCGTTAAATAATGACTACCGGCATGCCAGTTAACATGCTGGTCATCCGATTACCACCTTTGCGGTGCAGTACCTCGTTTGCGGTGTAAAAAAGATGGAGATTGTTGCTCATACAAGCTGGAAAATTGGTAAGAACACGCATTTCAACAAACCTGCTTGTGTTGCAAACTCTTTCAGAGTAGGTATTAATCACCAACACTTTCATCAAAGAAATATTTTCATGAGAGAAATAAAAAATTTTTTAAAGCATTTTGAAGTGTAAATATGAAGATAAAAATTCCAGTTTTTGGGTTTGAACTGCAAATTATATTTAAAATATGCTATTGTGAGTCCTTGGAGCAGCATCCTCACAGAGAATTGTCTTATTTTAGCCAGATGTGTAAGTTACGTTTGTGAGCCTTTTTGTGAAACATGTTTAAACTGAATTTATCGAGGGGGGTAATTGATTTTCATGAATACCTTATTTGCGGTGTAAAGTACCACCTTTTGCGGTTTCGGTGTCTGCTGGGTGTACCACAATTGCGGTGCGAAACATTTAATGGGTTCACACTTTAACTGAACTTTTGCCTTATCTGGACACCTTTATTCTCCCTGATCTGTATACAATTAATTCTAAAGCGTTCATTTGATAAGTCCAAGCATTTATGACATGTTTAGCCCAATAGTTAGACATTGACTCATATGTATTGTCTTTAAAGCTCTGAAAACAAGTATCATGTATTGGGCCCATTCACATTTGTTGATTATCCAGACCGCAAGTTGTTGTTTTTCGCGTGCATCTCCAGTGGCAAGGAGGTCTAGTAAGCGCTCAAATCTGTCCGTCCGTCAGTCAGTCCGTCAGTCACTCCGAAATACATTGGGTTGGAATTTCTAGTCAAAGTTTTATTGGCTGGTAACAAGGGAATGATTTTGTATTTGGCCTGGGGCTTGATAATGTTTCATTGTACCGTGTAAGCAGTTTTCAGATCTTCCGTGTAGCCACTTCCTGCTTGCCAATTGTTTTAAATTGTACTGTACCCACTGAATATAAAAATTTCAGTTGAAGTTTTTTTGGCTTGTATGAAAGGGATTGATTTTATATTTGCATTGGCGCTTGATATTTTGAGTTGTACCGTGGAAGCAATTTCCAGATCTGCCGCACAGGCGGTTCCTGTTTGCCGAAAATTTGAAATTGTACTATACCCAATGAAAAATTGCATGCAGGGACGCAGTTTCAGTCTTGATTGCACTAGTTTTGGTACAAAATGGCTGCTGGTGGCCATCTTGAATTTCGGACCACACCCCAAAACACTCGTTCTCAACCCACGGTACCCAAGAAGTTTCGTAAAGATCGGTTCATAAATACGGCCTCTAGCCTGAGCCGTATAGAAGTTGTGTACAAAAAACTTTTTAGACCTAATTTCGGTACAGTGGGGCCACTGGCAGCCATCTTCAATTTTGGACCGCACCCAGAAACACTCGTTCTCGTCCCAAGGTGATAACAAAGGTACCCAAGACGTTTCGTGAAGATCGGTTCATAAATACAGACTCCAGCCCGAGCCGTATTGACATGTGTACTTATTGTGTGTAAGTAGCACTGAAAAAATCAAAGTACATCTAATTTGCATAATTTCTGCACGAGAAAAAAACCCGTACTATATGTGATGTATCCCATGGTACTAAACATTTACACACAAAATTATTCAAATCAGCGCTTTCATATGGAAGTTCTGTGCAAAAATCTGATTGCACCTAATTTTGTACAAAATGGCTGTCATCGGCCATCTTGAATTTCGGACCGGACCCCAAAACACTCGTTCTCGTCCCACGGTGATACCAAAGGTACCCAAAACGTTTCGTAAAGACCAGTTCATAAATACAGCCTCTAGACCGAGCCGTATTGGCATTTGCACTTACAGTGCTGAAATTAACACAAAATACACCAATGTTAGTCTAATTTGCATAATTTACGCACGAGGAAAAAACCCGTATTATATGTGATGTATCCCATGGTACTAAACATTCATACAAAACAATATTCAAATCAGCGCTTTCATATGGAAGTTCTGCGCAAAAATGTGATCGCACCTAATTTTGTACAAAATGGCTGCCAGCGGCCAACTTGAATTTTGGATCGGACCCTAAAACACTCGTTCTCGTCCCACGGTCATAACAAAGGACCCAAGAGGTTTCGTAAAGATCGGTTCATAAATACGGCCTCTAGCCCTAGCCGTATTGAATTGTTGACGGACAGACGGACTGACGGCCAGATGGACGACGGACAACTACCCATGGCATAAGCTCAAATTTGGCTTCGCCAAAGTTGAACTAAAATTATCACTTTGCATCAAAAACAGCATTTTGACCCTTGGTATTCCAAAATCGGCAATGGTGTTGTAATGAGGGAACAGAGAGAATAACATGGGGGACCGGTTACTGTCGAAGCCTTTCCTAGAATCTTAGTTGAAGTTCGACTAAAATTCTAAGAAAGGCTTCTGAAAGTGAAAGTTTGTAACTTAGTGAGCAAGCAAAACATTTCGGTTTTGTGAATGCACCATACATAGTGTTAGTTTTGGAAACCTTGCCCGGCATTACAGGAGCCCCGCCGATTTTTTCTCATTTCGGCTAATTTCCTCAAGCCAGGATTCTCTTAGGCAGGATTTGACTTGCAGTGAAGGCCTCGCTGTCCTCACAGGTAAGACCGTAAGGGAATCCTGCTCTAAAGCAATCATAGAAAATCGGCGGGCCCCCATATCGCCGGACTCCAGTGTTACTACACCGCTCCCTCTCGACGGTTTTGCGCGGATTTATTTTAGGTGCGATATCAGTTATGGAAATCAGGTTACTCCGAATTTGCGAGGCCTGATATTCCATATATAAATTACAAAATATAAATTTGTATTAAAATTATACATCAAAATGGAGGTTATGGTGGATAGAACACGGGAAACTGATTCGTTTACCCCACAAGTGCAGATTGTGGGCACCTGTGGTTCATGGAAGTCTGCAATCGTATTCGTATGAAAACCGACATCGAAACAATATTTCACGACATCTCGGGGCAACATATGCTTCATACATCCATGAACAACGCTAGGTAATCAAACCACCTCACAATGCAGCGACAGAACTTAGTCTGCAAAAATGCCAACACTGCCTGCATTTTTTTTTTTTGAAGACCTTGTCCATGGGTAGTGGAAGTATTTTATATGCGTTGCGTCGAAGTACCGAAACGATACCGAAACGGACCGAAATGGGAGAGTAATCTACCGAAACGTGCATCCAAAAAGACTGAAACGGGCGACAAGAGGGTCTTCCTACCAAAAAGGACTAAAACGCGACTAAGCTACCGAAACATGCACCCAAAAGACTAAAACGGGCGATAAGGTCTTTCTGCCGTGAAGCGTGTGCGTCCATCATCATACCCACTTTCCTATCCACAGTACTGATTATGCGTCAGATCATGTTTCCTCATTCCTCACTTAAGATATTAGGAATGAACTGAACACTGGTCGGAACCGCCTCTAAATGCATCTGTTACACAAGGGTCAGGAACGGGGCAAGTCTCAAAACAACACTGAAATGATTTCAATGGTTTATTAAAAAAAACAAATAGCAATACAGACGGTAACACATTTTTCTTGAGATTTAACTCCCCAACCAACAAATAGGTAAGAAAAAGCAGACAAGGAACTCAAGGACAGTAAAAACATGGTCCAATAACTTGTTTTCTTTTAAAAGCATGCCGATATGGAGGTCATTGAACCCAATAGAAATGACTTTTATTCATTCAGTTCTGATACTTTCACTGCTCATTTTGGACCATGCACATTTCGTTCTATTTGAGCGATAATGCTTGCTGAAATGAGACGGGGTTGGCGGGTAGGATCTTTTGTTATAAAACCATTGAGGGAAGAAGGGGCGCACCTTTTCTCAAAATCTGCCGTAAAAATTTCATTTCACACAGGTGAAAATTAAAAGCTGAAACACATCGAACCTTTATCCCATTAACTGTGAAACGGTCGGAAAATTAACTTGAACCCGACTCCCATGGGGTTATTATTTATTAGGAGTTTCTCAGTACCGCGATGGAATCATGATGATTATCAGGAGTTGGTCTGGAATTTAGTAGTATTGATATCCTAGGATCTAAAATTTCAAGATTAGTGGGGGGAGGGGGGAGTGGGAGGTCGTCAAGCGCACACCGACCCGTTCCAGCCTTTTCGACGGTCAGATCGATAGACTGGAGGCCCGTTTCGGTAGTTTGAGTTCCCGTTTCGGTCCGTTTCGGTCACGTTTCGGTCCGTTTCGGTGCGTTTCGGTAATTCGACGGACCCTTTTATATGTGGTAACTGTGCAATCTCAACATCATGACAGAAGGTAGGGCGAGGACGATCGGTCCCATTATTTCATTTTGAACGATATTGTTTATCGGTGTGTTTTGGTCCCGTTGAACTAAACCTCCACATTGTGATGAATGTAAACAAACGAAATGGTTTGACATTCATCTTAAAGCAGCTCTGTCGCAGCGTTTTGAACTATTTCGATTTCCCGGATTCGTTCTTGAATATTTGACGCATATTTGGCCACGAGTTGCTCTCACGAGTTGTTCTCACGAAATTTTATTTGATAGTCAGTTCTCGCACGAATAGGATCGCAGACTTCCAGAAATCTCCGATGCCTGCTATCATTGTTGTGTGTTGGACGAATATATTTTTCGTGTTCTATGCATCATAACCTTTATTTTCGTTTATTATTTGTGTAGATGTCATTCATATATTAACGGAATATCAGCCTCAGAGTAAACCAATTTCCATTACTTCCATTACTTATATATAGCACCTTATATACAATGTGTAAAGTACATCCTGCGCATAAACCACTCTTATCAACTCAATACGTCACAACTGTTTCAAATTCATCGGACCATTCATTAATTTGATTGCATAAACTAAAATTATTTCGCAGCACACAAAGTTGTCTGTATCTATGTACTATTATAAAAAAGAGTACTAAACTTGGTCCAAGCAACGGTCCATCCAAACCCCAAAGGTAATACTGTTTTCAATCAACACACGGCGAGTCAGTAAATGAAACACGGGTTATTCCTCCCAGCTCTCACCAGGCACGGTTGACAAACCCATTCGACTTGACAGAATGCTCATTACATCACTGGTTTTGATTGATTAGTGTGGATGTTTATACTACGAACGTCGAAATAATTCAAGACGTCTATACATATAAAACTGAACGGCCAGGGTCATGTTTCGTTAGTAAGCTTGAAAGATTGACACCGCAAAATGAAGTACTGTGAACCGCAAATGGAGGTACTCATTAAAAGGACAACATCGCAAATTAGGTATTCTAAAAGTTCAACACCTCTCGTCGAATCTGCAAAATAAGGCAAATGCAGGACTTTTTATGAAAGCTGAAGCTGACCTAAACTCAAAGACAAAAGTCTGAAGCAACAATGGAGCGAAGGTCTGACCTTCTGTGTCCTTGATATTCACGGAGAGAACACATTTTGTCGAAAATTTCCGAAAGAATGAGGATGAACGCTAATGTATTTTCAATAAAACAGCTCAATTACTTCATAAAACACACCAACATTATATACACGAATGCAATAATATTCCATAGATCGCCAGTTTACCTTTTTTAGTGATATACGCAAGTTAATAGGAGTTATGCCATATATGACACCTACCTTCAACCGTTTCCGTCTTTTTTAAACCGCAAACGAGGTACTGCACCGCAAAGGTGGTAATCGGATGACCAGCGTGGTTAATGCCAGACTGATTATCATTATTGAAAGGCTGTTAATAAAGCCTATTGCCGGAAAAATTACTTCGACTTCATCTCTTTACTTCACTTCACCTTTACTGGTATAAATTACTTACAGCATTCAATTTCTTTCTTCAGACAATTCGCTTTATTAAGAGTCGTTGAATAATGTCTACCGGCCTGGCAGTCAATGCAGGACTGATTATCATTATTGAAAGACTGTTAATAAAGCGTATTGCCGGAAAAATTACTCTGACTTCATCAATTTACTTCACTTTTACTGGTATAAATTACTTACAACATTCAATTTTTTTTCGGACAGTTCGCTTTATTAAGAGCCGTTCAATAATGGCTACCGGCCTGGCAGTTAACTTGACTGCCGGACTGATTATTATTATTGAAAGACTGTTAAAAAAATGCTTATTGCCGGAAAAATTACTTTCACTTCATCTATTTACTTCACTTTTACTGGTATAAATTACTTACAACATTCATTTTTTTTTCTTCAGACAATTCACTTTATTTAGAGCCGTTCAATAATGACTACCGGCCTGGCAGTTAATGCCGGACTGATTATCATTATTGAAGGGCTGTTAATAAAGCATATTGCCGGAAATATTACTTTGACTTCATCTATTTACTTCAATTTAACTTAAATTACCGAGTGCATTATTAAGACCTGCCAATTAGAGGGCAACAGCAGAGAGAGTTTGTCTTAGAGTTTTTACATCATTTTGATTCTCTCGCCAAATAGCTTCTGACTGAATTTGCATTGAATTTCCTAGTTTTACTGAAACATGACTACTCAACTGCCTCCAGTTCACAAATTCACGAACACTTGGAATGGAGGTAGTTTCCTTATAGAGCAAATCTACCAACAAGAAAAACTGCAAGTTACGTCGGCCTGCGGCCCCATTAATGCTTTTGTGCCAAGCTTCACAATCATTGTTGGTCCGCACGGTAAGTCCAAAGACTGACCATGTATGTGCAGACCACACATTGGAACACACCCACTGGTTTTCTGTATAAATAAAAAGTTCCTTTAGAGCAGATTCCCAAGCTTCCTCTTTCAAAACCATACACTCTTCTTGAATGTGGGAGTGGTGTAAATAAGGAATGGCCATGGGTTTTTTTAACAAGTCTGTAAATGTCTGACCGTCTACCATATTCTACATCAAGCACTAAAATTCTAACCTTTTTATAAACTGTTTGTTGCCAATGAAAAGCACAGCCCTTCAACTCGACACTTGGCAACAAGTCTCGCAGTGCAAGCCACACACCGCGCTCAAAATCAGCCATGCAATATTCTTACTTTTTGGGTGAGTCTGTAAAACATTACTTAATTTTTGTTTATTTTTTTTTTTTTTGTTTATTTTTTTTTTCAGCGGCTGATTTGATCCAAATTGTTGCGGCCGATTCGTCCGAAATTGCAGCGGCCGATATGACCGGTAGCCTTATATACTACTCAAAGTTTGCTAAGCATTAAGTACATCCAAATATCTGTTTTACGTTTTAGTTGAAACATTGTAATGAAAAGTGTATATATTTTTTTATTTAATTATTTCTTTAATGATTTAAGTACAGAAATTAAGATTTTATTTGTGTTTGACATTATTTTTTAGCTTTTGATTATGATAACCATAGAAAATGGATATTATTGGTAAAAGAAGACATTTTTCAATATGCCAAAAAGTTGATGGAGCGAACTAGTATGGGTTCAGTATCGAGTATGAGACCCATTTTTGTCGATTACAGCTTGAAAACACCTTCTCATGCTCCCAATAGCTCCCTGGTGGTTCTTTGTGTGATGTTCTTGGACCAGCATGGCCCCAAGCTCCTGAATACTTCTAGGCGGGACTGGACGGGCTGAAATTGCAAGCTGCAACTCATTCCAGACATGTTCGATTGGACTGAGGTCAGGGAATCTTGCTGGCCAATCCATACGCTCAATCCCCTCCCTCTGTCGGTACTCCTCGACGGCATGGACAACATGAGGACGGGCATTATCTTCCATCAGAATGAATCTATCACCCACTGCACCTACATGCAATCTGACGTGGACATCCAGGATCTCATAAATATATTGCTGTGTAGTTAATGTACCACGTTCAAGGACACAGAGCTCTGTACGCCCATCCCTGCTGATGCCGCCCCAGACCATGATTGCCCCCCCCCCCCCCCCCCAATGGCAGTCATGCTCAGCAATGTTGGCTGCATGGAATCGATTTCCTGTCTTCTCCATATCCTAGAACGCATATCTGTGTGATCTAGGCAGTACCTTGACTCATCTGTAAACAGGACAGGTCGCCAATCTTTTCTGGTCCATCCAACGTGGCCCATGACCCATTCTTATCGTGCCTGGCGGTGGTTCTGGGAGAGCGGAATACGAATACACGGTCTTTTCGATCGGAGACCACATTCGTGCAACCTTGTACAGATAGGCTGCGTCGAAACATTTACCCTGGATGCATTCTTAAGGTCACTGCGAAGCTGGGTTGCTGTGCCAAAGCGGTTCCTACGGGCCTGAATGATCAAAAACCGGTCTTCAGCTGCAGATGTTTCCCAACCTTTGTCACCACCATGCCGTCTTACTGGTGTGCCATACTGCTGAAATCTTGACCAGGTCTGGTGATCACCGTATGGTGCACACCAAGGGCTTCACCAACCTAATGGTGGGTAGCCCCTTGCTCCACCACTGCCATACAACCCGCCACATTTCTGCTTCAGACAAATGTCTTCTTACATTTCCATTCGCCATATTCATTCATTAAATCACAAGGGTTTGTGTTGAAATGAAGACTGAATACCCTACACATGTCATGTACATGTAGACAGTACACGACAACATCTTGGAAATCAAGGGGTACATGCTTTCCATGACTGTCGCGAAAAGTCTGCGTGTCAAGAGAGCTAATGTAAACACTGGGGGCCATCTCGATACATTCCTCAACCACATCCAACAAAAATATCGCAAATATGTCACAAGCAAATTTCACAATGATGTGTCAAATATTTGGTGCTAAGCAAACTTTGAGTAGTATATATTTTTATGCTCAAACCGCCAACGGTTGGAAATTTCATACCCCATAGTAGCAGATTTGGTGACATTTTATAGATGGCTGTGAAAACATTTCATGGGGTTTTCCACCTCGAGCCAATATTAAACTCAAGAATCCAGAGGTCGAACATTTCGAACAGAGATAGGAGAAGGTGTAATCGGCTCTCTTCGGCAGTTGAACATTCACATATGGCAGTTGCAAAATTCTCAACCACACGGGCTAGGGGTGGGGTAAATTGTTGTCTCAAACGCGGGATGTTCGACAGCCGGGCGAGAGCAGGAGTAACAGTTGGAACTTTTCATATGAATGATACATTTTACGTGAAGGTACTTTTTGCAGAGCGGAGACTGTGGATTTACTATGGTCAAATTACTTTTTTTTTCAAAATCACGAATCCTAGTCCATAGGTCCCCAAACCAAAATGGCCACTAACGTGTTGGTCAAAACGTCCCTAAAGAATTGGTCAAAACCTAGACTGACGAGTTATGCCCCCGGCTTGTTACACTTCGCTCTACACCGGAAAGAGTTTGAGACAGAGCTTATACGACAGGGGTATGTTCCTTTGTACAAGAGTAATTTCCCGATTCGTAGAATTACCCAAATAAACCCGACAATCCTCCGCAAATTACCAAAAACGACTTTATTTACTACGGATCCCCTCCCCCCCCATAATCCCTTTTAGGACCCCATACCGTAGATTTTAATAGTAGCACATAGTGCTATAGTACTGAGAGGCCCCCTGGTACCTAGAAGCCCCAGGGATAAATTCAATTGAACTAGAGTAGTTTTTTCTGGTTCGGATTCCCCCAGAATCCTTTTGTTGGACCGCCATACCACGGATTTTAATAGAAGCGCGTAGTGTTATAGTACCTAGTGAAACCCTTTGGATTAGCAAGTAAATACTCTATGGCTTATTTGCGCGATGGGATTCGAATCGTTCGAGCAATGGCTTACCAGTAACTACTCGATAGATTATTGGCTTTAGGAATGATATAGGCTTTCATGGAGGTTGTCTATCAGTTGGTTATAATCCAAAGCCCCCGCCCCCCCCCCCCCCCCGGTACTATAACACTACGTGCTACTATTAAAACCCATGGTATTGCGGTCCTAAAAGGATTCTGGGAAGAATCCGTAGTAAATAAAGTCCATTTCTGTAGTTTGGGGTGGCTTATCGGGTTTATTTGGGTAATCATGTGAATCGGGAAATTACTCTTGGACATAGGAACATACCCCCTGAACATACCCCTGTCGTATAAGAAGGTTTTGGATAACATACCAACCACGTGCTACCATAGAAACCAAGATGGCGGCCTCCAGTATACACGTGTCACCTTAACAACACGCGCTGCGCATGCGCACTAACTCCATGTATCACTATGGTAATGACGTCACAAGATGGCCGCTCACGCGGGTTACAATGACAACACAACATTGCGCCACTGAGTCACGTGACATGACGTCACTTTCTGGGTCCGGCACCGGGGTCCGGCAACCTAGACCTGTCCGGGCACATGGCATACTACTGTCAGTCTCCTGTCTATTGACGCTGTCCTCAGATAGCTCTTGAGTACTGTTTTCTCGACTAAACCTGCCAATACACACTGGCTCATCTGGGTGGCCTCATCTGATATGTATCTTCAGTAGTGAAAAGTGGAGATATTTTTCATTTAATCGAAGAAAAAAAACTGTTACGATTAGCAGGGTCTCACAATGTCGAAGTTTCACTTGAGAAACAAAGGACTTTTTTCCGTAAGTAGAACAGAAATAAATCAGAGATGGTTCTTGAGTAACATATTTCTAAATAACATTTTTCATTTTGTCTCTAAAACATAGCTTATGACCTCTCATTGGAACGAGCTTGTGCCGCTGAGAGTTATAAGCTATGTTTTGGATACAAAAATTGTTGTTAACATAATAAAATGTGAATGGTGATTCTTGTAAATATCGATAGCCGATTTTGGCCGTAATGTAAGGTAAAGGGTAACTTGTTATCTCTTCTGAGGAGCCTCATTTTAATATTGGTCTTACCCATTCAGATCTGTGCCTCAGTCACTTAGTAATGAAAAGCGGCTGCTCTCCGCATTCGATGTTCCAGGAGTACTTGGCCGGTCGGCCGGTACACCGCACTCTCTCACTTCGAATAAAGCACACACATACCGTCAATGCTCCGCGAATGAATGGTTTTGCGCGCCGAAGGCACGTGGGGACAGTTTTGGGGTAATCCCCCATCTACCTTAGTCAACGCATCATTTTGATCATTCCCAATTTGTAAACAATATCTTTGACATGAACCGATGAAAGAAATTGTATAGGGATCAAAGAAGTACGGAAGTACGGAAGCGTTGAGGCGCCAGTTGAGTAGTACTTCTATCTTGCACGTGCAAGTTAGGTATCTTGCACCTGCAAGTTGCTATCTTGCACGTGCATGTTAGCTATCTTGCACGTGCAGGATAGCTATATTGCACTTGTTGGCTATCTTGCACGTGCAGGATAGCTATATTGCACTTGCAAGTTAGCTATCTTGCACGTGCAGGTTAGCTATCTTGCACGTGCAGGTTAGCTATCTTGCACGTGCAGGTTAGCTATCTTGCACGTGCAAGTTACTATCTTGCACGTGTAGGTTAGCTATCTTGCACGTGCAAGCTACTGTCTTGCACGTGCAGGTTAGCTACCTTGCACCTGCAAGTTACTGTCTTGCACGTGCAGGTTAGCTATCTTGCAAGATAGTATCTTGCAGGTGCAAGATAGCTAACCTGCACGTGCAAGATAACTACCTGCATGTGCAAGATAGTAACTTGCAGGTGCAAGATATAGGTAGAAATAATACTCAACTGGCGCATCAACGATTCCGTAAAAACATACTTTTTCCAGTTTAATTTTTTCAAGAGATGATGTTCTTTGTTACGTGCGGAAGCGTTGAGGCGCCCGTTGAGTATTAGTTCTATCTTGCACGTGCAAGTTAGCTATCTTGCACCTGCAAGTTACTATCTTGCACGTGCAGGTTAGCTATGTTGCACCTGCAAGTTACTACTACTAATAATAAAACTTTGGCCGGCCGCTGATTTGTCGCGGTTCTCGTATGAAAAGGCATTGATTACCCATATACTACCAACTGCCTCCCTATTCCCACGCTTCTTCTCTCCTCCCAACACTCGGAGACGAACTGCTTGATGACACCTCTTGCCCCATTCTTCCCAATCTCTCCGATTAGCATATTAACCCTCTCCTTTGAGTCGCCCATTAACCACATGTCCTTCATTCTCCCATCCCACTTCCCCATTATACTCCCAGTGAATCTTGATCTTTTGGACTAGTATTTTGGGTATTCTATAAGAAAGTGTTCTAGGGTCTCCACCACGCCCAAATTACACATCTGGCACTCCTTTTCACTGTTTTTCCCATTTTTTCCCCTCAGCTGCATGGACCGCGACCTCAGTTTGAACAAGAGTGACCCCCCTAAGATGCCATCAAGGTGCACTTCAAAATCAGGCTTCTCTTTATCACGCAGGCCACCCAAAGATCTCTTTGATTTGACCCCCTCTCGCCAATTACGGTTACAATCCTCCATGACCCTTTCTCTGACGATTTTTTTTACTCTGGTTTAGGTCCGAGATCTCCAATGAGTAGTTCTCTACTAGCTCCCTAACTTGGACCATCCACCCCGTCTTGATATTTGAGTTGAAAGTTCTCAGGAACATTACTTTACACCATCGGCTATCGGGAAGATTTACCAAATAATTAAGATAACCAGTTTCAATAGGTCTTTCCTGTCCTTGATCCTCATCCACCCAAGCTCACCCCTGATTGCTTCTAGCGCTGCGGAATTATTCGACCCTGTTATCCATCGGCCTGCGTCGTTCTGCAGGATTTCCAAGCTCTTAACAGCCGTCTGGTTTAGGGGTACAACTTCCGTACAGTATGTTATACTTGGCAGACCTACGAAAACCTTATTGAAACTGTTTCTCCCTATAAGTTTCATTTGGTAAAGAATTCGCTTCCCCTTCAGAATCAATTTATTTGTGTGGTTTCGGTAGACGCCTCTCCCTGTGATGTTTATATTTACCCCAGATACTCGAAGTCACTTGTCTCTCCTACACTAAGAAGTTTGCTGCTACCTCCCGGAATGCAGAACTCCCCCACTCTCCAACTTCGAGGGGAGTCCACTTTGGGACACAGGTATAACTTTGCTCTTGCTTTCATTAAGTTCGAGTCTCCATTTGCTCCCATATTTCCCAACAATTCCCAGCATTTTCGCTAGCCCCTCTTCGCTTTCTGACACTAGCACCATATCGTCTACAAAAATAGCCCTGGGATATTCAAGTCCCCAACTGCAACCCCCTCGTCGCTATGCAGGAATTCATCTACTAAACCTTTGATGTACAATGCAAAAGAATTGGTGAAAGGATACACTCCTGTTTTAGGTCTATCTCCATAGGCCCACGTTTTGTTGTAATGTTTCCCAAGCTAAGTTCACTCTGTACATCTTTATATAATGCTTTCATAATCCCAACAAACTCGCCTCCCGAGCCCAGAGTCTCCAGCTTGCGCCACATACCCTCCCTCCATACTCTATCGTATGCCTTTTTTAACATCCAAAAAAGGCCATAAACATCTTTTTCTTTTTTGCTTTCGCGGATTCTATCATTTGGGATAGCGTGAAAAGATGGTCAGTGACTCTCCTTCTCTCCCGAAGCTTTTCTGGATTTCTCCCAAAAAACCTTCTTTGCAATCACCTCCTCTAATCTCCCATAAGTAGTATGTAATGTGGTTTTGAGTCCTCATTGGCAGGACCTCGGTGCAGGACCTCGGAAGTGACGTCATGTCACGTGACCTAGTGCCGCCATGTTGTGTTGTCATGGTAACCCGCGTGGGCGGTCATCTTGTGACGTCATCTCCATAGTGATGCGTGGTGTGACTGCGCATGCGCAGCGCGTGTTGTTAGGGTGATACGTGTTTCCGTCGTCCATTTTGTATACTAGAGGCCGCCATCTTGGTTTCTGTGGTAGCGCGTGGTTGCTATGTTACCCAATTTTTCTGCAATAAGACGGGATATGTTCGGAGGGTGTGTTCGATTGTAGAAGAGTAAATCTAATTACCACAAACAACCCGACAATCCTTCCAAATCACCAAAATCTATCCCAACTTTTACTATTTCGAATTCTTTCAGAATTCTCTGCTTCTATCTATATATTCTATCTATATATGCAATAGTTTTCCTCTACCTGGCCATGTTCCTTTGTTCTGGAGTATACTCCAGTAGCGTAGACGAGCCTGTTAACTGGAACAGTTTACCTTATTATTGCTATATTTAGCAATTTCTGGTCTATTCTTGTTAGTTCTGACCCTATTCCGTGTACTCTTGTTGTTTCATTTATCTAGATTATAACTAACCAATCAGATTGCTTCATCCCCCGTAATCTCTATGCAGTGTTATCTCCCCTTATTACAACTAAGTTGTATCCGATTTTCATAACCTCTATATCTAATGGCCATATCCCATGGAATCCCATTTTTGGGAAACGCCCGTGGCTATGGAATCCCTTTTTTATCGTATGAGACCATGAGGGCTATGCAAAAGCCCTCAATGAGTCCTCATTTATTATCCCTCATACCCTCATTGAATTTTCAGGTTATGAGGACCTTGAAAAATCCCTCAATGAGGTATAATTTACTACGACACTTAGCCTCATTTCAGTATTTGAGGATACCTATGGCCTGGTATTGTATTATTCGAGGATACCTATCGAGGATACCTTTAGGAGAATCCCTTTTTTTCGTATGAGGCCATGAGGGCTATGTAAAAGCCCTCAATGAGTCCTCATTTATTATCCCTCATAGCCTCATTGAATTTTGTGGTTATGAGGCCCATTAAAAATCCCTCATTGAGGGATTTTTAATACGACTCTTATCCTAATTTCATAAAAAAGGGATTCCACAAATGGGATTCCTAAAAAAGGATTCCGCAAATGGGATTCCTTCTGGAGAATCCCTTTTTTGTCGTATGAGGCCATGAGGGCTATGTAAAAGCCCTCAATGAGTCCTCATTTATTATCCCTCGTAACCTCTTTGAATTTTGAGGTTATGAGGACCATTAAAAATCCCTCATTGAGGGATTTTTAATACGACTCTTATCCTCATTTCAGAAAATGGGATTCATGAAAAGGGATTCCACAAATGGGGTTCCAAAAAAGGGATTCCACAAATGGGATTCCGTTTCCATCTTGTCGCCAAAGCTCCAAGGCCACTGCTGGCTATGGTCTATCTGTCCTACCATTAGCTTCTACAGCAGGCCTGTTCCATTGCGGCCTTGTACCAGTACTATTGATTAAACTACCATCCATTAATATTGACGTGTACCACTACTTCCTAGCTATACCTTCGCCCAGGCCTTCAAATTGTTCCATCAGTGTATACATATAAAGCATCCTGTAATTGAGATTCCTATCCGAGTCCGTAAAATTTGGATTTCGTTTCAGGAATCCCATTTTCTGAAATGAGGATAAGAGTCGTATTAAAAATCCCTCAATGAGGGATTTTTAATGGTCCTCATAACCTCAAAATTCAATGAGGTTACGAGGGATAATAAATGAGGACTCATTGGGGGCTTTTACATAGCCCTCATGGCCTCATACGACAAAAAAGGGATTCTCCAGAAGGAATCCCGTTTGCGGAATCCCTTTTTAGGAATCCCATTTGTGGAATCCCTTTTTTCTGAAATGAGGATAAGAGTCGTATTACAAATCCCTCAATGAGGGATTTTTAATGGGCCTCATAACCTCAAAATTCAATGAGGCTATGGGGGATAATAAATGAGGACTCACTGAGGGCTTTTACATAGCCCTCATGGCCTCATACGACAAAAAGGGATTCTCCTAAAGGTATCCTCGATAGGTATCCTCGAATAATACAATACCAGGCCATAGGTATCCTCAAATACTGAAATGAGGCTAAGAGTCGTAGTAAATTATACCTCATTGAGGGATTTTTCAAGGTCCTCATAACCTCATAATTCCATGAGGGTATGAGGGATAATAAATGAGGACTCATTGAGGGCTTTTACATAGCCCTCGTGGCCTCATACGATAAAAAAGGATTCCATAGCCACGGGTGTTTCCCAAAAATGGGATTCCATGGGATATGGCCATTAGATATAGAGGTGATGAAAATCGGATACAACTTCGTTGTAATAAGGGGAGATAACTCTGCATAGAGATTACGGGGAATGAAGCAATCTGATTGGTTAGTTATAATCTAGATAAATGAAACAACAATAGTACACGGAATAGGGTCAGAACTAACAAGAATAGACCAGAAATTGCTAAATATAGCAATAATAAGGTAAACTGTTCCAGTTGACAGGCTCGTCTACGCTACTGGAGTATACTCCAGAACAAAGGAACATGGCCAGGTAGAGGAAAACTATTGCATATATAGATAGAAGCAGAGAATTCTGAAAGAATTCGAAATAGTAAAAGTTGGGATAGATTTTGGTGATTTGGAAGGGTTGTCGGGTTGTTTGTGGTAATTAGATTTACTCTTCTACAATCGAACACACCCTCCGAACATATCCCGTCTTATTGCAGAAAAATTGGGTAACATAGCAATCACGTGCTACCATAGAAACCAAGATGGCGGCCTCTAGTATACAAAATGGACGACGGAAACACGTATCACCCTAACAACACGCGCTGCGCATGCCCACTCACACAACGCATCACTATGGATATAACGTCACAAGATGGCCGCTCACGCGTGTTACCATGGCAACACAACATGGCGGCACTAGGTCACGTGACATGACGTCACTTCCGAGGTCCTGCACCGATGTCCTGCCAGTGAGGACTCAAAACCTCATTACATACTACTCCCATACAGGACTTTCTTTACAAAAGACTTTTCCAATGTTGCTACTGACAGAGATCCCTCGATAGTTATCCAAGACGTCTTTTTTTCCCTTTTTGTGAATAAATGTCACTTTGCTTTCCCTCCACTCCTTTGGGACCTCTTGTTTTTCTATGGCTAAATTGAATAGGGCAGTTAGGCTTTCCAAGAGTTCCTCTCCCCCTTTTTTGATAAACTCGTTAGGAATTTCATCCACCCCTCCCGCTTTTCCATTCCTTAATTTTGAGATCACCCTTCGCACCTCCTCCGTTTTGATTTCGCTGCACACGAAGTTCGATATATTTTCCTCGCCCTGGTTCGCTCACTCTGGTGGGTTCCCCATGCCCCATCGCTTATCGTTTACCTTTTCCCAGTGCTTGACTAGTTCTAAAGCGATTTGATCTTGCTCTTCTGTAACTCCGCCATCTACTTGAATACTCTGTGGGTTACTTCCTTTGTTTCGTTTATTCACTCATTTCCAAAATACGTTCGAACTCGACCCCCCTGTTGTTCTTATCGTCCTAATAAAACTGCTATTTCGCACTCTCCGATTGTCGTCTTCAATCTTATTTACTTTATTTCGTGCTTGTTGGTATTCTTCCTTTGCTACAATGGCCTCATTGTTTTCCACCCCCTTAAATTTTCTGCTTCCCCTCTATGCAGCACATTTAGCTTTTCTACCCTCTATGGCCCTTTTCAGTTCTTCGTTCACTTTGTACCCAAGTTCCCGTGCTGGCACCCTAATCTTTCCTACACTTTCCTTCCCTGCCTCCACTAGGCTCGCAACTATGGCGTCGGCCATCTTCTGCACACCACCCCCTTGTGTACGGTTGCAAGCTTTGGTTACTATCTTGCACGTGCAGGTTAGCTATCTTGCACCTGCAAGATACTATGTTGCATGTGCAAGTTACTATCTTGCACGTGCAAGTTACTATCTTGCACGTGAAAGTTAGCCATCTTGCACCTGCAAGTTACTATCTTGCACCTGCAAGTTAGTTATCTTGCACGTGCAAGTTAGCTATTCTGCACCTGCAAGTTACTATCTTGCACGTGCAGGTTAGCTATCTTGCACGTGCAAGTTAGCTATCTTGCATGTTCAAGTTAGCTATCTTGCACCTGCAAGTTGCTTTCTTGCACGTGCAAGTTAGCTATCTTGCACTGCAAGTTACTATCTTGCACCTGCAAGTTACTACCTTGCACGTGCAGGTTAGTTTATCTTGCACTTTCAAGTTAGTTATCTTGCGACAGCCACCCCAGCCACCCTATCTCAGAAGCCCCGGCTCCCCATAGTTGCCCCAGTGGCTTACATTCCCGTATTTGACAGCCACCCTATCTCAAAAGGCCCGGCTCCCCATACTTGCCCCAGTGGCTTACCTTCCCGTATTTGACACGATGACCTTATCTCTGCCGCTTGACCAAGAGCGACACAGTCGCCCTTCCCCTTCTTCCAGAAGCCCTCCACGCCACGATTCCCTAACCCTACCTTCTCGACCAAATACATCACAGACCCGTCGACCTTATTCCACAAGCATAAGCCTCTACGACCTGCGCCAGTGAGCCAGGGACCCTACACCGAGTGTTCTGATTAAGAGCGGCACAGTCACTCTTCCCCTTCTTCCAGTACCCCTACCTCAACAAGCTCGAACAGTCGTCTGACAGGTCAGTCATTGCTGGTGATCACTATAATCCAGATGTAGAAGAGTCGTTCGAAGAGTCACTGGGACTAATCTTTGATTACTAATTTGCTCCTCGAGGGCTCATTTCAGGGAGTCGTTCGAAAAACTGCTTTTGGAGCAGCTCCTCAGTTGCTCATCTGTATGAGTCGTTCGAGGAGTCCTTTTCGAGGGGCCGCTCTAGTGGCTCCTTTGCTCGAGCGGACAGGGTAGGACAGAGTCGATCGGGGAGAAGAAGGGTCGAAAGCCTGAAAAGGGGCATCCCTGTTCCCGTTAAGGGGTATTGAGACCCGGCCCAGCAGGGGCTACTCAACGGCACTGCCACATATAGGGAGACAACGCCTATTCAACGATCATAAGGACGTCCAGACACTCATCTCTGCGGACATCGACGGCGGTCAACGTCGTCATGACGTCGCGAACTCACCATGACGTCATCGACGTCATTGCAACTGAAACCGTTTTTCAATGTTTATGCCTGACTTTTCCCATTCACACCCCAGCATAAAGCAGCCACAACGAAACGCATATAGCTAGGCGGCTAGACATGGCCAATGAGCCTATAGTGGTTGTCTCAGCGATAGGAATTTCCGTAGACCAGGAGGGGGCCGGCAAATCCGACCCTAGGTCCGGCAAAGTGTGGTTAGGTTGAACCCTTATATACTACTTTTGATGAACTCCACTTCAAATATGACTATAATGATGTTCCTCAAATATAACTAACTTGCAGGTGCAGGATAGCTAACCTGCACGTGCAAGATAGTAACTTGCAGGTGCAAGATAGCTAACCTGTACGTGCAAGATAGTAACTTATAGGTACAAGATAGCTAACCTGCACATGAAAGATAGTAACTTGCAGGTGCAACATAGCTAACTTGCACGTGGAAGATAGAAATAATACTCAACTGGCGTCCCAACGCTTCCGTACAAATGTGTAATTTTAGAGTAATGGGTAGGCCTACCTGGAGCTCTTTCTTTTAGAATGTCCAAAATATCAGTCTGAGAAGGCTGGATTCACTGAGCGATAATGATGAAATGGGATTGGGAATGAAAGACAGATAGTTATTGATTGATAGAAAGAAGAGGGAAAAACATTGGCCCAATGCAAGTTTCATACAACATACAGCCAAAAATGGTCTCCAGTATTCGGCTACAAATGTCTCAGACCAGCTCTTAGAGCACCGTATTTTCCAACACTGGATGGCGAGTGTGTGTGTGGAGAGATGGGGGGGGGGGGGGGGGGGGGGGGAATTAGTCCCAACGAGTACGTCCAGTCGTTACCCTCGTCCCATTCCTCTGAAGGGAGATGTGGAATCGGGGGGGGGGGGGGTGGTTAGGCATGGGATAGGGCGGACACCACACAACGGCCTTCCAAATATCTCCCCTCCCCTCCCCACCGAAAACTTCCTTGTTATAGAAACCTGGATACACCCACGGGGGGGGGGGGGGGGGATTTTGGAGTTCAGGGGTAATCAAAGCCTACCCAATATGCGAACCGCGACAAAACCAGCAGCTGGCCAAAGAATTTTTATTATTTATCGCACAGCAGAAGGTTTAAAAATCTTCTTCTGGTTCTTCATTTTAAAAATAACAATTATGTCTATATCTCTATTCATACCAAGCCAGGCATTTCTCGGATAATATGCTAAAAATGCACGACTCCGTTAAAATGCTATACCCCTGTTTCTTTGCATGGTGAAATTGTGAAGTTTATCAGAAACGATCGGAGCCAGAGGTGACAAAACGAGAAGGGTGTGGCTGGAGACCGGAGACGTTACAACATTATGGAATGCAATAGAAAAATCAGGGGAGATTACTGGAGAATTAACATCGAGTTTGTCGAACAAAAGTATGAAAAGGAGAAAAACATCAGGGGAGCTCACTGGAGAACAAAATTGGATTTCCTTTGACTTTGGCCATTCCGAATATATTCAGAATTCACCCGACTAGTGTGTCATGCGCAGTGCAATTACAGAATCTTATTCTCAAGGAAACGTTCATTTAACGTTACATGATATTCAGAATAATCGACATTGATCAAGATTGCGTTTCTCGTCAAAGAATTAACCGACGACACAGAAAAAGTTGGTTGCGTTATCGGCAGCTAACAAGAATTATTCTGTGCACAGGCACTCGACAAATTATCAGATTTTATCATTTTTAATAAAATACATATTATATTATCAATACTAAAAATATTAGTGTTGATAATGTAACATATATTTGATATTTTGTCGAGTGCCTGTGAATGGAAGTAGATTCGACACTTTTTGTAACTACAATGTGCAAAACCTTTGGAAGCTTTGAACCTTGCAATAGCTTTCAACAATGTTTTATTTTATGATAGAGAGAGACGTGGCTGATACAATTTGGTCTCAACACCGAATTGGAATTATAAGAATAGTCTGAATTTATTTTTGAATGGTAGAGTGAGATGTGGCTGAAACAAATTAGTCTCAACAGTTGAACACCGACACGGAATTATAAAGATAGTCTCAGTTTATTTTTCTATGAAATTAGAGAGCTAAAGTACAGACTTGGGTACCAGGATAAGGCGTCGCCTCACAGAAACTTGGCCAGTAAATATATATGGGGTCAACGGGAGTAATGTGTTACGGCTTATTTCTAAATAGGTCAGTGGCATAGTGTGTATTTGGGGCAGGGGGCGGGGGAGGGTCCGGTCAAAATGCCAAGTTGCATAATTTAATCACCTACTGGATGAAGATTTTATACGTGTGGCTGCGTTGTGCTGTAGAACAGGGGAATTAAAGAGTCCGAAAGATTTCCTGTAAGATACGGCAGTGAAACTCGCAAGAAGAAACGGAGGTAGGGGCGCACGTTGGACACCTGTCACAAAAAGTCGACTAAATACCAAGTGGCAGTCAGATGTTTGGGCTCGGTGTATAAAGTTGATAGAGTTGCATGGGACTTGCTCCGAGTCCTCGCGTGTTAAAGCGAATTGGCCATAGCAGTACAGTGTTGCATGGGGTAAAGCATGATAAGGCCCATTTGGGTGGAGCGCAACTCTGTAGTCGCGGTTGAGTCAAAGAGGCCTTGTAGGCTACTAGAGTGACATCGCAAAAGAGTCATGGGCACGAGAGACGCCAGAGCGAGAGGGCGGCTGTGCACTGAGAATGCTCGTGCCATTGTAACAATTGAGGTGTGTGTGTGTGTGGGGGGGGGGGGGGGGGGTACGGATTTATATAGGGTAAACAGGCTTCGGGAAGAAGGCGTTGTGCAATGGCATCGGTAAAAGCATTGGGTCGAGCCGTATTGGAAAGGCCCAAAAGCCCCAGCGACTTTAAGGCCCCGCTGACCGACAGACCACATCCTGGAAAATACAACGGATTTGTTTACGTAAATAAAACTGCTTCAGTGGTCATGGACCTTCTTCAGAGACCCTTGCCATAGGCATGGGGATACACGTGGGCTTCTAGCCATATACTGTACACACTAACACATATCGCTCTACTACTTGACAAGGTCTGTATCCAGTCACATAAGCCTTAAAGTTCCATTCTAATACCACATCTGTGAACCATAAAGGTTTTATTTGCACAATCGCGTACGAAAGGTTGATGGTTGCACAGATGAAGGAACTTGTCAATTCTTTTCTTAAATTGCACAAGTGTAACACGAAGGGACTAGGAGGCATGACGCCCCTCCCCCCCCCCCCCACACACACACCTCCATTGCTACACTCCCAAGCAAAAAAAAATCACCTTAATTCTCACCCCTGAAGGCGTACTTGTACACTATTTTTTGTGTGTGAGTGGAGGGGGGGGGGGCGGGGCGGGGCCGGGCGGTATTTTGGCTTACAGTTCAGACCACGAAAACACCATTCTGAAAGGTTCTGCTGTGACATTTCCACGACACCCCCCCCCCCCCCTCCTCCATCCCCAATTACATAACTTCTGCAACCGGTCCCACCACTTTCCTATAATAAAACCCAATCAATCAGATTACTAAACTGTTATAACAGATCATAATTAGTTTGTTTATTGAGAGTTACGGCACTTTCGAATGCCAAGGCCATATCGTGTCGAGCAGTTTTACAGATGGAGAAAGCCGGAGAATCTAGAGAAACCATCGCACAGCGACAAGTAACTGCTAGACTCTTCGACGGACTCACCAGACACAAGCCAGATGAGCATTGGTTGAATGCACGCGTGCCATCAACGTGCAGCACATCTAAGAACACTTAGCATCTGTGCCCTTGTGTGCGCAGTTAGGAGTGACTTGCTCACTGTCACAATGCAAGTGGTATGGACCTCTTTCGAACTGTCGACCTCTCGGTCACAAGTCCGATGCGCCAGTCAGTGAGCCGCCGTGCTCCCCATTAGTTGTTTTTAAAAGATACCTATAACATATCATTAACTGGTAAAAATAGATTAGGCCAACTTAATCTGTTACAACAGAATATTAGTTGGCTATGACTGTATAAAAACTGTTAAAAACAGATTATTAGTTGGTTATAAGACATTACTAATTTGTTAAAACAAATTATGAATCTGTTATAAAAATTTATTAATCTGTTGTAACAGATGAATAACTGGAGGCGGGTTGGCACTAATTCGCCACCGTTGAAAACAAATTTCGGCCTCAAGATTTGTGATGTGCAAAACTATTTAGTCAGTGCGCAATACTGCGCATGTCTAGAATTACGTTTATTCCTCCTCGTGAGGTGGATTAACAGAATACATTCCGAATATTATTCCAGAATACATTTACTTGAACAAAACGACACGAATCACATTCTGCCTTAACTGCGCATGTCCAGAATAACACTAGTATTCTCGAATGGCCCACGGAAACGTACCCGTACCCTATACTTGTGGTATGTTTGTTTTTGAGGGCCTATATAAGTAATGGAATTTTGTTTATTTTGAAATTCTCACCTCTCATATTCCTTAAATTCAGATTAAATATGCACAAATTATAGATCAAAATGAAGGTTGGGATGTATAGAATACGAAACACATATGTAATCAACTCGTAGAGTCGACTGTAGGCACCACTGGTTCCTGGAAGTCTGCTACCGTATTCGCACCAGAACTGATAATAATGTTGTATAATTGTGTCAGTGGACACAAGGTGTCAACAATGACCCAGTGAGCTGTGTTCACAGTAATGCTCCATTGATTACTGTGTGTAATTGAGATGTGAGATTGGGTCATAATTCAGTTGCTGATTTGAATGTTCAGGTGTTCAGACTCATTTGTTGACTGTGTGTCTTGTGTTTCTACACTACTGTGTGTGGTTTTGTTGTTTTTACTGCTGTGTGTGGTAAGATTGTTCTTGTGTTGTCTTCTCATGTCATGTCTATCTCTGTTTGTATGTTCGTCTGTTTGACGTGTGATTTTATCCACTAGAATTTACTACATTGGCGTCGCCGCCAAAAATCTCAAATCACCCTATTTCGGCAATAACAATTTTTCTGAAATCCACTTTTTTGGTATCAAATAATTCAAATTTGGAGTTTTTTTGAAATGGGGGAAAAAGAAGATGGTTTCGATCAATCAGCTACCGAAGAGAAAAATGTGTACTTGAGTGTTTTGCAAAAAGAACTGACAAAAATATCTCAAAATCAGACTCTATTAATTTCAATAATTGAGGCAATGAACACTGGAGAAGAGTTAAGAAATCGAGAAATGGCATTAGTTCGAAGTAAAATGGCAGATTTGGACATAAAAATTAATAATCTGTTGATTATAAAACAGCTGGAAACGGATACAGAAGCATGTTCTGAAAATGTCCAGCCTTCAAATTTACATGCTTTTAAAACAGAAACATTGCCTTGTAGCAACCGTGATTCTTTAACACAAACATGTGTCACAAATCCACACATCTGTACAACATCTGTACATGCACCTTCACTTCCAACGGACGTAAGAGAATCACAACCTACTTCTGCATGGGGCATGGCACCGCAGCATTCAACAGATTTTCATATGTTCAAACCAGGCCCATATCCACCACCTTTTCCACGTATATCACATTTTATGGTTCCTCCACATTTACAGTCTACCCCATTACTTATGAACTCGAATCAGCCTGTACAGTTAACTCCTCAACCAATGATGCGGTCAACTGCTGCATCGGTTGATAAAGAGCGCTGTGGTATTAATTCAGTCAACCGACTTAGCTCATCACCAGTGAAACCCATTGTCCAAAGAAAGCACAGGTCAGATAGAACATCACAACCGTCAGTTAGACGGAAATTAATCCATAAGCATCGGGACAGCTCTTCTGAGTCGTCTGCTCCAACATGGTATAGGTCACATACGAATCATTCACCATCTTCAAGTGATTCTCGTTCAAGTTCGAGTTCATGTGAACGCAAAAGTAGTTGCTATCAGTCACGTTCCATGAAAAGTATACCTAATGCTAGTATGGCTACATATAGTGGGGGAGGCAATTGGGATTCCTTCATATTTAAACATGAGCGACTGGTTGTTAGGCAAAAATGGAATAATCGAAGAGCTGAAAAAGAATTGTTCGATGTTTTGCGGGGCAGAGCTCTCAAGTTTGCTAGGGATGTTCGATACCATGATTACAATGATTTGGTAAAGAAACTGACACAGCAATTCAGTAAGAAAGAGGCACCTATTTCCTCAGAACATAACAATAACATTGCAAAATATAATGAGGCGGCTATTAATGATAATGATGCTAAAACACATGTTCATTCACGTCATCATTTAATGCGGCCAATGCCATTTGGAGAGGATTTAGCAGACAAATATGAACATCAAATCAAGAAAACACACAAACCATCAGTGTCAATAGCCCCAGAGAAGCTTCAAACAAGTATTGATGATTTGATCTTGTCTGTGCATGATTTATGTTCAGCAATTAATGCAAACCATACAAATAACTCACGGTCACGGTCCAGAAAACCTCGTTTCGTAAACATTATTCACAAACAATGCTATCAATGTCGAGCCTATGGGCATCTGGCCAAGAATTGTTCACAAAAATCTTCTGTCTATGGAGGTAAAAAAAAGAGATAGGTGTCACTGGTTTTGATCATGACACTTTGAAAATCAGGAACTGAAATTGTGCCATGACAAATTACCAAATACTATTATCGAGTTCCTATTATTTCATTAGTTTTGATTTGACACTGGGATAAAAGTGAAAAACCCCCTTAATGCACATGACTATAATGGTTGCCAGTCACATCAAGCACATTATTAACTTACATAACACATCTTGAGAATCATATTTTAGGTCAGTACTCAGTAATGAAAATATAAAAAAAATGAATACAATAATGAGGTTATTGGCTTCATTATTGACTTGATTAAATTTTTCAAATTAATAATTAAGTTTTTACAGTTTTAACTGTACGTTCACCAATGAGGTTATTCGCTTCATTGTGAAATCCTCAAATTGAGAACAAAAAGTAGTAATGATTCTCACACGATTTTAGGCATATTGCGTAGTTTAGTTGGTAAAGTGTTGCTTGTTTTGATAGTTTTCATGGTGAAAATGTGTAAATTGGACATGGACATTTACTGTTTTACATTTCACAAATAGGTGTTCTCTGAATTGTTCAAAACAGCACGCTTTTGTACTAATCAAAGTAGGCACCAGTCATTTCTGGCAACATTTGCTTTGATGTTAACTCTAAACCTCAGTATCATCCAAAATGGTTGTACGCTATTAATGTGGTCACCGTCTTCTTGTGATCTGTTATGTTGGGGCTCGTCTGGGATGTCTTCCTAGGGTCTACTTCTCAATTGTTGGAATGTATTTTTGTATGTGTGAGTTAAAATATTTCATTGGTTGTATATTTGATGAGGTTACTTGCTTCATCGAATATCAGTTTCTAAATAAATGTATATATTGGTGAGGTCGGGTATTTCTTCATATGCGATGAGGTGATTTGCTTCATCCATTCTTAAAATCTCATCTAGTTCTTGACCAACTCTTACTGTCAGTCCACACTTTTACAACAGATTCTGATTCTCAAATAATGTCGGGGGGAATGTTGTATAATTGTGTCAGTGGACACAAGGTGTCAACAATGACCCAGTGAGCTGTGTTCACAGTAATGCTCCATTGATTACTGTGTGTAATTGAGATGTGAGATTGGGTCATAATTCAGTTGCTGATTTGAATGTTCAGGTGTTCAGACTCATTTGTTGACTGTGTGTCTTGTGTTTCTACACTACTGTGTGTGGTTTTGTTGTTTTTACTGCTGTGTGTGGTAAGATTGTTCTTGTGTTGTCTTCTCATGTCATGTCTATCTCTGTTTGTATGTTCGTCTGTTTGACGTGTGATTTTATCCACTAGAATTTACTACAATAAAATAATATTTCATCAGAACAACTTGTGGCCAAATGTGCTTCATATATCCAAGAACAAAGCTAGGCATTCAAAACACCTTCGAATACAGCGACAGGTCTGCATTTTGGAAAAGGACAACACTGTCTGCATTTTTTATTGAAGATGGTTTCCATGCTCGACAGACATGCGCAAATCACTCGTTACCACGAATTTCCATCAAAAAACAAAATCGGAATTCTAAGAAATTTCAACAGGTATCATGATACCTTGCATTGAATATGGCAACTGTGCAATCTCTATCTAATAACAGTATACTTTACGAAGGCGATCTTTTTCATTATTTGATTTTAGACGGCGTTGTTTTTACATGCTTTTTCTGTCCGATGACGTCGGCCGGAAATCGAAAGTATACTCATACGTAAACAAAAGCAAAAGCGTTGGAATTTTCCCCAATGCAGCTCTGTCGCCGTGTTTTGAAGAATTTTTATCCCCAAGCTTTGTTCTTGGATATGTAACGCACATTTGGCCACAAGTTGTTTTCGTGAAACAATATTAAATTATCAGTTCTGGTGCGAATACGGCAGCAGACTTCAAGGAACCAGTGGTGCCTACAGTCGACTCTATGAGTTGATTACATATGTGTTTCGTGTTCTATACATCCCAACCTTCATTTTGATGTACATTTTGTGTATATTTAATTTGAATTGAAGGAATATCGGAGGCGAGAATATTCAAAATAAACAAAATTTCATTACTTATATACGCCCTTAATTGTGGAAAAGTGAGACCGCGTAGCGGATAAAGAACTTTCCATTACAAAAGGGGACGCACTAAAAAATGTAGTCCGTGTCCGTGTCGGAGAAAAAGTGTAGAGTATAAAAGGAGGTAGCGACTTACCCTAAGCCAGGCAGGAATCTCAAGGGATAGGGGCATATTAAAAGTCAGGAGGTACCTGATTGCCGGTGAACAAGAGCTATTGGTGTGTTAAGTCAGGCCCCGGGAGCTGGGGGAGGTTGATCATTAACACGGAATAGCTATAGGGAAATGGGTCCGTTATTACCTAGTGGGTAGGTGTTGCCTCGTATTGTAGGAGCACTTTCCCGACAGTTAAGATTAAAACACTCAAATTAGAAGGCACATAAGGTGTTAGGACGAAAAAACTGTGATATTCCCCGGGTGGGGCAGTGTAAACACAATCATGACTGGAATGGCATAGGGAGTATGCATGCCATTGGAAACATTTATCAGAAGTAATAGGGTTCCTCCGAGCCGTGCTTCGGTTATTCTTAGCCAGTATTTCCTGCCCACTATGGTAGTTGACACTGGAAAACAGGGGTCCGAGGAGGGTACGGGGGTAACCTCGATCAGCTAAGTTTTGTAAGAGGCGTAGTTTATGGTGCTCAAACAGAGTTGGGTCGGAATTTTTCCGTATGAAGCGTAGTAGCTCTCCTTTAATGAACCCTTCAAGTGTAGCGGGAGGGTTTGGTTCAAGGCACCGGAGTAGTTCTGTTTTTGTTTTGAACAGGTATGTTTCCACTAATACATTGTGGCAAGATGTCGGGGATGTGTGCATCTTGCTGTGGAATGGGTTAATGAATTTGTTTTTGTCCTTATCACAGTGGAGGACCTTCAGTCGCATGCGGTTGCATAGCAACTGGAAATCACTCTGGAAGTGGAATCGAGTGGGTTTCTTGGGAGTGGGTATAAATTTCAGTCCTTTACCAAGTACAATTTTTTCATGGTTGGTTAATGGGTGGTTGGATAAGTTTGTAATGTACTTGTTTGCAGAATCAGCCAATCGAGCCAGGGTGGCACTGTGTGAAAGCTGTTTCTTAATTCGGCGTCGCCTGGTTTTATTGGTACGATGGGTATTCCCGGCACGGTGGGCTCGTTTCAGGTTTCTACCAGTTTTCTCAGTGGTAGGACTGGATGTCATGCTATGGTTTGGGTTGGCATGTAGCTGTGCTAGTCATGCAGGTGGCTTGAGTTGCTCAATGAGAGCTAGGAGAGCTGATTGTTGTACAGGGTTTAGAAGAGGCTGGAATGTAGGGCCCGGAGTTTCCATGGGCTCGGTTGGAATACGGTTAATGTTATCACCCATCGTGGGATGGGTGGCGCCTAGGTGGCGATTGTTCATGGTAGGGTGCTGTGGTAGCGGTGTTATAGCTCCGGCGGGTTGAGCGGAGGGGGAATCCTTTGTCAGGATACCCTTGGATGGGCTGGTGGCGTCTAATGACAGCTGGATAAGGTTGTCGGGCGACAGGTTAGACGGTCGACGCACTGTTAGGGAATCAGTAGGCACAGATAAAGTAACATGACCCTGGTGGGTGGTGGGGTCTTCCTGTAAGCTAGGTGGGGAGTATCTACAGGGTGTGGTCGTGGGTGATATTTCATCTCCCTGGTGGGTGAAATCATGGTTTCCCAGGTTGGGATGGGTTTCAGCTCGGGAGAGCATGGGGGACCAATCATGGAGTAATGTGTCATATTCCCCCTCAGGGGGTGGGGGTCGGGTGACACACATTCCAGGGCCTCTTCTGTGATCAGGCGAGAGTATCAGGTCCTGGAAGATCAGATTGTTACTAGGGGTGCCTTGTTTTAATTGGTGAAGGGTAGCCGTAACTGACATTGGGTCGGCTTTCCCCTGTTCTAGGGTATCCGCATACGGGTTCGGATTATCGAACTTGTTGTGTGTGAGAGTAGCTTCAGTCGCCGTGGAGTGGTCTCCCATTTCGGCATTACCAGGGTTTCGGGTGGAAACTATGCTAGTCATGCCCAACCTGCGGCGTTTCGGATTCGCAGGAGGGAGGATTCCATTCGCCGTTTGATTCCGGGTTCCAGGTTCCGGTTTGGGTGCCGGATTGTGAAAAGGGCTCCTGGGGGTCAGGAGATTGTTGTGTGTCCACGAGGAAATCATGGTTCCTTTTGGTGTCGGCAGCCTTGTACTGGGCAAGGTCTTTCTCGACAAATTGAGACAGGACGGTATCAGCCACTTGGAGGAATGTTTTTCTTTCATCCGGGTTACAGTCCTCAGTATTAGGGTTCATTTTCACCTCAACAATTGATTCTTGTATTTGGGTGAGGTGAGAATCAAGTTGTTGTTCTAGCAAGACAGTCAGACGCTGGCTGGTGTGGAATGCCAGGCTCTCAAGGGCTTGAGAGATATTGTGCTGGAATTTAAGGGTGTGGTCAGTTAGAGTTTGCATATGGTGCAGGGTTGACCGGTAAATGTCGTTCGGTACCACATTGGTTATGTTGTATTGTTGGTACTTCTGGAGGAGGGAAGCGACGCGGGCTTCTTTATACAGGAGGGACCTGGTGGTATTAAGGTGCCGTCTTAGTTGTTTCTGGGAAGACGGGTTAAGTGTATTCATTTTTTGGAGCTACAACTGGCGTCGGTAACTCAAGGTACAAGGCTGCCAACACCAAAAGGAACCATGATTTCCTAGTGGACACACAACAATCTCCTGACCCCCAGGAGCCCTTTTCACAATCCGGCACCCAAACCGGAACCTAGAACCCGGAATCCAAACGGCGAATGGAATCCCCCCCCCCCCCTCCTGCGAATCCGAAACGCCGCAGGTTGGGCATGACTAGCATAGTTTCCACCCGAAACCCTGGTAATGCCGAAATGGGAGACCACTCCACGGCGACTGAAGCTACTCTCACACACAACAAGTTCGATAATCCGAAGCCGTATGCGGATACCCTAGAACAGGGGAAAGCCGACCCAATGTCAGTTACGGCTACCCTTCACCAATTAAAACAAGGCACCCCTAGTAACAATCTGATCTTCCAGGGCCTGATACTCTCGCCTGATCACAGAAGAGGCCCGGAATGTGTGTCACCTGATCCCCACCCCCTGAGCGGGAATATGACACACTACTCCATGATTGGTCCCCCATGCTCTCCCGAGCTGAAACCCATCCCAACCTGGGAAACCATGATTTCACCCACCAGGGAGATGAAATATCACCCACGACCACACCCTGTAGATACTCCCCACCTAGCTTACAGGAAGACCCCACCACCCACCAGGGTCATGTTACTTTATCTGTGCCTACTGATTCCCTAACAGTGCGTCGACCGTCTAACCTGTCGCCCGACAACCTTATCCAGCTGTCATTGGACGCCTCCAGCCCATCCAAGGGTACCCTGACAAAGGATTCCCCCTCCGCTCAACCCGTCGGAGCTATAACACCGCTACCACAGCACCCTACCATGAACAATCGCCACCTAGGTGCCACCCATCTCACGATGGGTGATAACATTAACCGTATTCCAACCGAGCCCATGGAAACTCCGGGCCCTACATTCCAGCCTTTTCTAAACCCTGTACAACAATCAGCTCTCCTAGCTCTCATTGAGCAACTCAAGCCACCTGCATGACTAGCACAGCTACATGCCAACCCAAACCATAGCATGACATCCAGTCCTACCACTGAGAAAACTGGTAGAAACCTGAAACGAGCCCACCGTGCCGGGAATACCCGTCGTACCAATAAAACCAGGCGACGCCGAATTAAGAAACAGCTTTCACACAGTGCCACCCTGGCTCGATTGGCTGATTCTGCAAACAAGTACATTACAAACTTATCCAACCACCCATTAACCCACCATGAAAAAATTGTACTTGGTAAAGGACTGAAATTTATACCCACTCCCAAGAAACCCACTCGATTCCACTTCCAGAGTGATTTCCAGTTGTTATGCAACCGCATGCGACTGAAGGTCCTCCACTGTGATAAGGACAAAAACAAATTCATTAACCCATTCCACAGCAAGATGCACACATCCCCGACATCTTGCCACAATGTATTAGTGGAAACATACCTGTTCAAAACAAAAACAGAACTACTCCGGTGCCTTGAACCAAACCCTCCCGCTACACTTAAAGGGTTCATTAAAGGAGAGCTACTACGCTTCATACGGAAAAATTCCGACCCAGCTCTGTTTGAGCACCATAAACTACGCCTCTTACAAAACTTAGCTGATCGAGGTTACCCCCGTACCCTCCTCGGACCCCTGTTTTCCAGTGTCAGCTACCATAGTGGGCAGGAAATACTGGCTAAGAATAACCGAAGCACGGCTCGGAGGAACCCTATTACTTCTGATAAATGTTTCCAATGGCATGCATACTCTCTATGCCATTCCAGTCATGATTGTGTTTACACTGCCCCACCCGGGGAATATCACAGTTTTTTCGTCCTAACACCTTATGTGCCTTCTAATTTGAGTGTTTTAATCTTAACTGTCGGGAAAGTGCTCCTACAATACGAGGCAACACCTACCCGCTAGGTAATAACGGACCCATTTCCCTATAGCTATTCCGTGTTAATGATCAACCTCCCCCCAGCTCCCGGGGCCTGACTTAACACACCAATAGCTCTTGTTCACCGGCAATCAGGTACCTCCTGACTTTTAATATGCCCCTATCCCTTGAGATTCCTGCCTGGCTTAGGGTAAGTCGCTACCTCCTTTTATACTCCATTAAATTATCAATTTCTTTGTATGTGTTTGTTGTTTTCTATGAAATTTGGAAAGTATACTCAGGGGAGGATATGAAATATATATGCCAAAAGAGAAGTTTGTACGATGTTATTTTACGATGTTAGAAGACATTTTCTCTTTCAAACACACTAAAAAGTGTAGCTGACTCGGCGCCGTGTTAGCTAATTAATTGGTTTACGATGTGTTGACACATGATTATGAGGAGATTAGTGGGGTGTTGATTGGATTGATAGATTTTCTTTCATTACTTGTTTTTCCATTTACATGGAGTAAAGTACAAGAGTAAGAGTATAATAAGATTATTTCATATAAGATTATGTTAAATGTCGGTGGTGGGTAGTTACACGTTCACGATCCCCCCCCCCCCACCTCTCTCTCTCTCTCTCTCGTGCGCCCTCCCAGTCTCACTCTCTGTTTCACAAATCGGTTGCGATGAATGAATGAATGAATGAATGAATGAATGAATGAATGAATGAATGAATGAATGAATGAATGAATGAATGAATGAATGAATGAATGAATGAATGAAACTGGGACTGACAGAGAAGAAAAGAAAACCAAACAGCTATTGGTAGCGGCCCCGGTATATTGACCATAGCGGTTACAAGAAAAGGAGTGGAGAAAGCTCCGCCAGTATATTTTTGAATAACCGGGAGTCATCCATCAAGCCTTCAGGGACATAGGATGCCGTGTGTGATATATGTGATATCTGGTTATCCTTCTGGAATTTCAAATACCCCCCCCCCCCCGCTCCCCAGCAAAAACATAAAATGAAATAAAGCCCTTAAAGGGGCTGTTTGTTGGCAGGATTGTTTCATTCGGTTTCAAATCGGTTGCAATAATAAGCAGCAATATAAATTGATTGCGTGTTTTGATTAACAAAATCTCAATATAAATTGTATCAGGGGGTCGGATACAATCACGTTTCTTTTGCGCGAGTTCCATTTTTTCTTTTTGTTCATCCATAAGAATAACTAGTTCGTTATATATTTGTCTACATTCTTGACTTATCCCCAATGTATTGTAAATTGAGGGTCGGGTGTTACTGTAACATGTATATGTAAACTGAACACAATGTGATAAATGGTTTTCCACTCGATGAGAATGTTTTCTTTTTTAAAAAACACAATTAACACTTGGGAAGGTTTCAGCTCATGGACCATCGGTTCACACCTGATGGTCCGAGAGCTGAAACTTTGCTAGTTGATCATGGGCTTCTTCTGCATGTTCCTGAAATTTGTTGGTAATCGCGACACTTGACATTATTTGTAAGGTAGGTCTCCATGCTTGAGACCTTCCCAAGAAATGATGTGAAATGTTGGAATTATAAATAATTAGGTGAAAAAAAATCTTGTTCTTATTTCGGTTTTAAAACACGATCGACACCTTTATCCACTGTCGCAGGGAATCCAATCACAAAACACTCGGAACGACATACCAACTAAATTTACTTTTGCTTTTTATATATATGTTTGTTATTTGTTCATGTTTGTGCTGTATCTCTATATCTTTGTGCTATGCTATATCCATTATGTCCTGTATGTCCTATTTATGCAATAAAATACTGAAAATTAAATTAATCGTTCTTTCTTTCATCTACACTCCACTAATCTCCTCATAATCATAAAAAGAACCAGGATAATCGGCCTGCCTCGCTGTGTCAACACAGCCTAAACCAATTAATTAGCTAACACGGCGCCGAGTCAGCTACACTTTTTAGTGTGTTTGAAAGAGAAAATGTCTTCTAACATCGTAAAATATCATCGTACAAACTCCTCTTTTGGCATATATATTTCGTATCGTCCCTGAGTATACTTTCCAAATTTCATAGAAAACAACCGACAAATAAAGGAGGAAATGCTAATTTAATTCCCGACTACACTTTTTCTCCGACACGGACACGGACTACACTTTTTAGTGTGTCCCCATTAAAAGTGAAATTTTATGGATTAAAGTTAAAATATCGGCACCAACCGTCGGATATGCACTCTAAAATCAGTTGGGTTAAAAATTAACCCAAATCGACTGGGTTCATATTCACTCAACCCAGTCGATTTGGGTTAATTTTTAACCCAACTGATTTTAGAGTGTGTATTAGGTTTACCTAAGATAACCAGATAGTGTGTATTAGGTGTACCTAAGATAACCAGATAGCGTTCATTTTGGTGCTCTAGCCCCAATACTTTGCCTGCGGTCTCTTGTGATCTCATTTTCTACCTGCGGCCTCATTTTAGTACGACCGATCAAAATGGCTGGTTTGGAGCTGTTGTCGGATCAGGGCTTCAGAATTGACGGTCGCAGGCCAGATGAGCTGAGGAAAGTTAGCTGTCGATTAGGTGTATTCAGTCAGGCTGATGGTTCTGCATATATTGAGCAGGGAAATACCAAAGTTTTAGCTGCTGTTTATGGCCCACATGAGGTGAAATTTGAGTGTTCCCCATTTCGCGGTCGGACTAATTACCCAAATCTCCACAGACATGTCCTATGGGATCGGGAAGTTTCGTCCCCGGGAAGATTCGTCCTCGGGAAGTTTCGTCCCCGGGAAGATTCGTCCCCAGTTAGTGGGAAGTTTCGTCCCCGGGAAGTTTCGTCCTCAGTACTTGTTAAATAATCATAAGCTTAGGACTGGCGTGGGATTGTAAGGTACATGGACAAGTAATAGTATCTTGGTTAATCACATTTTATTCAATTTGTGCTCAATGGTTTACAGGTCAAAAACTGATAACAACAAAATAGTCTGTTATTCTGAGGTCATTATCTCTATATCTCATCCAAAGCTGGTCTATCGCTTTGTCAATTGCTGTGTATTTCCTACTTATTTCAGTTTCCAGGTCTCGAGCCTCTACAGACAGCTGGACATGTTCTGCTTCCTGCTGGAGCACCATCACTAGCTTGTGAAAGGACAGTCTAGTTCCCTTGGCATTCATCCAACGGTGCCAAGCTGAAAGTCAAAAAAAAGCATTGTTATTGATCACAATCCGTTTGTTTTGACAGCACATGAACTTATCTATAATTTTTTATATAACGACTAGTGTTTTGACAACATTAATTTGACAACATTAATTTGACGTGAAACTAATGTGTGAACTAAAGAGTGTGAAACTAATATATGGGATTTGATCTCATGAAGTTATTATCAGTACACACACTTTCTATGTGATTATTGGTCCGTATTGTATGCTCGAAGATACACCAAGACGAGATGCTGAAGTGGTCGCTGTTAATCCACTGGTCTTTCACATATTGTACAAATTCTCTAAGACTATCACTGTTGGCCTTTGGAGCAATATGATCAAACATCGGCTTTATGTGGTCTGGTGGCAAGAATGGTAAGGCCAGGAACTGTTTGATATATTTCTTGACTGCTGGGTTGGTATTATAAGCTGGCTGCAGCCCCACATTTTCCACCTTGGCGAATACAGCCTTCGTCCAATGAAACACACACCCCTTTATTTTTTTTTAACCCTAACTTACCAAACCAATTTCCAGGTTTTTTTTTTTTTTACCCTTTACCGCAAGTAACGCTATTAACAAAACATAACTTAAATATAATGGCGAATGCTTAAAAAATGTATTTTTATACCTAACTTACCAATTTCCAGGCTTTTTAACACTTTTTTACCGCAAATAACACTATTAATAAAACATAACTTAAGTATAATAAGGAATGCTTAGAAAATATATTGTTCGAACTTTCCAATTTCAAAGTCACTGACGAATGTCTCTACTGAAGGTTCGTCGATACGTTGCAAGATTGCCTGCAGAACTTCTTCATAATCGCTTCATCGTACATGTACATTTTGATTAATTACGATTATAACGTTTCGTTCAGTTTCTTGTGACATATGAAATTTTAAATTGTAAATTCTTAAATTGTGAATCGTAGGTCTGCAAATAAAAATTTGTTTGGTATAAAATGTACACCAACCTTGATGCCATAGGAATTATAAATTTTTCATGCCTCCATGAAATTTATTTTGTGACCATTTATTAGTGAATGCCCGCTACCATTCGCCAATAGATTGTCACAAAATAAAAATCAATGGGCTTGCGTGAACCAACTCCTCGTATATTAAATACAGTGGCGAATGTACAGACAAAAGACTAAAATATTATTAATTTTTCATGCCTCCATGAAATTTATTTTGTGACAATTTATTAGTGAACCAACTCCTCGTATATTAAATACAGTGGCGAATGTGCGGACAAAAGACCGTAAGATCCAACCGAGTGTATTCACATCAAAAGAATTATGCAAACATATTCATATTAATAGGGAAGAATAAAGTCAGAAGAGTAACATTCCACGCATACATAACATATATGAACATGATACATACAGGTCCTTGATTAATTTTTTTATTAAAAATATGTCAGAATTCTGTACAATTTACCATTCAAGTGGGAAGTTTCGTCCTCTATAGAGGACGAAACTTCCCGGGGACGAAACTTCCCACTAACTCGGGGACGAAACTTCCCGTTGACGAAACTTCCCAAACGCACTTAAAGGACTTTGTTACCCATATCTATCAAAATAAAGAAAGGTCCACTGAAAATGAAGAAAGTTATTACGATTAAATGTATGCACTATAGAAGTAAGGAAAAACAATTTACTTTGAAATTCTCTAGACTGAAATTCTTAGTTATAGTTCAGCGATCTGATTGTGCAGTTAGGTCACAACTTAGGACTATCCCGCTACATTCTGCTCATGTCTGTAAGTAACTCGTGAATGATCTTTACAGGTTATGCAGCTGGATTTCCAGTGGAGAATAGCTAATTTTATGATTTTGATATTTATGTGCTATTCTCTGCTGGAAGTTTAAGGGTTGTCTGGTCGTTTCGCCCCAATACCCTTTCACCTCTGGTCATTTCACCCCTGGTTGTTTTGCTCCCAAGATTAGGGCGAAACGACCTGGGTCCGAGGTGATTTTTTTTTATTATTTGAATAGTTTTGAACTGTTTTTCCACTTTTCACCATTTATTTGGACAGTAAAAATTATAACTACATGTAGAAACCTTACCTTTTTGGAAATGCTTAGAAGTTGGAACAAAAAAATCACGAGGCAGAAAATTATATTGCACTAGCTATTGTGTCAGGTGTATATATTGTTATGGAAATGAAAATGTAAAAAAAATCTCTTGTTAGTACTGACATCAATGTCTCAAACTTTAATCAAGTGATAACAATTAATCAGCAATGTTATTACAATGTAAACAACATCCGCAAACTGTCTTTTTAACTGTCCCTTTATGTGATTATTGCAATCATCTGTGATGTACCTGCCGCCAAGTCTGAAAGTAAGCAGACTGTCATCTGCAAAATGAGGTCCCCAGAGTAGTGTTGTATAGTTAACCGGTTTTATAAGTCGGTTTCGGTTTTGCTTGAAAACCGAAACCTTGTAACTGGTAAATGGGTACGGTTTCGTTTTTTTCCTAAAATGTCGGGAAGAGATGTTTTCTTTATTCAGTTTGCACTAACAATGTCTGAAATGTCAAGCTTTGTCAGGAAATAACAGTGTTGTCAGTGCACGCCACATTCTGGGTGTAAAGGGGTCACTGCAGCATGTCCAGATCACTCGAGGATGATGTATGACAAGCTGTCAATCATACATCGTTGATGTAAAAATGGGCTGTGTTTTCTGTGAGAATGACAAAACAGACAGCCAACACGCCTACATTTCACTGATTACAGGAAATACCTTGTGCAATTGGCTTCGTTTTTGAACAGGTTTGTATGACATAGTCAATCAGTTTAATTAAAATTACTTATCTATAATCTGTTGGACAGGGAATAATATCATATCAGAAAAAGGTCTTGGCATTTCATTGTCGTATTCGAAAATAACATTTGTCACGGGTTGCCCCACCACGTGTTTCGGATGTAGTCTGTTGCCTCCCTTGATGTGCTTATCCGGAAAGAGGTTTTAATGCAATTCAGTCTTGGGACGTTCCGACCCGAGACGATTTGTCCTGAAGGCTTCAGCCCACTAAAAACACGAAACCGCAAGTTCTTATTCTATTTAATTCAATATATGAAGGCCAAAACGTCTTGAACCGAAACGTCCCGAGGCAGAAACGTCCCAAGACCGAATCGTCCATATCCACGGGAAAAAGCTGCATTCCGTAATATCGCTGTCAGCGTGCCACGGTTGCATTCCCACACAACTTACTTTAAGGGGAGCAACCAAAGGAACAAATCAGCGGTAGAAATAGAAATTGGAATGGCAAGGCAAACGCAAAAAATTACAATATATAACAGTACACCAGTGAATTTGTGAAAATCAATTCCGTTGAGCTAAAACCATTGCTTGCGCGAGGTGTGTGTGTGGGGGGGGGGGGGGGACAATAGGTATTTGGTAAAGTGGTTCGTTTTGAAGCCCACCCAGCTACCAACAATATGACTTTCCCATTCCAGGCTGACATGAAATGATTGCTGATTATTTTACTAGGGAGGGTGGTGGCACTAGTCACCACTGTGTGTGTGTGGTTTGGGGGGGGGGGGAGGGGGGATATTAAAAAGAGTCCATACATCAGTTCATTGTCAAATATGTTAGGATGGGTGTCTAGGTGACCCACTTGGCAACGCTTGTTATTATTTGCAATGCCTGGTAGGGTCATTTTGTTAGGCTGCCCAGGGCCTCACCCAGGAGTGAGCACTGAACAGAGCCCTGGGAAATTGTGAATTAGATCTTTTCACACCCATGTGTTAATATCAATTCATCATAGACTCTCTATGCCTGAACTTCAAGACCAGAGGTGGGGGGGGGGGGGCATGTGCCTAGAATTGGTGAGTGGTGATATTCTACGAACACTGTTACATTTTATTTTCTTTTATACTATTTTGTTTTGATAATGCCTACCATTTATACACTTAGCACAAATGCTAGTCAATGCCAATTAAATCATCATTGAAAATATGACAGTATGGGCATTATATCGACACTACATAGTTTCTGTTGGAAACAGCAGATGTCTTACTATCAAAAACCGAAAACCGACCTATAAACCGAGTTTTTTTTAAAAAACCGAACCGAAACAAGAAAAATAAAACCGCACAACACTACCCCAGAGGGTGAATTTGGTGATGTTACCCTGCACAGCAGGGTAGCATCACAAAATTTACCATCTGTGAACCTCAGTCTGACTCAAGATCTCAAGCCAAAACAGAAAGATGTACCTTGAGGATAAGTTGGCCCAATGTATGGCATAGCTCAACAAATTCACCCTCTGGGGTCCCCATTTTGCAAATGACAGGTTGCTTATATTCAGGCTTGCCTGCCGCTCAAACCACTATATCGGTATGATTAACGCTAACGCCTCTTTGTCCAGGTTTGTTTTTTATCAACACAGATATTGTGTTTGAGTTCATGAGCTTGGATATTAAACAATGTTGTTTGCTTGTTTCAAAACGTTCTTTGTTTGAAAACCACTTTACAAAGTGCAGTGCTGGAGAAATTTTCTTCCCAAAATGATGGAACGTGGCCACAGTAGTCATGATGCCTAAACCTGACAAATACATTATCAGTCCTTTTAACTACCGCCAGTGAAGTAACGATGGTCGGAATTGGGTTATCGGCCGATAACTGCCCGTTGGAAAAACATCGGACCTCGCACTTGAATATAGGCTTTTGCCAATTAGTAAAAAAAAAAAAAAACAGTGAAAATTTATCAAAGTATATGAGTGAAAAGAGATCTTTTACCAACCTAATACCGTGAAAGCATGACCATTTTCAAACTTTGAACAGCTAAATGCATTTCCCCGACATCACATTCACCATTGTAAATAGAGTTGTGTTTGGATGTGGATTATGGATGTGTTCTGAATTTTGCAGAGTTGTTCGATCTGTGAATAGAGTATTTCCAGTCATGCGCATCTGTATGAGAAATTGAGAATTTACACCGGAAAGAGTTGATAAGTGGGAGACAGACAAGGACATGCAATGGGGGAAGAACAATTCGGAGCCAAAACAATTCAGCCCCAGTTTTTAGATTTCTGTGCTTTTCGGCACTAGCTTCATGACGATTCAGCAACCTCAGTATCAGAGTGTTGTCATTTGTTTTTGTTCACATGAATACGACGAATTAAACTTTTCCAGAGTCATGGTAATTTTTCTTTGATTGACATTCTCGAAGATAGTGATGAATGTATCAGATAAATAAAACACATGGCATTAAGACGGTAGTCAATTGTGAATACGTACACGAAAAGTGTTTGAAATTAACCCCTTTCCAAAATGATGGAAAAAGCAACCAAAGTTGGCTAATTTTGGCATTTTCAAACGGTACTCTTATTCTCACCCTCATTGCGCTTGGGGGTTAAACCTGAGATTAAAAAGTAAACAGAAACTTTCTTCCGCAATCATTCTTGCATCTATACAAACCAAAATAATTGTTACAACAGCCTTGTTATTATAGAAATTTGCCCTTGAAGTTGGTCAGTTTTGAAGAAAAATTCTATATTCATGTCATTTTTGGCCAGTGGGGGTTAAAGTTGAAAGATCTGAGTGTTGATTGTGGTGTATCATATTATGCTCTAAATGTGTGTAAAATTTGAGCTAAATTAACTGTAAACAATTTTGAGACATTCGAAAAATGGTGAAATTTTGATGGTTTTGGCAGAATATTTTGAAAACACGCGTTTTCACAAATATGACGATACCGCATTTCACTAGATTTTATGACATTACATAAGTGTGTCAAATTTGGTCAAAATCGTACAGCTTGTTTTCCAGCAGTTCAACAGACAAAATTTAGGGAGGAAAAAAAAAAAAAAAAAAAAAAAAATACAGAAGAAAAATTTTGAAAAAGAAGAATAACAATAGTCTTTCCCAAACTGGGTTTGGGAAAGCCTAAAAAACTAGAGAATTGTAATTTGTTGGACAAATTACGGGCTTTCCCAACTTTTTAATGTGAAAAGGCAAACTGTATTGTACACAAAACTATCGATCAGTTTTGAAAACAGAAAATTTAGTGGAAATCAAAGTTTTTGTTTTGCTACTAGTTTTTATGCAGCCAAAACAGATATTTGAGATACAGCAGGACACCAAAATATTTAACACAAAATTTGCTCTTCAATAATTACAGAATATTTTCATAGAAAGCAAAACAAGGGATGTCCTTTGTGCTTTGGAAAAGATTAGTACATATGAATTATGGGCATACAGGCCAGGGTTTCATGAAGGACTGTGCCCCAACCCACCCCTGAGTCAGGAAGGAGCCGATTTTTCAGCCAATATGCCAGAAAATTTCGGACAATTGAGTTGCCAGAAATGACCAGGGTAAGCTTCCTACTCCATGATTTCACAATATTTCCAACATATCTGTTTCAGATACAATGAAATACATGTAATATGAGATACTGTCACACACAAATTAGTTGTTTATTTGATATGGTTTAAACCATCTAAAGAGCTAGTATACACAGTGATGGGTACAGTTCAAGCAAGTCAAAATGAGTTAATTAAAGGGATGTTGAACAGCTTGTTAATATTTCTTGCATTACATTACTACTTTCCTATTTATTGACAGAAGGATTTCACAGAGGGTTTTTCCCTGACGGTATTTATTTATTGGTGTTTGCGGTCACATACTTATCCACAATGGCTAATCATGACCGTGACAGTTTTATGGGTGGGGGAAGTCGGAGGACCCGGAGAGAACCACCGAGCATCGACGAGCAACTGTCAGCTCAACATTCTAATTATGTTCAAGCTCCGCTGAAGCAGGGTACCAGCGGTTGAAGACATGTGCACCATTGACATGCAGTATGCCTTAATACGTGGCATCATCGTGCCCCCATGTTTGCAACCGGGATAAAGTGCCTTGCCCAAGGACATTACGTGGGTCATCGCAGATAGGGATCAAACTCGGGACCTCTATCATAGAAGTCAAACAGTCTACCACTGAGAAAATGTGCTTTCTTTCCTGGCGGTATTCATATTTGTATGGCCAAACTGGTGTTGGATAACACGGAACACCAAAACATATAGCACAAAATTTGTTCCCCATTGATTTTTGAAAGTGGTGGAAAGCTCAAAGAGCTCTTTCCTTTTTGTTTTTGGACAAGTGAGTATTCACTCAAAGTCATTTTGTGCAGACAGTGCTAATTTTAAATGGCCAAAGCACATGTTTCATTAAGCCCCTGAACATAACTAAAGCCGGATTTATTGATTAAACATCTCTGCATATAGCAAAGCAAAGTGTCTCAAATTAACCCATTCCAAAATAATAGTAGAGAGTAACCAAAGTTGGATAATTTGGGTATTTCCAAATGGTACACTTATTCTCACTCTCATTGTGCTTGAGGGTTAAATCTGAGATTGAAAAGGTATACCAATCTTACTCAGGGAAGGTGAGTACAGAAAAGTACGAAATTAATCAGAAAATGAATTTTGTCTGACTGTACTAATATTTGTACGAGCAAAACTGGTACTGGATTTATTTATTAGTTTTTGACGACACATTAACAGCCAAGGTCATATTATGTTGGTGACAGTTGCATGGGTGGAGGAAGCCGGAGTACCCAGAGAGAACCACCGAGCAATGGCGAGCAGCTGCCAGCTCCTCAACATAGTGCCTCGGCACTGTAGCACAGGCAGGGTTAGATTGGTTGAAGAGATGCGCACCATCATTGTGCAGTATGCCGTAGTACACAGCGTCATGGTGCCCCCCCCCCCCCCCCCCCACCTGTGGACAGTCGGGGTGAAGTGATCGGGACATAATTGGAATATATCCTACAGATACAATGTCGGATATATTCCAATTATGTCCAGATCATGCAAGGCAGCAACTTGAAATGAAATTCTCAGAATGTTTCCTACTGTCCCTGCCCGACAGTTTAGTATCTTTGTCAAGTGCCGAGACCGCGTGGAAATACCGTGGATCAGGTGGACACCGAGGGCACGATTCGTCCCTACTTTATTCTCAACTCATCGACTTTTCCATTCATTATTTTCCTGTCACCGGCTGAGTTAGGTATTATATTTGTCTATTTGATGAACTTTTCAACCTTAACTATTTGCGGATTCATGTAGCACCACTGAAAGGCCACTGCACGGTTATCAATATATTCAGGGATTGATTTTACGAAAATAACAGTTATTCCGACTATATCCACATGGGAATTCCTAAATATGCCAAGGGTTAAACTTTTGATAATGACGTATAAAACAGAAGTTGTCATGCTATGCTTGCTGCATGCGTGCATAGAAAACATTCAGCGCTCAATGAATTAGGAATGGAGTAAATTGTCACTTAAACCTACGAAAATCCGAAAAAATGAGTTTTTTTTCAACGGCATCTACCATTATGCATCTGAGACAGGGATTGCGTTAAACTTTACAGCATCCTTATAACAGAAAATATTCTTGGAATTGAACTGTGAATCCGAATTTTGAAAGCATTTTCGGATATTCTATTCCAAACTACCACTGCACGCTTATCAATATTCAGTGATTTTATGAAAATTAAAATTATTCCGACCATACCCATATGGGCAGTCTCGAATCTGCCAACGGTTAAACTTTTAATAATGACATATAAAACAAAAGTTGTCATACTATGACTGCTGCATACAGCCTTAGAAAACATTCAGCGCTCAATCAATTAGGAATGGAGTAAATTGTCACTTAAACTTACCAAATTCTGAAAACGAGAGTTTTTTTGGACTGCACCTATCTTTATGCAAACAGAACGAGCATAGGGTTAAACTTTACAACCAAACTTACAACAGCAAATATGCTCGGTAGGCAATTGTAAATACGAACACGTAAATCATTTTTTGATATCCCTTTCGAAAATGGAGGAAACTGAGCTCCAAATTAGCCAATTTTATGAAGAATTTTAGGGCACTCAAATTCAAGGCCCGAAAACTGGGTGAAGGTTAAAACTTTGAATAAAATATATAACAGCAAAATTGTTCTTGGATGAAGGCCCAATCCTCTCATGGAGAAGGTTTTTAGACAGTATGGCTCCAGTGCTGAGAAAGTGCATGTAAACGTTGGCGAATATAACAATTATTCTGACAGTACCCTTATGGGAAGTCTCAAATCTGCCAAGGGTTAAATGTTTAATAATAACATATAGAACAAAATTTGTCAAACTTTGACTGCTGCAAGCAGCTATAGAAAACATTCAGAGCTCAAGCAATTAAAAATGGAGTAAATCGCCACCTAAATTTACAAAATTCTGAAAAAATTGGAATTTTTTTGGACGGTACCTACTTTTATGCAACCAGAATGGGATAGGGTTAAACTTTACAACCAAACTAACAACAGCAAATATGCTCGATAGTCAATTGTGAATACGTACATGAAAGGTGTTTGAAATTAACCCTTTCCAAAATGATAGAAAAGGCAACCAAAAATGGCTAATTTTGGCATTTTCAAACGGTACTCTTAATCCCCCCTCATTCTGCTAGAGGGTTAAATCTGAGATTAAGAAGTAAACAGTAACTTTCTTCCACAATCTTTGTTGCATCTAGCCATACCAAAATAATTATTACAACTACCTTGTAATTAGAAAAAATTGCTCTTGAAGTTGGCGAAAATAACAAATATTCCGACAGTACCCTTATGGGAAGTCTCAAATCTGTCAAGGGTTAAACTTTTAATAATAACATATAGAACACAATTTGTCATACTTTGACAGCTGCAAGCAGCTATAGAAAACATTCAGAGCTCAAGCAGTTAGAAATGGAGTAAATCGTCACCTAAACTTACCAAATTCTGAAAAAATTTGAGTTTTTTTTGGACGGTATCTACTTTTATGCAACCAGAATGGGATAGGGTTAAACTTTACAACTAAACTTACAACAGCAAATATGCTCGGTAGTCAATTGTGAATATGTACACGAAAAGTGTTTGAAATTGACCCCTTTCCAAAATGATGGAAAAAGCAACCAAAGTTGGCTAATTTTGGCATTTTCAAACGGTACTCTTATTCTCACCCTCATTGTGCTTGGGGGTTAAATCTGAGATTAAAAAGTAAACAGAAACTTTCTTCCGCAATCATTGTTGCATCTATCCAAACCAAAATAATTGTTACAACAACCTTGTTATTAGAGAAATTTGTCCTTGAAGTTGGTCAATTTTGAAGAAAAATTCTATATTCCTGTCATTTTTGGCCAGTGGGGGTTAAAGTTGAAAGATCTGAGTGTTGATTGTGGTGTATCATGTTATGCTCTAAATGTGTGGAAAATTTGAGCTAAATAACTGTAAACAATTTTGAGACATTCGAAAAATGGTGAAATTTTGAAGGTTTTGGCAGAATATTTTGAAAACACGCATTTTCACAGATATGACGATACCGCATTTCACTAGATTTCATGACATTACAGAAGTGTGCCAAATTTGGTCAAAATCGTACAACTTGTTTTCGAGCAGTTCAACAGACAAAATTCAGGGAGGAAAAAAAAAAAAAAAAAAAAAATTTGAAAAAGAAGAATAACAATAGTCTTTCCCAAACTGGGTTTAGGAAAGCTAATAATATACACATTTATATAGCGCTAAAATTATAGTTCCGAAGATATAGAACCATATTCTAAGGCACTGTACATGTTACTGAGCTTGTGCAAATATACAAACGGAATATATACAGTATCTTACAGTCCAGAACATCACTTATAGGCTTTTTGAAACAGGTATGTTTTGAGATCTTTCTTGAAAAGGTTGACATTTGACAGTCTTTAGGCATCCTGGTAAATTATTCCACAAGAGAGGGCCAGCAAATGAGATTGACCTATCTCCAAATGTCTTCCACCTATGTTTTGGAAGATGTAGCAGCATTTTACCTTCGGACCTCAGGTTGTATTGACACACATTCTTGGTATTAAGGAGTTCTTCTAAGAAGGCTGGTGACATGTTGTTTTGTGTCTTAAAAACTAATAACAAAGTTTTGAAAATTATTCTGTACTTAACTGGCAGCCAGTGCATATCCCTCAGAACAGGAGAGTTCCACCTCGTACTTTTATTCCCACCTGTACTTGTATTTGGAACACAAGAGTATTTGGGCTTTATTCTCAAGTACAGGTACCCTAAATTAAAAACTACACATACTTGGTGGGTTTACTTTGTATTATCCTTGAAGTAAAATTGTTTAGCCTGTAAGAATTTGCCTTGTTATAATCTATTGGAGAGTGCCCACTGGCAATCTCCCGTAGATTGTAACAAGACAAAGACACTTGAACTAATTTGGATGACCAAAAATAATTTAGCACTCTACCAGTCAACCGGTCATAAATGCTGAATGTGACCGTAAATTCTTCTTTGGGCAACTTTCTGAGGTGAGTGTCTCAGTCCTCCTCCCCCTCCCTCCCACAACTAATTTGAAAAACAAAAGCATATAAATGTCAAATGTGCATATCAGAAATACAACACTCAGGTGATAATATTCAATGATGAATAATGACTGCATTAATATTATCAGGTTTACGACAACAATATGGTGTGTGGGGGGGGGGGGGGGGGGGGGGGGGGGAGAGCAAGACCGGGGTATTGCTATTACCCTCATCTACTTGCATCAACTAAAAAATCTGTGCATGGTAGGTTAAGTTCCCACCTCATGTGATGCCCATATGATCATATTCATGGATAAATGACCACATCAGTGTGGGGGGGGGGGGGGGGGGGCATTCACGATCGCCCTTATGAACCTTGCATCACCTCAAAATTGTGCAAATGGTTGGCTAAGTGCCCTCCTTGCAGTACATTCTGATGACTATGAATGTCAATTTTGCGTGTCTGAATTCGTGATTTCAATGCATCGCAATACATTTGTACATGATACATATATCGTATTGTTTCATGTGTATCACGATACAAGCGATACACTTCCAGAAGGTTGGCATGATGTAGTCAGAAGTTGCATTTTCAGGCCCGACAAGTCTATTTTGTGCTTTTCCAACTTATAATTCCACCACAGGAGCCTGAAATTCTATCAGTATAGCTATAATTCACTTTCAACGTGATATTTACGTCCCCAACGTAATCCCCTTCAGGGGACGTAAATATCACGTTGAAAGTGAATTATAGCTATACTGATAGAATTTCAGACTCCTATGATTCCACTTGTTCATTTGTATTTCAGTGAAATATCAACTCTGTCTAAATTATAAGCATAGTTTGAGGCAACAGACCTCTCACCTCTGAGTTGAACCCAGACTCCCAGAGGTCCATTGGCTGAAACTTGCTTGTCTTTCTCAAGCACTAAAAAAGAAATTGTATGTTACTGGTCAAATGAAAGTTGGACTCTGTGCAGTTTGTGGACCTTTTATTACTGATAATTCACTCTAAATGTACTGCATGTAATGTATCGTGAAAAAATCGTATCGTGAAAAAAAATCGTGATACATATTGTATCGTGAGTGAGACATATCGTTGCAGCCCTAGTCTGAATGTATTGATTTCATTCGCTCAATCGACATTCTTTACAGACAGATTATTGCAATCATAGCATTAATTTGAACATACTTGTGCTCATTAGACATGCTGCTCTCTGATCAAATGGACCTCGTTCAGGAATTCTTTTTGGGTGTCTGCAGGGGCCAAATATGGGACCCTTTCCCAATGGCATTTGGCATCATTTTCCCCAATTTTCAACCCCAAATTTCACTCTCAATCCCTACTCAAGCAAAAAAAACCCCAAAATTTAATGCATGATTGGTGGCCAGAACTGTGTGGTCATAAGGCTGCATAAAACCATTGGTTTTCTGAGGCCTTATGACTGCATACATGTAGTTTAGGACACCAATTGTCAGGGAATAAAATCTGGAATTTTGAGATAACCTATTTACCGTTCATCCGGATATAATAAAGAAGACCGATTACAGTACAGCCATTGTTGATGGGTCAGAATCTATGGGTGGGCAGTTTTCCACACATATATTTCAGAGATTATCCATTATGACACCAAGCGAAATTTCCACCAATGAAGTCCCGGGGTAATCCAGGTGCTTCATTGGTGGAAAATTTTGCTAGGTGTCATACCGGATCATCTCTGAATTATATGCATGGAAAAAATGACAACCTGTGGATTTTGACCTGTCCACAATGGCGCTACTGTATGACAGTTCACAGATTTTGAAAGCATCTGTGGCAAGCACAGGAGGGGTCTTCCCACAGGAATATTTTAAAACAGTGCTTTCAAATAAGGTGATAAGACACAACGTTTTGAAGAACTGTTTGTAGTTCCAGACGAACAACTTTACGGTTACCTGTTTTTTCATTTAGATAACCACCATAGGAACGGTAAAATCGTTCCTCTCATATATCATGGCCTGATTGTGCATTAATTTGCCATTAAATTCAAATTGTTTACTTAACAAAGCTCAGAAAGTGAATGAATTCTAAAGCAAATCACAAGTTATTCTGTAACAGTTTAAGAACAGTTCAATAAAGACTACAGAGAATGGAGTGAACATTATTCCATGTGACCGTTTGTTATAAAACTTACTTGTAGTATCGGTCTTAATGTTATCTGTTGAATTCAGATGTAAAATTTCATCGATTTTGTATGTTTCTTTCCCTCCAAAACAAATTCCCAATTGGACCCCCATGATGCAAATTTTCCACACAGCATTGGCCCCTCAGTCCTTTTTCCCAAAGAGGGTAGACGAATCCCAGTCATTAGTCAAAGAGTGGATGTAATTTGTCAATGAATCATAGTCGATTGTAATTCCCACTGAGGGCCAGCACTACTGATCATTACATGTACTATTAAAAGCAGGCAACTAAACTAGAGAAACAGAATTTACTGCATCCAGTGTGTGAAAAGGGTTAAAGTATCAGGAATAAACTCTACAGAAAGAGAATTTATGGAGGCTTATCTTCTGGTGTAAAATATTTTTTAACAAATCAGAAATGGGTTTTCGTTAACAGTATTTACAGATATTCATACAGGAATCAGAACAATTTTTATAAGAAACCAGAAAAGGCATATATGTGACCAGCATTCAAAGGTTTCGATACACGAATCAGAAATGGACAATTTTGGCTTTGCCCACTAATTTGAGTGATTAAATACATTCATAAACTTTAGAAATACATTAAGGTGTAAATGCATTTCCCAGTCTTTCTGAATAATATGCACTTGATGACCTCATTCAGGTGGACCGTATATTGAATCTCCAGCACTTTTTAACTCAGTCGGTGTAGTCCCATGTCTACATCTACACTGAAGAATGAGCGCAACCCACTTTGAAATAATGGCTCCACCAACTTCAGATCTGTCATCTGTCATTCAGATGGAAAGCGTGAAAAAAACATAGATAAGTGCAAACTGGTTATTGTTAACCTGCATGCCAAAATGCATCGAGATAGGACGATCCGTATTTGAGTTGTCGCGCTGACAAAGGGTGCACAGACTCTATCTCGGAGATGTTGTCATAAAAACCTTAAAAACCCCAAGAGCTCATTTGAAGGCCTGCTCATAAAAGAGCATCTAGTGACATAAACAAGGCATACATAAAACTAGAACTTCTCTAGTAAATTAATTTTAAACAGTCATAGCACTAACACAGTTAACAGTACAGTCAACTCTGTCAGTATTGCATATTTTGCCAGCATCCTGACAGTATACAATTACATGTACACTGGAATTCTTCATGATCAAGTTGTTTGTTTTTATATTAACTTGGTTTGGGAATTAATTCTGTACAATGAGATTAAATAAATAGATCATGTTATTGTATGTGACAGTCACAGCTTTCTCCCTACTGCTTTTTGTGAAATTCTTTCATAGAGAAAATATTCATACAGGAATCAGAACAATTTTTCTAAGAAATCCGAAAAGGCATATATGTGAACACCATTTATAGGGTTCGATCAAGGAATAAGAAATGACATTACTGCCGCTGCCATTTGTTTGAACGATGAGATACATGTATAATCTTCAGAACTGCATTAACTGGTATAAAATGAAAGGTCAAAAAAGTATGCATTTAATGACCTCTCTTGACTGCATGGAGGTGGACCACATTTTGAACCTCCAGCAAGTTTCAACTCATTTGGTGTAGGTACCATTACTATAGGTCATACCAAACCTGATGTATGAGTATAAACTACTTTATAAATATTGGCTCCACCAACTCCGGATCTGCCATATTTGTAGATGATGGCAAATGTTCATATTAGCAAGGCAGTGATGAAGTGCATGCATGGTACCTCTGGAAAATATATTGCAAGTAAAAAAGGTTCAGTAATGTTGGAATGTAGACGTTGAAAGGCCTTAAAGACCCCCCGAGAGCCTGTCTGAAGATTTATTGGCATTGTGAAAATACCGAGGTCCCATCTCTATCCATGTGTGTTTAGAACAACACTGTGAGAATGGAAATGGTTTTCATTATTCTCAATGATTTTTTCGAAGAGAGGTGCACCATCGAAGTACAGTACGCTTTAGTACACAGCGCCACCGTGCCCCCATATTAAGATCTTCAGAGGGTTAAAATATTCGCTTTAAATATTCCATTTTAATTCTTTAACCCTTTACCCAACGAATCGGCCGCATCCGCCCGCGTAATATGCAAATTGAGAAGTTGAAAAAATATTAGTTCCAACGAGGGGTCCCATGATATGGTTTTGTTGAAATTGTTTGGAAAATTTGAAAAAAAAATGATATTTGAAATAATAAATTTTGCTATCGTCTGCGTTGGGTAAAGGGTTAAATGGGAGTGCAGTGGCTGAGTTGGCAGAGGTGCAGGCTGGAAGTCGAGCGGTCCTCACTCTGTCCTTGGGCAAGACACTTCACCCCATTGCCCACGTGTGTGCATGGTGGCGATGTGTACTAAAGCGTACTGCACATCGATGGTGCACCTGTCTTCAACCAATGCTAACCCTGCTTGTGTGGAGTTAGTATGTGGGGAATCTGATAGTTGCTCGCTGTTGCCCTGAGGTTCTCCCCAGGTACTCTGGCTTCTCCACCCGTAAAACTGTCCTGGTCATGGTAAACCACTGTGCAGAAATATGTGACATTAAACACCAATAAATAAATAATCCTTTAAAAAATGAGCTCATTCCAATGAAGGGTCATAAGCTATGTTTTTCAAGCAAAAATGAAAAAGTAATTAAAACTGAATAGACATTTCTGTGTATAAAGCTGACCGGTTTTTGCCTTTATGTTGGCTAAAGGGTTAAGAATCCCTTAGTTTGGAAAGCACACTGAAAAGGTGTCCCATTCCACATAGAATTAAATGTTTCAGAAAAGAAAGCGAAAAACATTCTGTAGCCATGAGTTATATTAAAGATATTTTTTTATTCACATCGAAGTATTAAGAGGGTTAAAATCTGACCATTCAAATATTCCATTTTATTACTTTGTAACTGTGATAGGTGTTTCGAGAAAGCCACACACCACTCCATCCCAAAACCTCTCAATCCTGAGTTATGATTGAGAATAAATAGATTTTTAAAAAAAATGCTTTGAAAAGTGAAGGTTTCTCTCTCTCTTCAATGATTGAGACTGAAGTTTTGTAACATGATAAAACATAAATATACAGTGCTGTTCAATGTAACAAAGAATTCTATCTCAGCTTTCTCTCTGGAGATTTCTGTTTTAGATAATGGTTACTGCTTCAGCTAACTCATTTCCCAGTAAATGTTGTAAACATATTTTTAACATCTAGAGTCCGAAGGCCCCACATGCCTCCAAATCATAGATGACCAAATACCAATGGCAGGCAGTCTATCAGTATACCAAAAACATTGAGATAGGATTGATTGTATTTGGGTTATCATGTTGACAAACAGTGCATAGAAGACATTCTATGAATGTTATTAATTTATTGGGGTTTAATGACACTTCAACAGCTAGGCCCACCTCGTGTTGTACAGTTTTTACAGATAGAGGAAACCAGAGAACACAGAGAACCACCAAACAACAACAACAAGCAACTGTCTGGCTCCCCAACATGCTAACTCCACACAAGCAGGGTTAGTGCAAGTGTATCATCGACATGCAGTATGTTTTAGTACACAACATCACTATGCTATTATGTGGGCAATGGGGGTGAAGTGTTTTTGCCTAAAGACACAAGGCACCTGCCGCAGATAGGATTCAAACTGAGAACCTCTCGGCTTGCAGCCTGCACCTCTAACTGCTTAGCCACCGTGCCCCTCTATGAATGTAATGGGAATACTTTAGAGGCTTATTTTGGGGATAAAATAGTTTTAAAGAAATAAGAAATAGGTTTTCAATGACAGTATTTATAGATATTCATTAAAAAATCAGATAATTTTTTCCAAGAAACCAAAAAAGATATATATCTTCACAGCATTCAAAGGGACCAATCAAGGAAATGCACAAGGAGGTTCAAAAATATGATTTCCAGCAATTCTGGTAATAGCCCTTGTGACTCCTGTTCGACCTTGGCCCAAATTTTGAATCTCCATCGAGTGTCAACTCGTTTGGTATTAGTCCCAGGTCCATACATCATACCATGCTTGAAATATGAGCATGACCCACTTTCACAAATTTTGGCCACACCAACTTTTTACGTAAAAATGGATGTATGGACTTCAGGAATGCTTTAGAGAGTCAAAACATGTGATTTCCAGCAATTCTGAAAAAATGCATTCAATGACCCCAGGTGACCTCCGTGACCTTGACCCACATTTTTGAACCTCCATCAAGTGTCAACTTATTTAGTGTTGGCTCCAGGTCCATGCATCACACCATGCTTGAGATATGAGCTTGACCCACTTTCAAAAATTTTGGCCACACCCACTTTTTTCATGAAAAAATGCACATCTGAATTTTGGGGAAGCATTTGGAGGTCAAAAAATGTGATTTCCAGCAATTATGAAAAATGCACTCATTGACCCATGAGTGACCTCGGTGACCTTGACCCATATTTTGAATCTCCATCGAGTGTCGACTCATTTGCTGTTGGTCCCAGGTCCATATGTCATACCATGCTTGAGATATGAGCATGACCCACTTTCAAAAATTTTGGCCACGCCCACTTTTTTTACGTCAAAATGCATGTGTGTATGTTAGGAATGCATTAAGGGTAAAAAAAATGTGATTTCTAGCAATTATGAAAAATGCACTTAATGACCCCTAGGTGACCTCCGTGACCTTGACCCATATATTGAATCCCCATCGAGTGTCGACTCATTTGGAGTTGGTCCCAGGTCCATACATCATACCATGCTTGAGATATGAGCGTGACCCACTTTCAAAAATTTTGGTCACGCCCACTTTTTTATGTCAAAATGCATGTGTGTATGTCAGGAATGCTTTAGGGTGTCAAAAAATGTGATTTCTAGCAATTATGAAAAATGCACTTAATGACCCCTAGGTGACCTCCATGACCTTGACCCATATTCTGAATCTCCATCAAGTGTCGACTCATTTGGTGTTGGTCCCAGGTCCATACGTCATACCATGCTTGAGATATGAGCGTGACCCATTTTCAAAAATTTTGGCCACGCCCACTTTTTATACTTCAAAATACATGTGTGTACGTCAGGAATGCTTTAGGGGGTCAAAAAATGTGATTTCTAGCAATTATGAAAAATGCACTTAATGACCCCTAGGTGACCTCCGTGACCTTGACCCATATTTTGAATCTCCATCGAGTGTCGACTCATTTGGTGTTGGTCCATACGTCATACCATGCTTGAGATATGAGCGTGACCCACTTTCAAAAATTTTGGCCACACCCACTTTTTATACTTCAAAATACATGTTTGTACGTCAGGAATGCTTTAGGGGGTCAAAAAATATGATTTCTAGCAATTATGAAAAATGCACTTAATGACCCCTAGGTGACCTCCGTGACCTTGACCCATATTTTGAATCTCCATCGAGTGTCGACTCATTTGGTGTTGGTCCCAGGTCCATACGTCATACCATGCTTGAGATATGAGCGTGACCCACTTTCAAAAATTTTGGCCACGCCCACTTTTTTACGTCAAAATGCATATGTGTATGTCAGGAATGCTTTAGGGGGTCAAAAAATGTGATTTCTAGCAATTATGAAAAATGCACTTAATGACCCCTAGATGACCTCCGTGACCTTGACCCATATTTTGAATCTCCATTGAGTGTTGACTCATTTGGTGTTGGTCCCAGGTCCATACGTCATACCATGCTTGAGATATGAGCGTGACCCACATTCCAAAATTTTCGCCACGCCCACTTTTTTTTACGTCAAAATGCATGTGTGTACGTCAGGAATACTTTAGGGGGTCAAAAAATGTGATTTCCAGCAATTCTGAAAAATGCACTCAATGACCCCTAGATGACCTCCGTGACCTTGACCCATTTTTTGAATCTCCATTGAATGTCGACTCATTTGATGTTGGTCCCAGGTCTGTAGGTCATACCACGCCTGAGATATGGGCGTGACCCACTTTCAAAACACCCCTACAGACACCCCTGATACCCCAGGAATCTGAAAAACATAGGTGGCCGAGAACTTCTGGCTGTCTATCAGTATGCCAAAAATCAACGAGATAGGGCTATTCGTTCTCGAGTTATCTTGCGGACAAAAAAGTGATGAGAAGACAGGAGAAGAAGAAGAAGAAGAAGAAGAAGAAGAAGAAGAAAAAAAAAAAAAGAAACCGTGCAAAAACAATAGTCTGTGTGTTTCACACAGACTAATTACACACTGTCTGTCATTGTTAACGGACTAAGTTAAGAACTTTTTCAAGTTGTTTTTTTTTCATTTTCAGATACGGGGATCAAGAAGTAAAGCCTTGCATGATCAGGTTCTTGTCAATTGTCAGTATAGCATGACAACTTTCAGTACAAGTGAGAGAAAACAGCGTCCACGGGGTGATCGGAAATCTCTTGAAATGTCAAACCATTTGCAGCAAACATTTGATGCAGCCATACTTACTTCATTATACCCGAAATCACAGATAGATATATTTGTAGAGGTTAGTACACATGTTAGTACATGTAGCGTTCTTTCTTATCCTCCCACTTTTTTAGCTCATCTGATTGAAAGTCAGGATGAGCTACATGTATAGTGATCACTCACTGAACGTCGTCTGTCGTCCATGAACATGGTGTTTGCACTGGAGTTGGGAAGATACCACAAATTCATGGTACGATACGTATCTAGGTACATGAGTCACGATACAATATGTATCTAGATATGTATCTTGGTATTCATCCTGGTATTGAAGCTACAGTTAAGATCACAGGACACAGGGACAATGGTGGAGGCAGCAATTGATAGTTGGGGAGCACAGATACATTTGGGAGGAGGGGGAAACTTAAGCTCCCCCCCCCACCCCCCATTTTGTACCACGTACTGCATTGACGGGTCATGTGTGTTTGAGCTCATACTCTAGCATGAGCCCATCATTAACTTTACAAATGTGAGTTACAAAGTGGCCCCTCTGAGTCTTGGCACATCTTTCTACTTTTCAGTTTTAGAATAAAGACGATCTTAGTCACACAGGCGCTGGAATTACGATGAAAATAGGTAAGTAGTCATCTGAGGATCACGACAACGAACCTTACCAAATACATAAAAAAAGCTGGTGTACCCTGGTCCGGTAGGTTGGCAATGAAAAATAAATACATCAGTGATTGAGACATGCTCTTGCAGTTCATGGTTCCACTTCCACTTTGCAATTTTCAAATCGACCCACCCGAACGAAAAAAGTCGTGGAAGATGATTACGAAGAATAACTGGTGCACATCAAGGGGGCTAATTATTAGACACAGACTTAGTAGAAAATATGAGTGGAGTTTTGTCAACGGATTTGAAAACACCCGTAAAATGATGGTTAAAAATTTATCATTTCGCATAACCAACAGATGTTCATAATAAATTGGTGTATTGTCACACTGTTTATCTGTAGTTTTACCATTTTTGAATCGGAATGTTGGATGAGCGCATAAAATATTGAATCACACCATGCGGTCGAAATTATGGTGATTAGATCTCACCTACAAGATCTTGCTTTGCAAACAGCGATGCAAACCCAAACAAAAAATACCCTGATTTAATAATCAGTATTCTGGTGTACCACGATGTTATATTCTGAATTGCACGGTATTTGAGTTGACCAAATCACCCAAGCCTAAAATGTGATGTGTTGAATGTATTGTCAGTGAAATAGTTTAATTTTAAGACTGGTGACCGTCCTATATAGTGGTATCGCGATACAACAAAATTTGGACGTCCACTCCGGTACCTGTATCGGGGGTTGACGTATCGGTATGCATTGGAGTACCAGGATATCATCCCAAACCTAGTTTGCACCTGCCGTCCTAAACTGCTGAACCAATTTTAGTTAAATTTGAGGTGATTGCTTGTTCTGACATCACATTTTGTGTTTTTTTCAATTCAACGTGAGTAAAGGTGGGGGCAGGCACCACAGAGTCACTGGAAGCAACCATGGGAGTTGTGTTTTGTTAACCCATGGAGTATGTGGCCATGGTAAGTGTAATCCACATAGGACTAGTTCCCGTATTATTCCAGTCTGCAATTATATGCCAGAAACTGGAGTCTGATAAGTGCTGTTTGTCTTGTAATTAAGTTTATTTAGATCAAATCGTGATTCGACATGCTAGCTATGCATTATTCATAGCTTCATCCATTAATCTGGGTGAGTCATTGTTGACATTAGAGTGTATCTGTCTGAAGACAGTTAGGTAATTCAGACTAACGTTGGTGATACGATAAATGAGTTAGAATGTATCGGCGACCTTTATACAATTGATGGTCGGTTAACTGTGATATAGGCGTCAAGTGCTCCTGTGATTCACAGTGAAGAAAAGAAGCATGCATTATTCGGCTGATACGATGTATATCAGGGACCTTGATACAATTAGTGGTCCATTACCCGTGGTATAGGCATTAGATGCGCCTGTGATTTCTCAGGTAATTATTGTGTGGGGCGCTTGTGTTTATTCCACTAAGCGACTTAGCCTATATTATGACGGCGTGCAATATGTTTTATTTGTGACATCGTATCAGTATTTGGCATGCGTAATAATCGATGGCACTGGTGGAAGACCAAAGGTGAATGGCTTACCTACCCATTTCCTCCATCCACCCCTAGCCCTCGCTTTAAGGCACATTTGTGGAGGCATGCTAAATTGTTGAACGCAGGTGCTTTTTATTCAGGCTAACATTGGTTGTACGATAGATGCGTTAGAACGTATCGGGAGGAGGTTGGGCAAAATCCAGAAAATATTTTTAAAAATCTTCTCATGAGCCAGTGGGTACAATGACTTGATATTTGATATGTAGCTTCCTTTTGAAGTGTAGAATCAAGTTTGTTCAAATGAAGTTCATGGAGCAATATTTGCCTTTGTAATTGGAGGGACAAGATTTTTGGCCCGCCCAAAATTTCTATTTTCTGAACTTATGGTCCGATTTGAACCAAATTTGGTAATTGGTATCATTGAGTCATAAGTACTTTTCAGGTGCAAAACAAATTTCCTGTGTCCCAGTGGGAACCCAAGGAGCTAAAAATGAAATATTTTGGAACACCCATATTTCCAAAACCATACAGAACAGAGAACTGTTATTTGGTATGAAGCATACTTAGGACCAGTAGAACTGAGAGGCGAAAAAAAGCCATCGGTTGAGTCATGGCATTCTGTAGGGGGCATCGAAAAAATACGGAGTCAGCATATTTGCAAAAATTTTAACAAAATTTTTCTTCAGAACCACTGATAGAATCTTTTGATATTTGGTATACAGTATCCATAAAGGGGTCAGATACAGTTTTGTTAAAATTCAGCCACTTTGTTCATATATGGGCTCAAGACATGAACCTGAATTTTAACTTGGGTCAATATGGGGAATAGTCTTTGAAAATCTTCTTCAGAACCACCAGTAAGAATCTTTTAATATTTGGTATACAGCATCTTTAGGGAGGTTAGATCTAAATTTGTTCAAAACAAGTCCCTGGGTTAATATTTGGGATCTCTATTGGAGCCCGAAGTTTAACTTAGTCCAGTATGAGGAATAATCTTTAAAACTCTTCTTCTCCAGAAACACTGGTCAGAATCTTTTGATATATGGTATACAGAATTTTCAAAATTTTCGAATTTGTTTATCTCAAGTCCATCGGTTAATAATTGGGCTCTCTTTGGGAGCCTGAATTTAGTTTAGCTCAGTGCAATATGGAAAATAATCTTGAAAAATATTCTTCAGATCCACCAGTCAGGGTCTTGATATTTGGTATATAGCATCCTTAGGGAGGTGAGATCTAAGTTTAATCAAACCAAGTCCCTGGGTTAATATTTGGGCTGTCTATTGGAGCCCAAATTTTAACTTAGTCCAATATGAGGAATAATCTTTACAACTCTTCTCCAGAATTACTGTTCAGAATTTTTTGATATATCGTATACAGAATCTCTATAGGAGTCAGAATCAAGTTTGTTCAAATCAAGTCCATCAGTTAATAATTGAGCTCTCTTTCAGGGCCTGAATTTTAACTTAATACAGTATGGGGGAATAATCTTTAATGAAAGTGTCAGTGATGCTGTAGCTTAACTTGACTGTGTGTAGTGTTTGATGAAAAGGATAGTGTTTAATGTTTATGAATGGATTATGAAATAAGACAAGAATTGTGATAATTGAGAATATGTTAATTTCTATTCCCTACATGTTATGTTTTCAATAAGAATAGTTTGAGGTGGAGGCTGTACTAAAGAATTGAGGCCTAGGTTGATATGGCCCATATAGTTAACGTATGTGAACCAAAGTTACCAAGCTACAATAAAATCATTCCAAAATGAATCATCCTACCAAGTTAGAATGAAATCCCTTCATAAATATAACTTGGAGACTTTGCTAAAGGAATCTAGGTCACATGCCAGTCAGGTGGTCAAGGTTGACCGATCATGTCCAAAATTGGACAGTCTCATCTAGATATCATACTCAGTTATCCTACCAAGTTACAATGAAATCCCTTCATGAAAACAACCTGTAGACAGTGCTAAAGGAATCTAGATCACATGACCAGGCAGCAGTAACAGCTGACCGATCGTGACCAAAATAGGACAGTCTCATCTAGACATCAAGTTATCTTTCCAAGTTAAAATGAAATTGCTTTATAAATATGAACTGTAGACTGTGCTAAACAAATCTAGGTCCCGTGCCTCTGTGGCTGTCATGGTTGACCGATCATGGCCAAAATGGGACGTTCTGATCCGGACATTATACAGAGTCATCCTACCAATTTACAATGAAATCCCTTCATAAATGCAACCTTAGACTGTGCTAAAGAAATCTAGGTAACATTCCTTGCGGCCATTACGATTGACTGAACCCGACCAAAATAGGACGTTCTCATCTAGACATTATACAGAGTCATTCTACCAAGTTACAATGAAATCCCTTCATAAATACAACTTGTAGACTGTGCTAAAGGTTTTTGGATTTTGGGCTTGCACAGCCATCATGGTTGACCGATCATGACCAAAAGGGGAATTTCTCATCTAGACATGACCTCAAACCTACATCTGAAATTTCGTGATGATCAGACAAGAACTATGGGGTGTAGAAATCCCTTCATAAAAACAACCTGTAAACAGTGCTAAAGGAATCTTGGTCATATGACCAGGCAGCGGTAATGGCTTACCGATCGTGCCCAAAATAGGACAGTCTCATCTGGACATCATACCAAGTTATCCTTCCAAGTTACAGTGATATCGCTTCATAAATATGAACTGTAGACTGTGCTAAACAAATCTAGGTCACTTGCATGTGTGGCTGTCACAGTTGACCGATCATGGCCAAAATAGGACGTTCCCATCTAGACATTATACCGAGTCATCCTACCAATTTACAATGAAATCCCTTCTTAATTGCAAGCTGTAGACTGACTGTGCTAAAGGAATCTAGGTAACATGCACCTGTGGCTATCACGGTTGACTGAACCCATCCAAAATAGGATGTTCTTATGAAGACATCACACCGAGTCATTCTACCAAGTTACAATAAAATCCTTTCATAAATACGACCTGTAGACTGTGCTAAAGGTTTTTGGGTTCACAGTTAATCGATCACTACCAAAAGGAGGCATTCTCATCTAGACATGTCCTTGAACCTGCATATGAAATTTCGTGATGATCAAATTCAGACTTACAGTCTTCCGCGTGCATGATTGCAAAAGCTTATCTTGACTTTGTCAAGTTAAGCTAAAAATCTTTTTCAGATCCACCCCTCAGAAGCTATTGATATTGGGTATACAGAATCCTTATGGGGGGGAGGGGGGGGGGGGGGAGGGGCAGATTTAAGTTTGTTCAAAGCAAATCCCTCAGTTAATATTTGGGCTCACTATGGGGACCCAAATTTTAACTTGGTGCAATATGAGGAATAATCTTTAAAACTCTTCATCAGATTCACAATTTAAACGTTAAAAGTGGATTCATTTGTACAGGTAGGATCTGCAGATGTTAATAAAGGTTTCAGATTTTTGATTTGGCCCCATGTTGTGCCATAGCACCACTTTTAAGGATTGGCTAAACAATAAACATGACTCCATACTTGTGTTGCAGTCTCAATATGGCCATACAGTATGGCCGCCATGGACTGGTCACTTTCCACAGATGGGCAATATTTCCACAGACGCAATAATATTAAATTGGAAACACTAGTTATAGGAATAATCACTAAAAATTTAATTAATGAAGCGGGAGCGCGTGTGGCTCAGTGGTAGACTGATGGACTTCTATGCTAGAGGTCCCGAGTTTGATCCCTGTCCAGGACGACCCACATTGTGTCCTTGGGCAAGGCACTTTATCCCAGTTGCCTACATGGGAGCATGAGGCGCTGTGTACTAAGAGGCGTGTACTAAGAGGCGTACTGCACAACAATGGTGTACATGTCTTCCTGCTTGATCGGAGCTTGAACAGAGTTAGAATGTTGAGGAGCTGACAATTGCTCGTCGATGCTCGGTGGTTCTCTCCACGTACTCCGGCTTCCTACACCTGTAAAAAACTGTCATGATCACAATTGGCCGTTGTGCATAAGTATGTGACCTTAAACACCAATAAATAAATAACAAAGTAATGAAGCACCAGGTACAACCTGGTGCTTAATTAATTAGAATTTTGCTGATGATTTTTAGCTTAACTTGACAGTCAAGATAAGCTATTACCATCATGCATGCAGAAGTCGGTTAGTCTGTGAGTCTGTTCACATTTTCCTTTAGCACAGGCTAGACCCCCTAGTTCTTGTCCAATCGTCACAAAATATCATATGCAGGTTTGAGGTCCTGTCTAGATGAGAACGTCCCTTTTTGATCGTGATCAGTCAACCGTGGTGGCTGCCTGAGCCTAAAACCCGAAAACCTTTAGCACTGTCTACAAGTCGTATTAATGAAGGGATTTCATGGTAACTTGGTAGGATGACTGTATAATATCTAGATGAGAATGTCCCCTTTTGATCATATGTCAACCGTGATGGCTGCCTAAAACCCCAAAACTTTTAGCTCAATTTACAGGTCATATTTAATATAGAGGTATTTCCTTGTAACTTGGTAGGATGACTCTGTATTATGTCCAGATGAGGACGTCCCCTTTTGGTTGCAATCGATCCACCGTGATCGCTACACAGGCTGAAGCCAAAAAACCTTTAGCACAGTCTACAAACCATATTTATGAAGGGATTTCTTTGTAACTTGATAGGATGACTCGTTTTGGAATAATTTCACTGTAACTTGGAAACTTTTGTTGACACACATTAACTGTGAGGGCCACACACAATTAACTGTGAGGGCCACATTGACCCACCCCTCACTTCTTTAGTACAGTCTAGACCTCATATTATTTTTATTGAAAACATAGCATACAGGGAACAGAAATTAACATATTCCCAATTATCACAATTCTTGTCGTATTTCATAATCCTTTCATAAACACTGAACATTATCCTCTTCATCAAACACAACACACAGACAAGTTAAGCTAAAGTGTCATTGACACTTTCATTTGGTTTGGTACGTCCTTTCAAAGGACATACCAAACCACACAATTAAAATACAGGCTTTCAGGGCATGTTCTGACTCATAAGCCAACAGTTAAGGAGGTGGCTGTATCGTGAATGGAGCTCTGCTCTTGACCGATAGTTGTAATTCTAGACTGCATGATTCTTAAAATCATAACTTTATTAAATCAACTTGAATAAACTTATCACTTCAAGAATTGTGCAGTCAAAAGCTGTAACTAAGTCACTGGATACTCACTAATGAACTTTAAAATTTGAAACCTGTTGCTAAAAACATAATTTTGCCGGCCAAAAAATAACGTGACTTTTTATTAGAAAAAACAAAGAAAGTCTCTATTTAATAACTGATTTCAAAAGTTTTTTAGGGGAGAAATCCCCATCCCCTATCATCGATGTACCTTCAGCACTCACGTCAGATGCCTTTGGCATCTCCATCAGTATCCCACACTTTTGAAAGGAGGCCCATCACAGAATTAACCCTGGGGCCCAAATTTCTGCTCCCCTGCCCTGCCATCAACCCTTTAAACTCCAAGTCAGTGTGTCATCAAACCAGGGCTTAATATTTGGAGAAAATCCAGAAGCTCATCTCGCAGAAGCTTCAGAGAGTACAATATTACTATTTGGATTTGCAGAAAACAAAGAAATTTAAGCCTTGCACATTCATTTATGGTGTACTAAAGCTGTGGTACATGTGAATGGTTTGGTGTTCAGAAGTTAAATGCAATGAACAGGATTTTTCAGTTTAGATATCTAAAATTAAGTGACATCCCTTTGTTATTGATTAATTAATGCTTCTTCTTGTATTTGCAGGTCTTACAATCAGATGGAGGGAATTACTGTGCAAGTGTCAATGCTGCTACATTAGCTCTCATTGATGCAGGAATCCCCATGAGAGATTATGTTTGTGCATGTTCTGCAGGGTTTCTAAATGACACGCCTATAGTTGATATAAATTACTTGGAGGAATCAGGCGGTGGCCCAGAACTAATAGTTGCTGTGTTACCAAAGTCAGATCAGATAGTATTTCTTGAAATGAACTCTCGGCTTCATGAAGATAATTTAGGTAAAGTGTTGGATCAAGCAACAAAGGGTTGTAAAGATGTATGTGACATTCTAGATCAGATTGTTCGAGAACACATTACAAATGTAGCTTCATGCACTGGATAACAAAAACATTTCACTTCATAAATGTGGTGTTGTAATTTCTTCATTTATTACATGCTATCTTAAATATAGCTAACAGTGTCCCAACAAATAATATTTTTATACTGTACCAATGACCCAGACATAGCTGCTGGTGCTAACTCTTAAAATATAGGGCCAAACACAAATTTTGCCCCCCAATCCCCAAAATTTGCATCTAAAACTAAAGAAAACATGTCCTGAAAGGCCCTCCACACCTCGCCCCCACTGCGCATGCGCAGTGTCCAGGACGTTCCGAAATTGGCGCCATTTATCATTCTAAGTTTGGCCCTTCATCAGTTAACATCTGACTGATCTTTGTGCTTTTAAATCTCAGTTTAAATGATGCCAGACACATAAATATTAGTGAAATGGTGATTCTAAGGAGGATAGAAAAGGAGGAGAGGAAAAGAATGTGTGACAGAATATTATCAGGGCTGTAACTTAAAATTTTTTAATGAAATTATGTTAAGTTACCTATTTTCAAGGCAGCAGCCATTTTGTTGTCATTCTGATTATTTAGTTACACTGTTTTTTCAAGTGTTTTTCCTCTCTCCCTGTCCTTTAAGTTCCCCCTTGCTATTCTCCCATGCTTTTGGCATAGTTTCTGTAATTATTATTACTAAAATTTCTTGGGAGTTTTAGCTTAATAACAGAATGAATTCTGTTCTTTCCCCATGTTTACGTCTTCACCTACGGGTGGTTAGGCGTTGTGTTCTGCATCTACCATCTGATGTTCTGCAGTTTCTTCCCTGGAAGTCTCTGTTTTGCATCAGATGGTGTATTTTTGGTAACTGATTTCGGGCCTGGGTGCCTGGAGTCTTATTTTAGTGTTTTTACACTCATTGTTTACATTTACAACAGCCCTCTGTGTGAGGGGGGGGATTTCTAAATAATAATATCTTTATGTTATTTTAATCATAACTAGATACATTATTATTGTTCGTAAGTGTTGAATAAATTGTTTAAAATATTTTTAAAATTTTTGTCCACACTTAGGCTTGGGATCCATTGGGGCTCAACGTTACTTTTCAGAAACTTGGGCTGTTCTGAAAAAATATTTTTTCAAAATATTTTGATTTCAATTATTTTTTCTATATTAATGGATCATATTATTATTATGTATTTGATTGCCAGGGGTTAGTGCGAGTACCAGGACTTGTTTTCTTTTCTCATTGAAAGGATATTGATCAATTGTTTTAGGAGGAAGTCTTCCTCTGACCTTATTATCATTCTATATGTGGTCAGTGTACTCGCATTAACTCCTGTTCTGTATCGTATGATTTCGATGACAATATGGGAAGCGTATGTCACGGTATGTTGTTGGGGATTTGGACACTCCGGTCCTTTCCCCGCAGGGTCACTCTACTTTATCAATTTCTATTTCAGACGATCAAGATTAGGGTGATGTATCTGTGATGTCTTCCAACAGTGTGCCTCCGTCGTCACAATTAATGAAGGGCTAGCGGAAAAGTGCTCATGTAATACGCCAATTGCCTAAGAGGACCCTAGTAGGTTCGACGGCCTTTGACGTCCGCTAGCTCGCCCGGTGTAGCGTCCATTCACCGAATGGTTCGGCAGCCGGGTTCGTCCGTTGCGGTCTAGAAGGAATTTTGGGGTGATGCGAGCACTATAAAATTAACTTAATGCACACCCAGTGACGGCGGATCGGAGGGAGAACGGAGGAAGCCTTTTAGTGCGGTTCATAGCTCGTTCCGGTCCATCCGGACGGCAAGCGAGAGAGGCCCCTCTCTTGTTCAACAACATCTGGCCCCAGATGTTGTGGTACAAATGTGTTGTTAGCGGAGCATACGTCCGTCGCTCGGGACGCTCCGTTGTATAGGCAGTCCGCTGAGACTGCTAAGGCTTCCTCTTCTCATCAGCGCACACGACCGCACCTTGGCTGCGTGACCGCCGATATATTACCAGCTTCGCCGATCAAGGATTCTTCGGCGACCAGGTCACACCATCCGGCAGCCAGGGATTCGAGACCGATGGACTCCGGACGTTCGCATAGGAAGTATGCGGGAGCCATCTGATGCGGAGCTGCCCTCGGCGAAGCACCGATAGACTGCGCCTCCGCAGGTCTCGACGCCGGACATTCTTGTGCACATAGCACAGCTTATCGCAGCATCCCAGCAGCCGACAGAAACGGTGTCGGATCGAGAATTATCCGACAGCGCTGGGTCGGTAGCCGGGGACTCGAGGCCTGCAGACTCCGGACGTTCGCATAGGAAGTGTGCGGGAGTCAACGTACACGGAGCTTCCAGCGGCAATGCATCGTAAGTCCGCTACGGCACAGGCCTCGGGAACGGACGTGCTTTCCTTAATAGCACAGTTTATCGCAGCATCCCAGCATCAACTGAATCTGTCGCATATATTTTATCCGACGATGCTGGGTCGGGACGCTCCGCGGAAGCGGGTACGGACGTCCGAAAGTTTCATCCGGTCCGACGGGATACCGAAAGGGATTCGGTGGATTTCAAGCTTTCCCTTTCGGAACAACATATGCTGCGATGCCGGATAAGAAACTGATAGCGTCGGTGGACTTAGAAATTTTTGGTTCGGTTCAGGGACATCGTCCCTCAGTTCCGACATAATCCAATAATGTCACACAAACTTTCGAATTATTGAACGACGCTATATATATTATTATTTTATGCTTGCTATCCAAGCATTTCTGGTTTCTTGTTCGAAGAGTTATGGAGATGTCTTTCAAAAGTGTGCCTCTGTCGTCATAGTTAATGAAGAGTTAGCGGCAATAAGTGCTCATGGAATATGTCTATCGCTTACGGAATGACATTCGCTAGCTCACCCGGTGTAGCATACATTCATCGAATGGTTCGGCTGCCGGGTTCGTCCGTTGCGGTCTAGGAAGGAGATTTGGGTGATGCGAGCACTTTAATTACTTTAGTACTCACCCAGTGACGGCAGATTGAGGACAGATCGGAGGAAGCCAACAACATAGGGGACCGCATGTTGTGGTTCAGATATTTTACATTCGGAGCATATGTCCGTTGCTCGGGACGCTCCGTTATATTGACAGTCCGAGAGACTGTCTTTAATGCTTCCTCATCCTCACAGCAGGGCACACGACCGCACATTGGCTACGTGACCTCGAGTATCCGATCAGTTTCGGCATTCAGTGATTCCACAGCGAATAGGTCGCGCCATCCGGTAGCCAAGGGACACGAGGCCTATACACTCCGTTCGCTCGCATATTGGAAGTATGCACGGGGTAACGATCTCGGAGCTTCCTGCGGCAATGCATCGTAAGACCGCTGCTCCTCAGGCCTCGGTGACGGACGTGCTATCCGAGTTAGCACAGTTGTTTCGCAGCATCCCAGCAATTGACGGTTTCTCGGTCGAATCAGGAATTATCCGACGGCGCTGGGTCGGTGCGGTCCGCGGTTGCATCAAGCTACGGACGACCGAACGCTTTATAGGGTCCGACAGGATGGCGAAAGGGATTCGAAAGATTTCGAGTTTTCCCTTTAGTAGTATCGGAAGATGCCTTTCATATCTTCTGGCATTTCTTCCAGTGATTATTTTTCGGACTTCATTGCTGCGATCTTGGATAAGAGACTTATAGCGTCATTGGACTCGGATTTTTCGATCGGTACAGGGACTTTGTCCCTGACTTACCGACGCAGTCCAATATTGTCATTACAACATGTGTTTTATTTTTCGACGCTATATATTATATATATATATACAAGCCTGCTACTAAGCATGATAGTTTAGTTTCTTGTCCGCGTGGCTCATTTCTGCCATTTTATCTTTTTTACATATAGTTTATTTTGGCAGAGCAGGGCAAACCGAGAGTTCATATGCGTCTAGACGGTGTGATTAAAGACTGCATATATTCTTTTTCGCCGTTTATGTCTTTTCCAATTTCAATATTGGGAACGACATTATGTATAGTAGACTTAACTTAGACGCTTTATTATACGTAATCCGCCTTACTGAGGCGTTATCATTACGTCTTCAAGAAAAGATTTACGGGATATTATTCTCAATGTAATTTCTTTTGAGGGCAGTATTTTGTTCACGTATAACTCCGCCCTTCAGTGGCTGATTGGAGTGTTAGACGTGATGCAGCCCTAGCTACATCCACGCGTGGATAGTAGGGTAAGAACTCTCTCAGAGTCGCTTCGTTCTCGGAGGAGCTTCTCTTCGACGGCAACTTTCCGGCAATCCATGAATTGCTTGGTTTATACATTCTCTTGTCTATCTACTGTTACAAGAGATTCAGACTGGGGCAAACATTCGGTGGTTGACTCAGAGAGTGCCGCCGCAGTTGCCGGACCCTAGTGTGGCTGTTATGACGGTTGCCAGTCAAACAGATTGGGATATATACTGATCCCTACGGATTCGAAGTGCCAGGGTCTTTGGGTTCCGCAGTCTTTTAGCTATCAGTTTAACTTCCGCGGAATAATGTTTTTTAGGCTTGCTTTATGTCATTGCATGAACATTATTCAGAAATGCATGCCCAAATTCCTGTCCTTTAATTCGACAGTAGTGGCGTATCTCCGGAACCAGGGAGGCACTCTTTCGTTTCCGTTATTCAATTTAATGGAAAGAATCCGTCTGTTGGTTATAGTACACCAAGTTCAGCTTTGGTCCGTCATATTCGGGGTCGTCTGATTGTTTTATCGCACTCCCGTTCTCTTACGGGTCGCTTGTTGCTGTCAGAATGGACTCTCAACAAACAAGTATTTAATCAGATTTGCTATCTATGGGAGCGCCCAATGATGTTTTATTATGACACAGCTTGCTATCAATTGCAGACGTATGTGTTGGCTTGTCCAGATCTCTGAGCTAATACTGTTAACGCTCTATTGATCTATAGGACGCAATGATAGGATACGCGTATCCTCCGGCGCTGTTGTTTTAGCAGGTATTGCTAAGATAAACAACCACAATACATTTCTGTTGATAGCATCTCTATCTTCACAGAGATCATGAGTAATTTACTCTCTTGTCTACTGTGGATCTTAACGTGAAATCTTCCTCTATGTGAGGATCTTTTTTCACTGGGTAAATCGTGTCATCTTTATCACAACCAGCAAGGTCGCAACCTTCATGTATTCCGTTGTGTGGTCCGTATTGCATTGTAAGCACTGTACTGGACGAGCTTTGGACGCGATTTCTTACTATAGGAGATCCTCTTCTTCGCTATTCTATGCGACTAAAGTGGAGGCTCTTCCGTCGTGGTGTAGGGATCATTATGTTCATATGGTTGATCCCTCCATACTACGCATTGCTAGTTTTTAGTATACTTGTTTCACAAGATCTACTGCAGCCTGTTGTTATTTAGGTTATAGGTTTATGTTACCTCATACCTATGCACTCTACGATAGTTTACAATTGAGTCTTTTGTCTCTTTATCTAAGTCAGTTAGTAACTTTTTGATAAATAGACTTAGAATCTTTAGATTAAATTCCTATACGGATTTTAACTTCGGTTCTTATTTAGCTAAGTAATCATTTGAGCCTCTGGAAACAGTAGTTTTCAAATTCTGACCTTTTAGACAGTAATTCTGTTGGTTTCTCTTTTACTGTAGAGTCAGTGAGTTTCATGCACTATCGATGGATGATTTTCACTTTCATAGTTTCGGAATCAATACTTCCGTTACTATTTAGGTTGGATTGTTGCATAAGAGTTAGGCTCCTATTATCCGGAACCTATTATTTTAAGGTCCTTCCGTCTTCGTATGGGCATAGGCCTTTACTCTTTCCGGGTACAGTTTATGTATTTATAAACAGATATCTGTTTATTACAAGGGCGTAAGCTTCTTCTGTCTTTGATGTCTAGTAGAAGGACGTTACGCTCCATTTTATTGTTAATCGATTCTATTAACTAGCGTACTGCTTATGGTATATCATTGGCTTAGCAGTTGTGCTTAAGATTTCGGCTCTTGAAGTAAGAGTTCTTCTACTTCTTGGGCTTACATTAATAGTGTTGCTATTATAGATTTTTGAAGGCTGCTCATTGCGCTCAGCCATCCATTCATGAATTTTATCTCAGAAATATCGAGTCCATTTCTGGAGGCCTCTATTGTTAGGTCTATTATCTACTGCTCAGAATGTCATTCACTTAACAGTTGCTACTATAGCTAGGTAGGCTGTCTGTTTCGGCAGTGTCTCCGTTCGGCTGCCCTCTTCGCTCTGGGCTATTTGACCCAGGGCAAGAAAAAGGGGGGGGGAGGGTGTTCCCTTGGGTCACCTGTTTTTACTATGAAAACAAGGGGATACCTCCTCCGGAGTTAGTAATTCTGAGCTGTTATTGGGATGGTTGTTTAGTGAGAAGTTTAAGTTTATAAAATTCATTCAAGTCTTAGTTTTTAAAGTATAGCTTTTGAATATTGCATATGTCAACGGACATGATTATGCAATTCTCACACACTTTTAGGAGTATAAGAGTCTCTATTCTCTAGACTTACTTTATTATTGGCTTACTTTAAAAATTATTAGTATAAGGATTATTGGATATTAATAGAGTACATGGATGTATGAAGCTCAATTTTTGGAAGGTGTTGTATCTTTCTAATTTATCATAAATAAGAAAGATACATGTAAGGCCTATTACTTCTTTTCCCTACAGGGGATGACTCTATTTTATTTTATTGAGCGTATTCCATTTTGCTCTATGTCCTTGGCCCTCCAGCCTTTTTACTATTCAGCTATGTCTGGGTCATTGGTACAGTATAAAAATGTTAAAAAATTTATAGTAATTTATATATTTTTTATACTTACCAATGACCCAGACGGGGATGGCCCTCCCAGGAGTTGGGAACTCTTGCCTCCCCGCTGAGTACATAGCGCTTACCAGGCACTGGTTATTAGAATGATAAATGGCGCCAATTTCGGAACGTCCTGGACACTGCGCATGCGCAGTGGGGGCGAGGTGTGGAGGGCCTTTCAGGACATGTTTTCTTTAGTTTTAGATGCAAATTTTGGGGATTGGGGGGCAAAATTTGTGTTTAGCCCTATATTTTAAGAGTTAGCACCAGCTATGTCTGGGTCATTGGTAAGTATAAAAAATATATAAATTACTATAAATTTTTTAACTTTTAGCATCTTGGCATTTTTGGGCACCCCTGTAGCCCAATTTTAGGAGGGTCAGATACCTAATCTTCATTGGGATTTTCATAAATCTACTTGTGCCACCCTACAATTTAGTTGCTTTGGTGTTAATCGAATGATGAATATGATTTTGAGCAACACAGCACTTTTCAGCACCCCTGGTGCACCAAACATGGGAGGGTTCGATACCTAATCTTGGTGGAAATCTTCATGAATCTATTTGTGCCACCCGACAATGCAGTTTATTTGAGTAAAATCAGTTGAAAAATGTGATTTTGAGCAACTTGACACTTTTTGCACCTCTGGTGCCCAAGTTTGGGATTCGTACAATGCCCAATCTTGGTGGTAATCTTTATGAATCTATTTGTGTCACCCCCACAATGCAGTTTATTTGGCGGAAATTGGTTTATGAATGCGATTTTGAGCAACTTGGCATTTCTGGGCACCCCCTGTGCTCAGTTCTTGAAGGGTCCAATGCCCAATCGTCGTGGCTATCTTCATGAGTCTATTTGTGCCATCCCCACAGTGCAGTTTATTTGGCAAAATCGGTAGATGTATGTGATTTTGTGCAACTCAGCACTTTGGGGCATCCTTGGTGCCCAACTTTTGGAGGGTCCAATACCCAATCTTGGTGCCAATCTTAAGCAACTCGGCACTTTTGGGGCATCCCTGGTGCCAAAAAAATAGGTTTGTCTGATGCCCCATCATGTTGGCAATCTTCATGAAAATATTTATACAATCCCCACAATGCAGTTTATTCTGCGAAAATCAGTTGATAAATGCGATTTTGAGCAACTCAGCACTTTGGGGCACCCCCTGTGCCCAATTTTGGAAGGTATCCAATGCCCAATCTTCATGAATCTATTTGTGCCACCCCAAAATGCAGTTTGTTTGGTGAAAATCCATTGATAAATGCTATTTTTAGCAACTTTGCACTTTTCAGCTCTCCTGGTGCACAATTTTCGGATAGCCTAATGCCCAATCTTGGTGGCAATCCTCATGAATCTATTTGTGCCACCCCACAATGCAGTGTATTTGACAAAAAGTGGTTGATGAATGCAATTTTGAGGATCTCAGCACTTTGGGGCACCCCTAGTGCCCAACTTTTGGAGGGTCCAATACGCAATCTTGGTGGCAGTCTTCATGAATCTAATTGTGCCACCTCTCAATGCAGTTTTTTTTTATCAATAATCGGTTGATGAATGCAATTTTAAGCAACTTGACACTTTTGGGGCATCCCTGGTGCAAAAAAATAGGTTTGTCTGATGCCCGATCTTGTTGGCAACCTTCATGAATCTATTTATATGATCCCCACAATGCAGTTTATTTGGCAAAAATCAGTTGATTAATGCAATTTTGAGCAACTCAGCACTTTGGGCACCTCCATTGCCCAATTTTTGAAGGTGTCCAATGCCCAATCTTCATGAATCTATTTGTGCTTCCACACAATGCAGTTTGTTTGGTGAAAATTCGTTGATGAATGCTATTTTTAACAACTTTGCATTTTTCAGCACTCCTGGTGCCCAGTTTTCAGATAGCCTGATGCCCAATCTTGGTGGCAATCCTCATGAACCTATTTGTGCCACCCAAACAATGCAATGTATTTGGCAAAAAGTGGTTGATGAATGCAATTTTGAGGATCTCTGCACATTTGGGCACCGCTGGTGCCCAATTTTGGGAAGGTCCTATGCCAAATCTTGGTGGCAGCCTTCAGGATTCTATTTGTGCCCCCCCCCCCCCCCCCCCACCCACCCACACACACACACACACTCACAATGCAGTTTTTTGTCAAAAATTGATTGATAAATGCGATTTTGAGCAACTCTGTTCTTTTGGGAACCCCTAGTGCACCCCAATTTTGTCAGGGTCCAATGCCCAATCTTTGTTGAAAGCTTCATGAATCTATCTATGCCACCCCAGAATGTAGTTTATTTGGTGAAAATTGGTTCATGAATGTGATTTTTAGCAGCTGAGCACTTTTGGGCAATCATTATGAATGCATTTGTGCCACCCCACAATGCATTTTATTTGTCACAAATCGGATGATGAATGTGATTTTGAGCAATTTGGAACTTTTGGGAGGGTCCAATGCTCAATCTTGGTGGCAATCTTTGAGAATCTATTTGCGCCACCCCTCAGTGCAGTTTGTTTGGCAAACATCGATGAATGTGATTTTGAGCAACTTGGCACTTTTGGACACCCCTGGTGTCCAAGTTTGTAAGGGTTCAAATGCCCAATCGTTGTCAGACGCTTCAAGAATCTGTCTCGGCCACCACACAGTGTAGTTTATTTGGCGAAAAATTGATTGATGAATGCAGTTTTTAGCACCTCAGCACTGTTGGGCACCCATGGTGCCCCCAAAATGGGAGGGTTGAATGCCCAATCTTGGTGACAATCTTCATGAATCTATTTGTGCCACCCCGGTTTATTTGGCAAAAATCGATTGATGAATGTGATTTTGAGCAACTCGGCACTTTTGGGTCCCATGGTGCCCAATTTAGGGAGGGTCTAATGCCCAATCTTGAAGGCTCTCTTCATCAATCTATTTGTGCCATCCCGCAATGCAGTTTATTTCGCAAAAATCTGTTGATGTCTGCAATTTTGAGCAATTCAGCACTTTTGCACACTCCTAATGCCTAATTTTGGGAGGGTCTGATGCCCAATCTTGGTGGGAAACTTCATGAATCTATTTTGGGGAACTCTGTATTTTAGGTATTCCTGGTGCCTAATTTTGGGAGCATCTGGTGCTCAGGCTTGGTGGCAATTTTCATGAATGCAGTTTGTTTTTTGAAAATCTGTTTGATGAATGCAATTTTTAGCAGCCTTGCCCTTTTGGGCACCCCTTGTCTGATGTCCAATCTTGGTGACAATCTTCATGAATCTATTTGTGCCACCCCCACAATGCAGTTTATTTGGCGAAAATCAATCGATGAATGCAAATTTGAGCAACTCTGCACTTTTGGGCCCTGTGGTGCCCAATTTAGGGAAGGTCTAATGCCCAATCTTGATGGCAGTCTTCATCAATCTATTTCTGCCACCCCCACAATGCAGTTTGTTTTGCAAAAATCTGTTGATGTCTTCAATTTCGAGCAATTCAGCACTTGTGCGCACTCCTGGTGCCCAGTTTTGTGAGGGTCCTGATGCCCAATCTTGGTGGGAAACTTCATGAATCTATTCTGGGAAACTCTGTATTTTGGGCATCCCCAGGTGCCCAATTTTGGGAGTGTCTGGTGCTCAGGTTTGGTGGCAATCTTCTTGAATATATTTTTGGCACCCCACAATGCAGTTTGTTTTGTGAAAATCTGTTTGATGAATGCAATTTTTAGCAGCTTTGCACTTTTGGGCACCCCTCGTGCCCAATTTTGGGAGAGTCTGATGCCCAATCTTGGTGGTAATCTTCATGAGTCTATTTGTGCTACCCCACAATGCAGTTTATGTGGCAAAAATTGGTTGATGAATGTGATTTTGAGCTACTCGTCACTTTGGGAGGTTCCAATCCCAAATCTTGTTGGTAATCTTCATGAATCTATTTGTGCCATCCCACAATGTGGTTTATTTGGTGAAAATTGATTGATGAATGCGATTTTGAGCAACTTGGCACTTTTTGGCACCCCTGATGCCCAAATTTGGGCGGAGACAATGTCCCAACCTTGTGGCAGTCTTCATGAATCTGTTGTGCCACCCCCCACAAGTCAGTTTATTTGGCGAAAAATTGGTTGATGAATGCGATTTTGAGCAACTTGTCACTTTTTTAACACCCCTTGTGCCGAATTTGGGGGATCTTCTGTTGCCTAATTACGGTGGGAATCTTCATGGATCTATTTGTGCTACCTCATAATATAGTTTAAAATCAGTTGGCGAATGCCATTTAGAGCATGAAACCGCTCAACGCAGTTTATTTGGTGAAAATTGGTTGAAGAATGTGATTTTGAGCAACTTTATTAACTACCAATCGCTACCCCAATTTTACTTATTCATATAACTTTTGTTTTTCTTGAGTTTACTTTGATTTTTCTTTTGCTGTTATTAATTTCCTTCACTTAAGCCATAATTATGTACACACATGGAATCAGACTGTCAGGCACATCTCAAATATTAGAGTACAACCAGTCCATGCACGTGCTAAGGCTAGTGATCGGTGTTGCCAGTCATTATGGCGGGTGATATAACCCTAGACAAGGTCAAGACCAACTTGGAATATGACTTTGTAGCTAACTACAATAGTAAAGCCCTATAAACTGGCGATGTCGAGGATTCCCCTTTCAACAGCCATACACACCAATGCAATTACCACATGCCTGAACAGTTTTGATCTGCTCAAAGAAATGACAAAGAATCTCTTTCGCTTTTTCATATCAGTTGCCAAAGTATTGATGCCCACTGGGATTCTCTGAATGTGCTCTTATTTAACCTGCAAGGAACCCAAAAGAAATTTGACATCAATGGACTAACAGAAATGTTTCAAGTTCCCTCCAACATGTCGTACTCCCTTGATGGCTATCATCAACTCTTAAAACACAATCGCCCCGATGTTGATGACAGCAGAGGGAGATTCGGTCTTTTTCTTAAACAGCATATTAAATTCAATATTTTAGATGATTTATAGGTCTTTATCCCCCATATCATAGAATCTCGGTTCATTGAGATTAATATAAATAAGTCTCGAAGAGTTGTCAGGGTGATGTACAGAACACACCAGATATTGATCTTTTCTTGACCAAATTGAACGAAATAACTAAACAGAGAAAATATATGTTCCTATATCATGGGGAACGTCAGTATTGACTTACTTAAATATGGCTCCCATCTCAAAACAGAAAACTAGGCCAGCCTTATGTTCAGTCAAGGATTTTAACTGTAATAACAAAACCTACACTACTAACTCCTCATTCAGCTACCCTTATTGACCACATATTTGCTAATAATATTTTATCCAGCTCTCTATCTGGTATTATAATAACTGACGTTTCGGATCACTTTGGTACATTTCATGTTGTAACCACATCATTGGATACAATCGAGGAATCGGACACATGGACGTGAAATGCAGAAACAATAGCCACTTTTAAATCACTTCTCTCACAATGTGATTTTTCAATAGTTATGGAGTCGGATAATCCAAATACTGCCTATAACAATTTCTTAAATATATTTCTTGAATTACTTGCCATATTTTTTTACAGGTACAGGTTGGTACCGGTAAAAAAAATTATAAAACAGCAACCCTGGATCACCAGAGCTCTAATAGTCTCATTCAAATATAAAAGCAAGTTTTACAACAAAAAGTTAAAACATCCAGCCGAATCAAATATAAAAAACTATAAAAATGACTGTAAATTTTTATGCCCCCCGACTTAGGTTGGGTGGCATATAGTGATTGAAATGTGCGTGCGTGTGTCTGTCTGTGTGTCCTTCCATCCATCCGTGTGAGTGTGTGTGTGTGTGTGTGTGTGTGTGTGTGTGTGTGTGTGTGTGTGTGTGTGTGTGTGTGTGTGTTTGTGTGTGTGTCCCCGAGCCAATAACTCGGAAACGGTTAGGGCCACAGTCATCAAACTTTACACAATTATAAAGGACCAAAGGACCATGGGAGGATGTGTCACACACCATAGCCGGGTCCGTGCCTTCAAGATTAAGGTCACATTTCAAGGTCACACTAAAAATCGGTCAATATTCGTGTCTCAGCCATAACTTAGAAACGAATCATAGTACAATTGTTAAACTTTTTACAAATGTTAAGGACAGTCAGAAGGTGTGTAGTGTATAATAGTTTCTGCCGCATCTGCAAGGTGGAGGTCACAATTGACCTTCATATGTTCCGGGTCCCAAATTATGTCTCAGGCACAACTCCAAAACTATTAGGGCTACAATCATCTAACTTCACTCATTTATAAAGGACAGCGGGTGGATGTATCACGCACCACAGTCATGTCCGAAAGGTCAAGGTCAAGGTCACATTTCAAGGTCACACTGAACACGGTTAGGGCAACAGTCATCAAATTTCACACAATTATAAAGGACCATAGGAGGATGTGTCACCCACCATAGCCGGGTTCGTACCTTCAAGGTCATGGTCACATTTCAAGGTCACACTAAAATCTGTCAATATCAGTGTCTCAACCATAACTCAGAAACGAATCATAGTACAATTGTTAAACTTTTTACAAATGTTAAGGACAGTCAGAAGGTGTGTCGTGTATAAGAGTTTCCGCTGCATCTGCAAGGTGAAGGTCACAAGGGTGGGGGGGGGGGGGGGAATGCATGTGTTACCTTAGTAACATTCTTCTTGTTCCTCTTGCCATTGTTGTCTGTTCAATAACGTTTTGGATTCATATTAATTTAATTAAAAACAATTATTGTTATATTTTTATACTGTACCAATGACCCAGACTTAGCTGGTGGTAACTCTAAAATATTTAGGGCCAAACGCAAATTTTACCCCCCCCCCCCGCCCCTCCCCCCCCATCCCCAAAATTTGCATCTAAAATCGAAAATTACATGTCCTATATGGTCCTCCATACTTTTACACCACGGCGCATGCGCAGTGTCAAGGAGGTCTCGAAATTGCTGCCAAAAGTCATTCTTTGTTTGGCCCTCAATACAGTTACACTTCACTGTTATTTGTGCTTGTAAATCTCAGTTTAAAGATGCCAGACGCATAATTATGAGAGAAATGGTGGATATATGGTGGAAATAGAAGGTGGAGAGGAAAAAACAGTGGAAACAAATGTTCAGGGCTGTAACTTATAATTATTTTACGAAATTATTCATGTTACCTATTTTCGAGGCATGGCCTTGTTGTGGTCATTCTTGCTATGAATGTTCTATTGTTTAATTAGTGTTTCCTCTCTCCCTTTCCTTTATCCCCCCCCCCCCCCCCCCTCCCCCTAGCTATTCTCCCATGCTTTTGGGTTATTTTTTGTAATGTTTATTACTAAAATTTCTTGGGAGTTTTGGCTTGGGAACAAAATTATTTTCTGTTTTTTCCACATGTTTATGTCCTCACCCTAGGGGTGTTTAGGCGTTTTGGTCTGCATCTACCATCTGATGTTCTACAGTTTCTTCTCTGGAAGCGCCTGTTTTGCATCAGTTAGTGTTTAAATTGGTAACTGATTTCGGGCTATGTTTGTTTCAGTGCCTGGAGTCATGTTTCCGGTTTGTTGACACTTTTGCTTATGTTGACAAATGTTATTTCTGACAGTGATTATTTATCTTCTGCTTAATTTAGTTCATAGCAAGATACATTAATATTGTCCGTAAGTGTTACATTAATTTTTCAAAATGATTAAAAAATTTTGTCCACACTTAGGCTTTTTTGGGATCCTTTGGGCTCAAGGTTTCCATTGGGAACTTGGGCTCTTCTGAAAATTTGTTAAAAAAATTTTTTTTGAAAATTATTTTCTTTTGAAATGTTATAATGAATTATTATATATTATGTATATTTATTTCAAGGGTTAGTGCGAGTAATATGACGGTGTATATTTTTTCTGGTTGGAAAAAATTTTCTTCATTCGTAATGTGAGGATATCTTCCTCTAATTCACAAGTTCATTGTGTTTCTTATAGTCAGTGTAGTCGCATTAATTCTTGCTCTGTGTGTGTTGATTGATATGACAACGTTGGAGACGTCTGTCACGGTATTTTATTAGCGGTGAGGGGTCCATTACGGTCCTCTCTCCGTAGAGTCACTATATATTATCAGTTTCTTTTTCAGAATTCAGAGTGATGTTTCCATGATGTCTTCAATAAGTGTGTCTCCGTCGTTGCAATATTAGGGCTAGCGGGAAGTGCTCAAGGTATTCCGACAATTGCTGAGAGTTCGCTAGTTCGATCGAAGGCATTGTCGCCCGCTAGTCTGCCCGGTGTCGCGTCCATTCACTAGGAAAGAATGGTACAGCACCCGGGTTAGTCCGTTGCGGTCCAGGGAAGCAGATTGGGTGATGCGAGCACTATAAAACTTCAGATGTGCACACCCAGCAACGACGGATGCAAGGATAGTATGGAGGAAGCCTGTCAGTCCGGTAGCTAGCTCGTCCAGATCCCCCGGACGCGAGCGAGAGGCCCCCTCTCTCTTGCATCAACATCTGCGCCGCGATGTTGTTGTATGTTGTTCGCTTAGTCGGAGCTTACGTCCACTCCTCCTGCTCGGGACGCTCCGTCGCATGACAGTCCGATGCAGCTGTTATATTGGCTTCCTCATCTACACACACGACCTGACCTTGGCTATGTGACCACAGATTTCCAGGGGACGTTCGCATATTATATAAATGCAGGATTGAACGTCCCTGGTGCTCCTGCTTCGCCGACCAAGGAATACACGTCGACCAGGTCACTCCATCTGCTAGCCAAGGATACAAGACCTTTCCAGTTGGGACGTTCGCATATTATATAAATGCAGGAATGAACGTCCCGGGAGCTTCCAGCGGATATAAAACGTAGGACCGCGGCTCCACAGGTCTCATAGGGTAACATGAACTAGGTATTGTTACCGTGATGTCTTCGTAAGTGTGTTTCCGTTGTCACAGTCAAATGAAGGGCTAGCGGTAAAGTGCTCATGCAGATACGTCAATTGCCTAAGAGGTCCCAAGTAGGATCGACGGCGTTGGCGTCCGCTAGCTCGCCCGGTGTCGCGACCATTCACCGAATGGCTCAGCACCTGGGTTCGTCCGTTGTGGTCCAGGAAGGAGATTTGGGTGAGGCGGGCACTATAAAATACAATGTGCACACCCAGTGACGACAGATACGAGGATGGTACGGAGGAAGCCTATTAGTCCGGTTCCTAGCTCGTCCAGGTCCATCCGGGCTGCGAGGGAGAGAGGTTCCTCTCTTGTATTACAACATCTGGGCCCAGATGTTGTGGTACAAAACGTTCCTCAGTCGGAGCATACGTCCACTGCTCGGGACGCTCCGTTGTATAGACAGTCCGGAGAGACTGCTCTTTCGGCTTCCTCATCCTCATGGCAGCACACGCGACCGCACCTTGGCGACGTGATCTGTGATATTCAACCAACATCGCTGACCAGGGATTCTACGGCGACCAGGTCATGCCATCTGGTAGCCAAGGATACGAGGCCTTCATACTCCGGACATTCGCATATTAGATGTATGCAGGAGTGAACGTCCAAGGAGCTTCCAGCGGCTAAATCCTATAAGACCGCAGCTCCACAGGCCTCTGTTACAGACATGCTATCACAGATAGCACAAATTATCGCAGCATCCCAGCAACTGACAGTAACTCTGTCGGATCAGGAATTATCCGAGGAAGCTAGGTTGGTACGTTCTGCTGCAGGTTCAGGCATGGACGACCAAGAATTACAAGTGGTCCGACAGGAAAGGGATACGGATGAGTTGTATTTTCCCTTTTCGGAACAACATAATTGCCGTAGAGTGCATCCGGCATTATCATCTGATGTTGTTCCTCAGGACCAAAATGCTGCCTTGCTGGATAAGAGACTGATAGCGCACTGAACACAGAATTCTTAATCAGTTTAGGGACATCATTCCTCAGTTTCCGACATAGTCCAGATGTGTCTCACGGACATTTGATCTGTTGAACGACGCTATATTTATTTAACTTGCTATCTAAATGGGCAGGTCAGGTTTCTTATCGGCAATATGCTCTACATCTGCCTTTCATCAATTCAACGAATATTTCGAAATGGCAGGACAGAGCATTCTGAGAGTTCTCTTCGTCTAGATGACCAGTCAGGACCAAGTATTGTTTTTTACTGTCATCGATGTCAATTCCAACCACGATGTTGGAAATAACAATGTTGTCTAGCAGGGTCATCTTAGACGCATCATCATACGCAGATCACCTTACCAGAACGTTATCATTACATCTCAAAGGAAAAAGAATTCTAAGATGCACAATCTCCTTAAAAGTTCTTTCAAGGGCCTCACGTAAAACTCCGTCCTTTAGTGGCAATATGGAGTTGGTTAGACATGACGCAGCCCTGGCTACATCCACACGTAGAGATAGTAAGGTGAAAAACTCTCTCAGAGTCGCTCCAGTCTCCGGAGAGTTTTCTTTGACGGCAAGCTTTCCGCAGTCTATGATCAGTTAACTGAGAAAGCTTTAGACTCTCTGCTATTAAAATTCGCTTCCATATAGTCGTATTCAGCAGAGAAGAGTAGGACAGGCACTTCAGGGACGAATACATCCAAGGGAAGTTCCTATAGAGGTTCCTATGCGTCCTCTATGTCTTATTCTAGAGACCGTCAGGGTAGCGACTCATATAGGGGCCGTAATTCCGGTCAAACGTCCCTAGGTTGATGAGGCGAGGTGCGGACAGTGGAGGACATGGCTTCTCCTTCTGCAAGCCTCGCAGGACCAGGAGGTAATGGTTTTAACCTGTATCATGTACTAGTGAGCGGAAGAGTGTCGAGTTTCTCAATTATTTGGGAATAGATTACGGATGTCCGTGGATTCAAGGGGTGATTTCGGAAGGACTAAATTGTTCCTCAAACGAAATCCTCTGTTAACTCGGAGTCCAAGATGGACTCAGCTTCCGCCAAGTCAGTAGGATAGAGGCTCGCTTCCATCAGAAGTCTAGTCTCTTCTGGAATGATCACGATGGAGATCGTAGAAATCTAGGAATTTCCAGGTTTCTACAACCATCGTTTTCTGGTTCCAAAAACCAGATGGCTCGTTCCGTTCACTCATTCGGAACTGGATAAACAAGCTGATTGTGGCTCCAAGTTTATATATGGAGTCCACCCGATCGGTCAGAGCGAGTATTTGGGTGTACGATTATGCTACATGCATAGATCTCAAGACGCGTACTTTCATGTCATGGTACATCAGGCATCAGAAAGTATCTTCGCTTCCTTATCATAGGAGTCGTATATCAGTTCCGAGCAATATGCTTCGGTCTGAATCTAGCCCCCTGGGCCTTCACTCGAATAATGGACTCAGTAATGACTCATTTCCGATCTTATTCGTCTGCGATAACGTCGGCCTACCCGGACGACCTTCATACAGGTACGGCAATGAGTTAACGCTTCAGAATTATGTGCAGAATCTGTTTCTATTGCTCCGACATCTCGGTTTCTTAAGTAAATGAGGAAAAGTGTGATCTGGTATCATCTAAGTCATTCACCCACCGGGGGATGAGCTTCGTAACGCACAACTTTTTCGTTTGTCTGCCGTTACCCAGAACGAAATTATTCAGTTGTTATGCTCACTATTGTCTTCGCTCAGACAAAGTCTCAGCGAGAGAGCTTATGAGACTGCTACATTTAGGCAGAACTGCTGCGATTTTATTCTGATGGGGCAGTTACGCATTGGTCCTTGCTAATTCTATCCGACAACTCGACGGTATTAGCATATTTTCGGAATTATGGAGGCACTCATTCCATCCTGTTATTCATGTTAACGGATTGAATCTTTCAGTTGGTACTAGAACATCAAGTTCTCCTATCGGTACGTCATATTCCAGGTCGTCTGAACATATATACGGACTCCCTTCACGGAGAGGCCGTTTGTTGCCACCAGAATGGACTTCCAACAAACAAGTTTTCAATCAGATTGCTACCAAGGAGAGCGGCCAGTGATCGACTTATTTGCGACGCATCTCAACAATCAGTTGCAGACGTATGTGTCATTATGTTTGGATCTTTGAGCGTTTGCAGTAAACGCTCTATCGATATTGTTAGACGGAATAATAAGATATGCGTATCTTCCAGCGCTGTTGATTCAGAAGATATTGCTCTAGTGTAATTATTTCAGTGCAAATTCTGTTGGTAGCTTCTCTAGCTCCACAAAGACTGTGGACTAATTTACTCAGTCGTCTGTTGTGGGACATGCTGTGGAAGCTTCCTCCACATTTCGGTCCATTCTATGGTCAGATGGATTCAATCTAAAGTCAGTTCTGCTTATGATTATATCTTCATTCAGCAGTCTGTGTTTTAGTTTTAAGCTCATGAAGTAAGAGTTCTTTCACTTCATGGGCTTAAGCTATTAATATTGTTATTACAGATTTAATGAGGGCTGCATATTGGTGTTAGCCCTCCATTTTCACTATTTTGTATCTGAGAATATTGAGTCCTTTTCTGCAGATCTACATTGTTTAGGTCCGCTATTTTTACCTGCGTCGCCATCGGCAGAGCAGGTCTAGTAACCGTTCGACTCCGTCCATCCGTCTGTCTGTCAGTCCGTCCATCCGTCCGTTCGAAACACTTTTTCCGTCAAAGTTTTCTTGGCTTCTATGAAAGGGAATGATTTTATATTTGGTCTGCTGCTTCATAATGATGAGTTGTATCGTGTAAGCAATTTTCAGATCTGCCGTGCAGCCACTTCCTTTTTGCCGATACTTTGAAATTTTACTGTACCCACTGAACATTGAAATTTTTCGTCAAGGTTTTCTCGGCTTCTATGCAATGGATTGATTTTATATTTGGTCTGATGCTTCATAATGATGAGTTGTATCGTGTAAGTAATTTTCAGATCTGCCATACAGCCAGTTCCTGTTTGCTGATACTTTGAAATTTTACCGTACCCACTGAACATTGAAATTTTTTGTCAAACTTTTCTCGGCTTCTATGCAAGGGATTGATTTTATATTTGGTCTGCTGCTTCATAATGATGAGTTGTATCGAGTAAGCAACTTTCAGCTCTGCCGTGCAACCACTTCCTGTTTGCCGGTACTTTGAAATTTTACTGTACCCACTGAACATTGAAATTTTTCGGCAAACTTTTCTCGGCTTCTATGCAAGGGATTGATTTTATATTTCATCTGGAGCCTGATAATGATCAGTTGTATCGTGTATGCAATTTTCAGATCTGCTGTGCAGCCACTTCCTGTTTGCCGATTCAGTTGCATGCCACGACGCAGGTCCAGACCCAGTATTGGTCTTGTTTCTCAGAATGTCGTCTACTAAACAGTGGCAACTATGTGTGTATAGGCTTTCGGTTCCGGCAGTGACTCTGTCCTGCTGCCCTCTTTGCTCTGGAGTATTTGATCCAGGGCAAGGGAAAGGGAGGGGGGGTGGTGTTCCCTTAGGTCACCTGCTGCTTTATAGTGTAAAGCAAGGGAATACCTCCCTTGGACTTGGAAATTCCGTGTCGGTTCCGAGATGATTTTAGGGTTAAGCCTATGTTTACTCATCTGTGTAATATTTTGTAAGTGTTGATTGGTGTGAAGCATTCGTATATATCACGTGATTAATTGAGCGTTAATATACAATCCTCGAACACATTTAAATGAGTATATAGAGTCTCATTTCTCCAGACTCCCGTATTTATTGGCTTTCCTTAAAATTATTAGTATAAAGGGTTATACTAGATGTTTTATAGAGATCATTGATGTTATTGTGCTCAATTACAGAATGGTATTATGTCTTTCTTTTTTGTTACAAATAAGAAAGATATATGTAAGACTATCTCTCCTTTTCTCCTTAAGGGGATATAGGTAATTGAGTCTATTGGATTTTCCTTATGTCCTAGGCCCTCCAACCTTTTTACTATTCAGCTAAGTCTGGGTCATTGGTACAGTATAAAAATGTTAAAAAATTTATAGTAATCTATATATTTTTTATACTTACCAATGACCCAGACAGGGATGGCCCTCCCATGAGTTGGGAACTCATACCTCCCCACTGAGTACATAACGCTTACCAGGCACTGGTTGTAAGAATGACTTTTGGTGGCAATTTCAAGACCTCCTTGACACTGCGCATGCGCAGTGGAGTAAAAGTATGGAGGACCATATAGGACATGTAATTTTCGGTTTTAGATGCAAATTTTGGGGATTGGGGGTAAAATTTGCATTTGGCCCTAAATATTTTAGAGTTAGCACCAGCTAAGTCTGGGTCATTGGTAAGTATAAAAAATAAATAAATTACTACAAATTTTTCAACTTTTATACAACAGCCAATGGCCCAGACTAGCTGGTGCTAACTCAAAAATTAATCCAGTGCCAAACACAAATTTTGCCTCCCAATCCCCCCATTTTGCATGCAAAACCAAAAATGTAATGTCCTATCTGACCTCTATACTTTTTTTGCACAGTATCCAGGAAGACACCGAAATTGGCGCAAACCTTCATTTTTTGTTTGGCCCATAAGTCAGAAACAAGGAACTGACATCTGTGCTTTTAAATAATTGGATGATGGAAGTGAACAACGGTGATTTGGAATATTCAGGGCTGTAACTTTATAAGTTTTAGCAAAATTATTTCATGTTTCCCAATTTTGGGACATGGGCCTGACGCCATCATTCTTGCTAATGATTCTTCCACTGTTTGTTAAGTGTTCCTTCCCTATTCTTCCTTGAAGCCCTCCTGTTAAACTCCCAAGCTTTTTGGCTAATTTTTATTGAATTTTTTTATTAAATTTCTTGGGAGTTTGACGTGTATTACAGAATGTTTATTCTGTATATCCCCTTGGTTACATCCTGACCCTAGGAGTGTTTAGGCGTTTCGTCCTGACCCTAGGGGTGTTTAGGCATTTGGGTCATGCATCTTCTGTCCGATGTATCATTTTTTCTTCATCTGAAGATCTAGCTTTACATTGAGTAGCTTTAAAATCTGTTACTGACTTCGGGCCTTTTTTATTCAGTCCCTGGGGTCTTGTTTCCGGTTTTTCCTTTGATGTTGTTTACATTGGCAACGTTCTATAAATATATGTAGTTTCATCTTATTATTACTGTTAGATTGTTATAAGATACATGTTATAATATTCTGGTAGTGTAGCAATTATTTTTTTTAATTTTGTCCACACTTAGCTTGTCTTGGGCTTGTCTTGTTCCCTTTGGGAACTGGGGCTTTTGTCAAAAATTTTTTTTAAATTAATTTTTTGATTTGTATTTTGATTATTATGTATCTTTATCACATATTTATTGTGGAGTTGGTGGGAGTACTATCGACTTTGTTTGATTAATTATGAAAGCTTATTGTTCAAAATGCAAGGCGAGGAAATCTTCCTCAGATTTACATGCTTGTTGCCTTGCTTGTAGTTAATGTACTCCTGCTAATTCTTGTCCTACATGTGTTGATTGGGATGACAAACGTTGGACACGGGTGTCACGGTATGTTGTTAGCGGTGAGAGGCCAATGCCGGTCCTCTCGCCACAAAGTCAGTCAAGTTTCTCAGTTTCTTTTTCAGAGGAACAAGAACATGGTGATGGTTATGTGACACCTACAAAAAGTGTGCTACCATCGTCGCGCTCTGATGAGCGAATAGAGTTAGCTGCCAAAGTGCTCATGAATATTAGGCAGGGGAAAAAGCCACTATCTGGTGATTTTAATCCCTTGTCTGCAGCTAGCTTGGCTGGTGAAGCGGTTACTCTGTCTGTGGGTACCGTGATGCTGGGTATGTCCGTTGCGGTCGAAAGAAGTAGATTGGGTAGGGCGAGCACTTTAAAATCTAAACGTGCTCACCCAGCGACGATGGAACAAGGGAAGAAGCTGACAAGTGTTGTGGGAAGCAAGGCAAGGTCTGAAAGGACCGTGAGTGAGAGAGGTCCCTCTCTATCACAGCAACATCTGGAGCCAGTGTTGTGGTAAAGAACTTGCGTGAGTTGGAGCATACATTGACACCTGCTGTTCGGGACGCTCCATATAGTTCGCAGCTGGCCTTTGCTACAGTTACGGCTTTTTCCACTTCATCCACTAAGCACACATGACTGCATCCTAGCTACCCAACTTCAGATATCCAGCCTGCTACGTGAAGAAGGGACCCCTCTTTGCCGGTGAAGTCAGACCATCTGGTAGCTAGGGAGATTAGGCCTCGATCATCAGGACATTTGGAGAAAAGAGCCATCTCCGACACACTGTCCCAGGAGCAGCAGGCGGCGAAGAAACAGAAGACTGCTGCTCTTCAGGCCTCAGTGATGGACTTGCTGTCACAGGTTGCACAGCTGATCGCAGCATCCCAGCAAGTGCAAGAGCAGCCTCCTTCAGTCTCAAAACATGAGCTGTCGGATGGTGCTGGGTCGGTCCAGTCGTCTGTTCACGCAGATGTAAGGGACTGAGATTCACAACTGATTCTCTTGGATGGTGAAAGGGATATGGAAGAGGATTACCCTTCCCTTTCGGAACAACACATGATTGCGATGGATTTCATCCATCAATACTACCCTGAATTTGTTCTGTCGAATCAGAATGCTGCGAAGACAAGAAACTACTGGCATTGTTGGACGCAGACTTTATCCGGACAAACGAGGAGGTCCTTTCTTTACGGTTCAGTCTAGGCAGGTGTTGCAGGCCTTCGGTCATATAGACGATGCCGTATTTAATCTCTCGAGTGTAAGGAAGAGAGGCGGTTTCTTAACTTCATCTTCTATAAACATACCGTTTCTTGGACCACGTTCATTTAAAACAGTCAGAGATGTTCAGAGAGTTCCTCTGCGTTTGGATGAGCAGGCCGAGGATCTAGAGGTATCCTTACATGGATCAATCTCAGTTCGCTCAGACACAATTGAGACGGCAATTTCTTCAAATAGGGTGAATTTGTACTCTATGTCTTACGCAGATCACCTCACAAGAGCTATGGTGCAATGTCTCAATGGAAAGGAATTTGAGGATGTTTGTACCTCGCTTAGAATTCTTTCCAGGACAATTATGTATAACACGTATAACTCCGCCCTAACAGTGGCTAATCTGGAGTTAATCAGACGTGATGGTGCCCTTGCGTTGTCATCACTGATAGATGACAAGGTTGAAAACACTCTCTGAGTTGCTCCAGTCTCTGGACATACTATTTTCGATGACAAGCTTTCATTAGTCTATGGCCAGGCTACTAAGAAAACGTCGAATGCTCTGCTTTTAAAGTCAGCATCTCATTGACCCCGCTGCAGCAGATAAGAGTAAAGGAAGACATTCCAGACAGAAATTGTCAAAGAAACCATCTTATTCTTACTCTGGAGGTCGTCAGAATAGTGACACAGGAAAGGGGTGGAAATCTGATCGGGACTATCGATCAGACGCTCCTAGGCCGACGGGAAAAGGTTCTTTGTGGGGTGGACGTGGTTTCTCCTCCCGTAAGCCTTGCAGATCATATAGATGATGGTCAAGACCTCTATTGCTTGCCAGTTGGCGGAAGGTTATCAAGCTTTGCGAAAAACTGGATAACAATCATGGAAGACCAGTGGGTGAGAAGTGTAGTCTTGATGTGGCCTGAGGCTATCATTCCGAGTGGGTGAGAAGTGTAGTCTCGATGTGGCCTAAGGCTATCATTCCGAGTGAAACTCCCACTAACAAGGTGTCCACGTTGGACAAATCTTCCATCAGATCCTTGCAAAAGAGAGTCTCTCTTAGTGGAGGGACAAGCTCGCTTATCAAAGGAAGCAATAGAGGTCATCGATTCTCAGGGTTTCTACAGTCACCTGTTCCTCGTACCGAAGCCAGACGGCTCGTTCCGACTGGTTATAGACCATTTGGTCGGTAAGGGCGAGTGTTCGTGTGAACGACTATGTGGCAAGCATAGATCTAAAGGATGCGTACTTTCATGTTCAGGTACATCTGGCATTCAGAAAGTACCTGCGGTTTGCCATACAAGGGAAGGTGTATCAGTTCAGAGCAATGTGCTTTTGTCTGCACCTGGTTCCCTGAGCATTCACTAGAATAATGAACTCTGTAATGTCACACTTCCGAGCTCATTCGTCTGCGGTAACGTCGGCTTACTTGGATGACATTCTACAGAGATGCGGCAACAGAATTATTCTTCAGAACGATGTTCAGAGTCGGCTTTTATTACTCCGACATCTCGGTTTCATCGTAAATGAGAAAGAGTCGGATCTAGCTCCACCCAAGTCGTTCATTCACTTCAGAATGAGCTTCGAGACTCACAACAATCTGGTTCGTCTTCCGTTACCCAGAGCGAAATTAGTCAGTTGTTATGCCTGCTTTTGTCTACACTCAGACACATTAACAGTGAGGGAATTCATGTGACTGTTGAGGCTGTGCGGAGCGTCTGCGGATCTTATTCTGATGGGTCGCCTACTCACATGCATCCCCTCCAGATATTCTTTACTCACAACTGGAGTGTGAAGACGCATTCACTCGAAACCAGTATTGTTTTAATGGACCTGATAAAATAAAGGGTTCAGATTTGGGCAGATATTCGGTGGTTAACTCAGGGAGTTCCACTGCAACTGCCGGATCCGGCTTTCACGATTATGACGGATGCAAGTCAGATGGGTTGGGGTGTGACCCTAAGTCCTGTGGACTCAGAAGTTCCAGGGTCTCTGGGACCCTCGGTTCCTAGAGAAGCACATAAACATCAAGGAGATGATGTCGATATGGCTAGCACTACAACATTGGATTCACATAATAGCAGACGCTCATGTTCAGATTTTGTCGGACAACTTGACAGTAGTAGCATACATCAGGAACCAGGGCGGCACTCATTTGATTCTGTTATGCGAACTAACGGAGAAGATTCTTCTATATGTCATTAATCATCATGTTCAGCTTTCTGTCCCTCATATACCAAGTCGTCTGAACGTCTGAACGTAATAGCAGATTCACTCTCTCGGAAAGGTTGCCTGTTGCCATCAGAGTGGACGCTCAACAAGCGAGTATTCTGGCAAATTTGCTACCAGTGAGATTGCCCCATGATAGCTCTGTTTGCGACGCTCTTGAACAATCAGTTACCAACGTTCATGTCGCCATGTCCAGACCATCGAGCATATGCAGGAGAGTCTCTGTCGATCTCATGGGACAAAATGATAGGATATGCGTATCCTCCAACTCCGTTGATTCAGCAGATCTTGTTAAAGATCAAACAGTCTCATTGCAAAATTCTACTAGTAGCACCTCTGTTGTCACAGAAACCATGGATCAATCTTCTCAGGTGTCTGTTATGGGATGTTCCCCGGAAGCTTCCTCCACGAGAGGACCTTCTTTATCAGGGGAAGTCACGCACACTGCATCACAACCCGGAAGGTCTCAACCTTTCATGTATTTTCGTTGTGTGGTCCTTCTTGCATGGAAAGCAGTTTACAGGGGGAGCAGTGGATGCAATTTCTAACTGCAGGAGGTCCTCCTCTTCGTTGAACTACGCAGCAAAGTGGAAGGTTTCCTTCCATGGTGTAAGGATCAGTTGATAGACATTTATGATCCGTCCATACCAAATATTGTCAGTTTCCTGGTCCACTTGTTTGACTTTCTCAAACTGCAGCCCAGCACTGTTAAGGGCTATAGGTCTATGTTATCAGACACTTACATTCATCATGATAACTTGGCTATTGGATCTAATGCTTCATTGTCCAAGCTTGTTAGAATTTTCTCTATTAATAGACCTAGAACCCTCAGATCAATTCCTAAGTGGAATTTGGCATGGGTTCTTTTGAAGCTTCAAGAAGCTCTGTTTGAGCTGTTGGATGTTGTAGAGTTCAAATTCTTGACCTATAAAACAGCATTTCTCTTAGCCTTTGCATCTGCTAGAAGAGTTAGTGAACTTCCTGCTTTTTCAGTTGATGATTCTCACTACCGTAGTGTGGGTAATAATACCATTACACTAATTACAGAAGTGGGATTTCTGGCTAAGAATCAGACTCCAGATAAACGTCCTGAGCCTATTACCATTAAGGCTCTTTCATCCTCGGACAACTGAAGACCTCTGCTGTGTCCAGTCAGGGCTATGCGCATATATAAACATCGATCAGATTTTTATAAGAAAAGGAAGAAAACGTTTCTTTCTTTCATTGATTCCTAACAGGGAAGATATTTCTGTTCATTCAGTTGCTAGATGGATTCAGCTGGCAATACGCATTGCCTATGAAAATCTATCTTCGGATCAACGTTCTGTAAATAAGTTATCAGCGCATGATGTTAGAGCATTGTCCACTTCATGGGCTTATTTTAACAGTATAGCCATTTCTGATCTCATGAAGGCTGCGTACTGGACACAGCCCTCTGCATTTACCAAGAAATTTAGAGTCCAACTCCGGTGACCTTAGATCTCTAGGTCCTCTTTCTGTTGCTCAGAATGTCGTCTGTTAATGGTTACATCTATAGTTATTTAGGCAGCTCGTTCCAGCAGTGATGCTGTTCCACTGCCCTCTTCGTTCTGCGGTCTCGTATCTCAAAACAAGGGGAAGGTGGAGGGGGAGGGGTACGTTTTTTTCCCTTATGCTCATCTGGTTTTATAGTGAAAAGCAAGAAAGACCTTCTCTGGTGTCAGTAGTCCTGAATCGGTGCTGGGATGGTTTTAATGTGTAGCTCGGTGTGAAGCAATAACTATGTCTCATTTACAGGGTTCATATGGGTCCTTGAAGGTGCTTGAAAGTGATTGAATTAAAAATCGAAATTCCAGGGCTTGGAAAGTGCTTGGAAATTGTATCTCTAGTAGTAAAGTCCTGGAAAGTGCTTGAAAAATATGTAGTGTCAATAATCTAGGGTGTTTATGAAAAAAATTGCCTTAATAACTTATGTAATTGTGTAGATTGACAGGGCAAAAAGTCAGTGCTTTTTCATAAAAAACAATGTTCCTCCTTAATCATGCATCAAGTATTCCTGGTATAGCATTATGTTATCAGAAGGTCCTGGAAGATGTACGAACCCTGCACTTATGTACTGTTCTTTCTTTCATTGTACGAACCCTGCACTTATGTACTGTTTTTAAAGTGTAGCTCATTGTGAAGCATTTGTTTTTGTCACGTGTCAAACGGGCGTTAATATACAATCCTCTGACACTTTTAAATGAGTCTCATTCTCTGGACTATCTTTATATATTGGTTTTCCTTCACCGAATTAGCATAATGGGTTATGCTGGCATTAAATGGAGAATTATATATTATGTAATACTCAATTGCATTGTTGGTGTTATGTCTTTCTCGTTTCTCATAAAGGTGAAAGACATATATAATTCCTTTTTCTCCTATCCTCCTGTAGGAGATATCCTTTACTAAAGTAATTGAGAGATTGGATTTTCCTTTATGTCCTAGGCGCTCCAGCATTTTTACGATTCAGCTAGTTCGGGCCATTGGTTGTTGTATAAAAATATTATAAATTCTAAGTAATTTGTATATTTTTTATACTTACCAATGGCCCAGACAGTCATGGCCCTCCCATGAGTGGGCACTCGTACCTCCTTGTTGTTTGCTGATAGTCACAGTACTCCTTCAATACTTGTACTATGGGATGCAACCGTTTCACCGCTGGCTAATTCTAGTCTTTCAGTCTCTTTTTCAGAGGAACAAGAACATGGTGATAGTACTTTGACACCTGTCCGTTACGTGCTGCTGTCATCGCACTCTGATGAGTAAAACAGAGCTGCCTGCCAAGGTGCTCATGATATTTTGCACAGGATTGAGGTCTCTAGTTAGTTCTCTTAATCCTCTGCATGCAGCTAGCTCGACCGTTGAAGTGGTCATCCTAATATGGGAGCCGGGACACCGGATATGTCCGTTGCGGTGAGTAGTATAAACGTGGGTAGAGCGAGCACCTCATAAAATAAACCTCACCCAGTGGCAATGGCAAAAGAAGAAGCCTGAAAGTTTCTCTACTGGATGCTCAGCAAGATCTGGGCTCAGATCGCGAGTTGGAGATCCCTCTCCGTCTCATTAGCAATCGGGGTCGACTGTGTCCGTTAAGAGAAACTATAATGAGACAGAACATGTGTCCGGCTGTTCCTTCCACACTGATGCCATGGTCGGTTGTGGTTATGGCTTCTTCCTCTTACAGGGAAATGCATGCAAAGGGGATTAGCCTACAAGTTTCTCAACGGGATGCTCGGCGAGATCTGTGGTCAGATCACGAGTTGGAGAGCATTCTCTGTCAAGTTAGCAGTCGGGGTCGACTGTTTTCTGTCGTGAGAAACTTCAATGAGTTGGAGCACCCATCTGAAATGTGTGTGTCGGGATGCCCCTTCCACACTTCAGCCAGGGCCGGCTGTTGTTATGGCTTCCTCTTCTTCCATGGAAAAGCACGCTAAGGGGTAGAAGCCTACAAGTTTCTAAACGGAACACTCTGCGAGATCTGGAGTCAGATCACAAGCTGGTGAACCCTCTCCGTTCTCTCAGCAGTCGAGGTTGACTGTTTCCACTTCGAGAAACTTTAGTGAGTTGGGACATCCATTCATGACTGCAGTCTGGGATGCTCCTTTGACAAACACTGCAGTTGAGGCCAGTTGCAGCTCTGGATTCTTCCTCGGCTTCATCGATGAAGGACGTTAGACCGCAGACTAGCTGTCCGACTTCGCATGTTCACGGAGGTGTTCCCAGTCATCACCACCAAAGTTGGATTAACCTGCAGCTAGTGGTTAGAGGCATTTTTATACAGGATATGCTTCAAACGATCTGGGGTCAGATCTCATCCTGTGAGCAGCATATGGTGAAGAAGTGGACAACTGCTGCTCTGCAAGACTCGTTCATGGACCTGCTGTCACAGATTGCGCAGCTTGTCGCAGCATCACAGTAGTCGAAGGTTCAGCTATCAAGAGTCTCTGGTAATGAGCTGTCAGATGATGCTGGGTTGGTCCAGTCATCTGTATATTCAGATGGTGTTGACCATGTTTTTCAGATAGAATATTCAGATGGTGAGATGGCTACGGAGGTTGACTCTCCATCCCTCACAGAACAGCACATTAAGACTATGAATTTTATTCATAAGTTCTTTCGAATCTTGTTCCACCTGAACAAAAGTCTGCGTTTGCTAGGAAAAAACAGCTTACGGTACTGGGTGAAGGAATGACGAAGATCTTACCTTCCCGGATCTTTCTGCTTGGGTTTTGAACGCCTTTGGTCCTCTTAACGATGCCTCCATTGGCCTAGCAATAGTATAAGAAAAGCAATGATCTATTCTTTGTGAATAGAAGATCAATAGCTCATAGTTAGGCTGAGATAGCTGTCTTGTTTGGAATAGATTCATTAGTAGTACGTCTTTTCCTTCTCGGTGTTGTATTCCTAGGCGTCAGAGGCATTTAGTTCTATTGTTGACACCACAGTAGCCTTATATACTGTTCGAGAGGTCCTTTCTTATACATTAACAGCTAATTTCGTAAGTCTCTGTTTAGTGAGCTGTCTAAGGATGTAGGGTAACACATAGATATCTATCTTCACCTTCACATGACTTAGGCTGTGTTAGCTACGCTGAGACCGCAATCTTTTGCGAATAAGACCATTAGAAGGAAAGATTACGTTTTTCCTTTCTTAGTCTTCACAGGCATTTAGTCCTATTGTTGTTGCCTTAGTTTGTCTTATGCGAATTAAGAGCAGTCTGTTTATATATCATTAGCGGCTAACGTCATAGTGGCCTTATATATTTGACAGTAGTATTTTGTTACTCATTGCGACTAGCATTCTAAGTCAGCTTTTAGGGACACAGTTATCTGTCTTCATGGAGATGAAGACTAAAATCTGCGTTTGCTAAGCTGAGACTACTGTGTCATTGGAATTATGGCCGTTAGAAAAGTAACCCTTTATTCCATGCCTTGAGCGACTAATGTTGTAATCCTCCATTTAGTGAGCTTTCAAGGTCACAAGTTACACCAAGATATCTTGTCTTCACGGAAATGAAGACTTCTTAGTTGCGCTAGCTTATCTGAGACTGCTGTCTCTTTAGAATTAAGGCTGTAAAAAGGAAAAAGTACATTGTTTCCTTCTCTGTGTTGTATTCTTAGGTGTCTGAGGCTTTTAGTCTTTTTGTTGACGCCATATTAGTATCAAGTGCAGACCTTTTTCTCTTAACTTGAGTGACTAACATTGTAAGTCTTCATCTAGTGAGCTTTCTAAAGTCGCAAAAATTACACTGAGGTATCTGTCTTCACAGAGTTTGGAAGACTTCTAGCTGCGTTAGCTAGGCTGAGACCACTATCTTTTGGGAATAGAATGGCTAAAGGAAAGAATTTATTTTTTCCTTCTCGGTATTGTTTTCTTAAGTGTTAACACTATAGTAGCTAAGCTAGAATTATGAGCGGTGTTTTTTTCCTATCATTAGCAGCTAGCGTTGTAAGTCTCCTTTAGTGAGCTTCTTGGGCCGCAGTTAACAGCCATTTAATTGTCTTCTCAAATAGGAAGACTTTAGCTGCTTCAGCTAGGCTGGGACCACTGTGTTATCGGACAAGGTACCATTACATGAGAAGAGGTTGTTCTCTCCTTAACGGTATTGTTTTTGTGTTAGTTGTCTGAGGCTTTTAGCCCTACTTATGACACCATATTAACCTAGTGTGATTAATGAGCGTTCCTTTGAATGCCTATAGTTAACTCCTTTTCAGGAATATATTTCCTGCTATAATCAGAACGAGGTGCAAGGAGTTCATCTAGGCTTTTATGATCGGAAGCCAGATTCATTTTTATCAAGTCTATTGTCATGGTTATATTTCCACTCAGTGGATTGGATATTATGTCAATATGGTGTATTATTTGGAGCCATGGTGTACTGTGTTGATAGGGTGATGCTGTTTCAGCAGGTATATTCCTTGCAATACTGCCATGTTCACGTCCCTCTTCGTCCTTAGTGGCATTATGGAGATAATCAGACATGAAGTAGCCCTACGGTTTTCATACTACTCTAGATAATAAACACTAACGTATTACAAGTCACACCGGATTAATTTGTTTATGCTTGCTTTGACTAACATGAAGCTTTTTAGCTGTATTACTTTTTATTGAGAATAGCAGCAGCAGTATAGCTTTGGGAATGTAGCATGAAGTTTCCTTCCCCTATAGTGAAAAAGGATTTTATCACTGTTCCAAGCTTTAGTATTACTGCACTGGCCTTACTTATCTTGCAATTCAAGTGATGCATGGGGAGGGTGGGGGAAGGGTGGGTGGGTTTGATATGATTTTTTCACATTGACCCCCCCCCCCCTCCTCCCCACCCCTCCCCCCCCCCCCCCCCCAGCAATATGTTAAAAGCTGATTACAGGGCAGTACGTAGTTCTCTTCCCATAAGCCTCGTATGCATTCACATTCAATTATATGCATGTCTTTCATTGCTCTTCAATTGGCGGGTGGGTTGTGGCGACATCAGGGGCACATCCACTCATTAGTAGGTTTGCTTCGTGTGGTTTGTCTTTCATAAGCTGTAAACAAGCATATGATTCCTGAACAGTAACTGTTTTTTGATTCCGAATTCTTTCATGAAAACATTCGGTTGATATTGCTAGCCTTCGTGTACCGATGTGGCAGGCATATCGGTTATCGGAATGACATTCTTGAAATGTGGCAATTAGTTCACTCTGAAAAGTTTCGCTCAAGGTTGTCTGCTTTTGTTACGACATATGAGTCTATTCCTCAGTTTAATCGCATTAACGTTTTATTCCTTCAGTTTCCTGGTTAGATTTTGTATTGCTCGGTCATGCCGTTGATACAGGCTGTATTCAGAGGAGGGTACATGCGGGATTCTGTTGATTGCATGAATAATATGTATTTATTATTAGGCAGACGTATTATTGAATAGATTTTCTTTAATTCTTGTCCTACGTTAGTACAGAGCTTATGAGAATTTTGGGGCTAATTGGATCAGTTATGGAGTTTCCTACAGGCATACCTTCTCTATTTTTGGCTTCGTTATTCAGAGTGTTATATTCTTTCTCTGAGCAGTCATTAATTTTAACAGACCTAAGGAATGATAAGTTATTTGGGGACAGTCCGTGATGGGTTTTTAAATCATATCCCATTCCAGGTTCCTGAATCCAGTGTTCATCCAGAAGTGGTACTCAAGGAGAATCCTATTCTCGTAGAATGGAACAGTTACAATTTGGAAATTCATTATTGGATTTAATTGTACACCTGAACGTGGTTGTCTGTTGGTTGGCTCAGAAGCTTATAAGTTCTATCAGATAACTTTCCATTGGGATTCAATTGGACAAGTTTAAGGTTGTACATATTAATTTCTGAGGTTTTCGTCCTAGCTACGTATTCCAGATGTGGCATACATTTAGAAGCTTGCTATTTTAATAACCAGGATCATCACTATATGGCCTTAGCTGCAGATGTGGCATTAAGCACCAGTAAATTAATACTAATTAATGACTGGGTGCCTTTTAGGTGAATGTATGTATTATTCGGTACTGCTTTTTCATTGATTCCAGGTCGCTTCCCTCTTTGTTTTGAAGATGATTCCTTCAAAAAAAAGGGGGTGGGGGGGGGGGAGATGGTGATTCCTGTTTACCTCTTCTGGCCTTATATTAAGTGTGTAACTATGAGTGAAGTTGTTATCATCTAGAGATTATTCTGATCTTATGTACAGCTTATTACATTATATGCAGTGTGTGTTTGTGGGGCATTAGTCTCTCACTCTGACATGCTTTTCCCAGTTTTAAGTGTCTTATTCCAGACACTCAATTACCATAATCATTTATGCTAAGTAATAGGGAATTACTTGGATATTGCTCCTTATTTCGGTGGTATATCTCCTCTATTATTGTATAGAGAGACATATATGTAATTCCTTAAAACTCTTAATCTCCTTTTCATCTTGGGAGTTCTAATGCAGGCTAAGGAGCTGAATTTTAGTCTGCTATTCCTTTATGTCCTAGGCACTCCTGCCTTTTTATGATTCAGCTAAGTCTGGGCCATTGGTTTTAGTATAAAAATATGATGAATTTTAAGTAATTTGTATATTTTTTATGCTTACCAATGGCTCAGACGGGGATGGCCTTCCCATGAGTGGGCACTCATACCTCCCCGCTGAGTTATAACATCAGTAGGCACAACTAGGAAGAATGATGCTTGGTGCCAATTCCGGTCTCTTCCTGGGTACTGTGCATGCATAAGTACTAAAAAATTATGGAGGGCCAGATAGGACTTTTAATTTTCGGTATTGTATGCAAATTTTGGGGGGAGGTACAAAATTTGTGTTTAGCCCTTAATAATATTGAGATTGCACCAGCCATTGGTAAGTATAAAAATATACAAATTACTTTATCATTTTCCAAGAGTAATTGGGTGGTCCTGATTGCTCAAGACAATACTGTTCAAACGCATTGCAAGAATAGATATACGTCTGGACATATCTCGTCTCTCAACCCCTGTTTCTGGACATCTTGTAACCATGATTCTTGGAATAGACGATTGTAATTATAAACTGATAACAGCAATTTAATTGCATTGTTTGCTAACTTTCTCATTGGGTTTTAGGTGAAAAATTAAATTGGGAATAGAGTGGACCTCTTAAACATGACTGTGTGGACCATAATTTGGATTACAAATGTTACTGAGCACAGCAATTTAACTCACAGTTCAGGAGCGGTGGGTAGGTAGGAGTCTAAGTGACACCCTACCACTAGTGACCAAGCAGTTAATAAGAAGCCTTGCAGTCTGATTCCATTGTTGCATGATTCAACTTTACAGGAGACAACAGGTAGACAGCCAATCTGGCTATGTCATCCCCCTGTAGTATACCAGCCAGATTTGAGGTATTGTCATGGCCCGTCGTCTGTCGTGCTGTCAACACTGCTCAGGCTACAGACCGTATTTATGAACTGATCTTTACGAAACTACTTGGGTACCTTTGTTATCACCATGGGACGAGAACGAGTGTTTTTGGGTCCGGTCCAAAATTCAAGATGGCCGCTGGCAGCCATTTTGTACAAAATTAGGTGCAATCAGATTTTTGCGCAGAACTTCCATATGAAAGCTCTGATTTGAATAATTTTTTTTATGAATGTTTAATACCATGGGATACATCACATATAGTATGGGTTTTTTTCTTGTGCGTAAATTATGCAAATTAGACTAAATTATGCAAATTAGACTAACTTTGATTTATTTAGTGTTACTTTCAGCACTGTAAGTGCAAATGCCAATACGGCTCGGGCTAGAGGCCGTATTTATGAACCGATCTTTATGAAACTTCTTGGGTTTTGGGTTCCTTTATTATCACCGTGGGATGAGAACAAGTGTTTTTGGGTCCGGTCTGAAATTCAAGATGGCCGCTGGCAGCCATTTTGTACAAAATTTGGTGCAATCAGATTTTTGCTCAGAACTTCCATATGAAAGTGCTGATTTGAATAATTTTTGTGTGTGAATGTTTAGTACCATGGGATACATCACATATAATACAGGTTTTTTTCTCGTGCATAAATTATGCCAATTAGACTAACATTGATCTGTTTAGTGTTACTTTCAGCACTGTAACTGCAAATCCCAATACGGCTTGGGCTAGAGGCCGTATTTATGAACCGATCTTTACGAAACTTCTTGGATATGTTTGTTATCACTGTGGGACGAGAATGAGTGTTTTGGGGTCCGGTCTGAAATTCAAGATGGCCACCAGCAGCCATTTTGTACAAAATTTTGTGCAATCAGTTTTTTGCTCAGCTCTTCTATATGAAAGCTCTGATTTCAATAAATTTTTGTGTGAATGATTACTAACATGGGATGCATCACATATAATACTTATGTCCTATTCTTTAGACCATTGCAGTCACCTTGTAATTGGTTTACTATGGTTGACGTGGTCACAACAAAGCTCCTTTTTCTCTTATTCATTATTGTTGACTTGGTCGCAACAAATACTAATTCCTGTCATATTCAAAGTTGAGCTACAGTGTCATTGACACTTTCATTTTATACAACAACCAATGGCCAGACTTAGCTGGTGCAAATTCGATAAAATCCAGGGCCAAACACAAATTTTGAATCCCCCAATCCACAAAATTTGCATACAAAATCAAAAATTTAAGTCCTATCTGGTCCTGCATACTTTTGTTTTTACTGCGCATGTGCGGTAACCTGGAAGGTACTGGAATTGACACAAAGCAGCATTCTTTGTTTGGCTCTAAGTCAGTAAACAATGAGCTCACATCTGTGCTTTAAATGTCCTTTTTTGAGGTTGCCAGACAGAAATCAGTGAAAGAATTGGTGGATTCAAGGCTATAAATCGGTGATGGAAGTGAACAATGGTGGTTTGAGACATTCAGGGCTGGAACTTGACAATAATTATAAAAATTATTTCATGTTTCCCATTTTCGGGACATGCGGCTGTCATCATTCTTGCTAATGATTTGCCTACTGTTTGTTAAGTGTTCCTTCCCTATCCTTCCATGAACCCTCCTGTTAAATTCTTAAGCTTTTTGGCTGTTTTTATTGAATTTTTTTATTAAATTTCTTGGAAGTTTAACGTGTGTTACAGAATGTTTATTCTGTTTGTCCCCATGGTTACGTCCTCACCCTAGGGGTGTTGAGTCATTTTGGTCTTGCATCTTCTATCCAATGTATTGTTTTTTCTTCGTATGAAGACCTAGATTTGCATCTGGTAGCATTTAAATCGGTTACTGACTTTGGGCCTTTTGTGTGTGTCTGTTGTCTAGTTTCTGTTTTTTTCTATTGATGTTTATATTTGGCGACGCCCTTAACATGTAGTATTTAGTATTATAATACTTCAGAATTATTGTAGGATACATTAATTATGATTCCGGTACTGCAGCTAAAAAAAAACTGGCGTTTGTCCACACTTAGGGTCTATCAGGATGCCCTGGTCCTCATGATGTTACCTTTGGGAACTTAGTCATTAAAAAAAAAAAAAATCCAAAAATTTGTTATAAATGTTTAGAAATTAATTTAATTGCTCTTATCATGTATCCTTATCATGTATTTTGTTGAATTTGTAGGAGTGCTGTCGACTCTGTTTTTGAATGTAATTAACTATGAAAGCTTACTGCTCTAAATGCAAGGCAAGGAAGTCTGCCTCGGATTTACATGCTTGTTGTCTTGCCTGTAATCGATGCACTCCTACAGATTCTTGTCCTACTTGTGTATATTGGCATGCCAGACGTTGGAGACAGGTGTCGTGGTACTTCGTCGGTGGTGAAGTTCTGATGCCGGAGCTGGCACTGCAGGATAATTCAGGTTTTTCAGTTCCTTTTTCAGAGAAACAAGAACATGGTGATGGTATTGCAACACCCATCCAAAGTGTGCTGCCATCATCACACTCTGATGAGCAAACAGAACTGGCTGTTAAGGTGCTCTTGAATATTAAACAAGGAATAAGGCCTCTTATTCCAGAAGCCAAATCGACCTGGTGAAGCGGCCAACCCGACATTGGGAGCCGTAACACCGGGTAAGTCTGTTGCGCTTGAGGGAAGTGTACAATTGGGTAGAGTGAGCACCTCAAAAACTCAGGTTCACCCGGCTGCGATCACAAAAGGGAAGAAGCCTGCAAGTATCTCTTTGGGACGCTCGGTGAGGTCTGTCAGACCGCAAATGGGAGAGCTTTCTCTAACCCACACCCAGCAACATTTGGAGCCAAATGTTGTAGATGAGAAACTTCACTGAGTCGGAGCAAACGTCCACACTCACCACTTGGGATGCTCCGTCTAAACTGCAGCTGGGGTCGGCTACAAATGTGGCTTCTTCCTTAGGTTCCGATATGCACACACGACCCCACACTAGCTACACGACTTCTGATATCCAGGCCACTGCACAAAGACATTCCCAGTCTTTGCCTGTGAAGTTGGGCCATCTGGGAGCTAGTGATCTGAGGCTTCATTCATTGGGAAGAAGACCACTGCTTCTCAAGCCTCTGTAATGGACTTGCTGTCCCAAATTGTGCAGCTCATCACAGATTCCCAGCAAGTGCAAGCGCAGCCTTCTGCAGACTGTCTGTCATCTGTATGTTCAGAGTTTGCTTCAGTTGTTCCGACATCTCAGTTTCATAGTAAATGAGAAAAAGTTGGATCTAGCTCTATCCAAGTCCTTCATTCACTTGGGAATGAGCTTCGAGACTCACAGCAATCTGGTTCGTCTGCCGTAACTCAGAGCGAAATTAATCAATTGTTATGCTCGCTTTTGTCTAAACTCTCCTACAGTGACTGCGAGGGAGTTTATGCGACTGATGGGGTTGTGCGGAGTGGCTGCAGATCTTATACCGAGGGGCCTACTGTGCACTCATCCCTTCCAGATTTTCTTTACCCAGAACTGGGGTGAGAAGATGCATTCGGACCTGGTAAAACAAAAGTTTCAGATTTGGGCGGATCTCCAGTGGCTGAATCGGAGAGTTTCATTTCAACTTCTGGGTCCGGTCTTCATGATTATGACAGATGCGAGTCTGACAGGCTGAGGTGCATCCCTCAGTCCCGGGGACTTGAAGCATCAGGGTCTCTTTGGGACCCTCAGTTCCTAGAGAAGCACATAAACATCAAGGAGATGATGTCTACCTGGCTGTCACTAAAACATTCGATTGCTCAAGATGAGAACGTCCATGTTCAGATTCTGTTGGACAAATCGACGGTAGTGGCTTAGCTCAGGAACCAGGGAGGCACTCAGTCGATTCTGTTATGTGAATTAACAGAGAAGGTTCTCCTATTCACTCTGAGTCAGCACGTTCATCTTTCAGATCATCATATACCAGGTCAACTGAACAGCCTAGCTGACTCGCTCTCTCGAAAAGGTGGCCTGTTACCATCGGAGTGGACTCTCAACAAGCGAGTATTCAGTCAGATCTGCTACCAGTGGGATCGTCCCATGCTAGCTCTTTTTGCAACACACCTGAACAACCAATTACCGACATTCGTGTCGCCATGTCCAGATCATCGAGCATATGCAGTAGACTATCTATCAATCTCATGGGATGGAATGATATGATATGCATATCCTCCCGCGCCATTGATTCAGCAGATTCTATTAAAAATCAAACAGTCTCACTGCAAAATCCTGCTAGTAACACCTCTGTCATCACAGAACCCTGGTTAAATCTTCTCAGGTGTCTGTTATGGGACATTCCCCATAAGCTTCCTCCTCGAAAGGACCTTCTATATCAGGGGAAGTCCTGCGCACTGGATCACAACCCGGAAGGTCTCCACCTTCACGTATTTCCCTTGTGTGATCCTTCTTGCACGAAAAACATTTTACAGGACGAGCAGTGGACGCAATTTTTTAACTGTAGGAGGACCTCCTCTTCGTTGAATTATGCAGCAAAGTGGAGAGTTTTCTTCCGTTGGTGTATGGACCAGTATGTAGTCATTTACGATACATCCATTCCTCAGATTGCCATTTTTCTGGTCTACTTGTTGGATGTATTAAACTTGCAGCCCGTCAGAAGTAAGGGCTATAGGTCTGTGTTATCAGACACTTATGCTCATCATGATAACTTGGCTATTGGATCAGATTCTTCTTTATCCATGCTAGTTAGAAATTTCTCTATTAATAGATCTAGAACCCTCAGATTAATTCCTAAATGGAATTTGACTTGGGTTCTGTTGAAGCTTCAAGAAGCTCCGTTTGAGCCATTGGACAATGTAGAGTTCAAATTCTTGACCTATAAAATGGCATTTCTCTTAGCCTTTGCATCTGCCAGAAGAGTGAGTGAACTTTATGCATTATCTGTTGATCATTCCCATTACCGTAGTGTGGGTAATACTGTTACTCTCACTACGTAAGTGGGATTCTTGGCTAAGAATCAGATTCCGGATAAGCGACCAGAGCCTATTGTCATTAAGGCTTTACCATCCTCAGACAACCATAGACCTTTGCTGTGTCCAGTTAGAGCAATGCGAATTTATAAACATTGATGGAGTTTTATTAGAAATGGAAGAAAAAGATTCTTTCTCTCCCTGATTCCTAACAGAAAGGAATATATCTGTTTATATTCTATCACTAGATGGATTCAGCTGGCAATATGTATTGCCTATGAAAGTCTTCGGATCAACGTTCTCTCAACAAGATTTCAGCGCATGAGGTTAGAGGATTGTCTGCTTCTTGGGCTTATTCTAACAGTATAACCATTACTGATTTTATGAAGGCTACCTACTGGACACAGCCCTCTTTATTTTCAAGTTTTACCTTAGAAATTTAAGGTCTATCTCCGTTGACCTTAGATCTTTAGGTCCTCTTTCTGTTGCTTAGAATGTCGTCCATTAATCTTACATCTAGAAGATGTCTTAGGCAGTCTGCTCAAGCACTGACGCTGTTCCACTGCCCTCTTCGTTCTGAGGAATTTTTCTTCAGAACAAGGGGAAGGCGGGGGGTGGGAGGGACTTATTTTCTCTTATGTTATCTGGCTTTATAGTGAAAAGCAAGGGAATACCTCCTCTAGAGACAGTAGTCCAGCGTCCGTGCTCACTGTGAAGCATTTGTATTTGTCGCATGTCAAACGAGTGTTTCTTCATAATGCTCGGCCACTTTAAATGAGTATAAAGTGTCTCAATCTCTGGACTAGCTTTATAATTTGGTTTCCTTCACCAAATTAGCATGAGGGGTTATGCTGGCATTAAATGGAGAAATTATGTAATTCTCAATTACATTGTTGGTATTGTCTCATTCTCTTTTTTTAATAAGAGAAGGACATATTTAATTCCCTGTATTCTCCTATTCTCCTGTAGGAGCTATTCTTTATCGAAGTAATTGAGAGATTGGATTTTCCTGTAAGACCTAGGCCCTCCAGCCTTCTTACTATTCAGCTAAGTCTGGGCCTTTGGTTGTAGTATTAAAATGTTATAAATTTTAAGTAATTTGTATATTTTTTATACTTCCCAATGGCCCAGATGGGTATGGCCCTCCCATGAGTGGGCACTCATACCTCCCTGCTGATTATAACATTTAGCATGCACTATAGAAAGAATTATGCTTGGCACCAATTCCTGTACTTTCCTGGTTACCGTGCATGCACAGTAAATAAAAGTATGGAGGCCCAGATAAGACTTTAATTTTTTGGGGATGGGGGGGGTGCTTCAAAATTTGTGTTTGGTCCTGAATTTTTTTGTCTTTGCATCAGCTAAGTCTGGGCCATTGGTAAGTATTGAAAATATACAAATTACTTTAAATTTATAATTGTTACTCGACACTTTTCGGTACTTATGGTGCAGTTGTTGATGCTTTTCGACTCACATTTATAAATGGGACAGGCAAAGCTTGCACTTTAAAAATTTCGAATTGATAATTTGTGTTAATCAACAGAACTTTCACTAAAATTACTAGTTTATCATCGACGAAGACTGTCGCAGTTGTCAACAAATGATAATATTGCCATAACTCTTTCTGAGTTTTCAATGGAAGTTGGGTATGCTTATGCAGCCTATCCTGAATGTTCATCAGTATGGATGTCAACACAGTTGGGCTGACAACATGCTGGGTGATAACTTCTCATCTGCAAGCACATCTATTTGCTCATGCAGATCATCCATATACTTTTCTGCTGTTATCAACATTAGTTTAACTTGATGTAACATTGTCTCAAGTTGATGAAAGGAATGCATAAAGTGTTCTAGTAGGTTTAACCGGTTCTCATGATCCTGCAATACAATTTCCATTTCATCACACAAAAGAGGTACTGCGCGCTATAAATTTACCATAAATTCTCGGTTCTCTTGCATGGCACAATGCATTAATTTAATTAAACTTAAACTTTGTTCCAGCACATGTTGCATCATTGCCTGATTTACAGACAGTCGTCATAAATTTTCCTTCATTCCTTTCAAATCAGATTTAGTGACAGTCTCAAACAAGAAACCCATTCCTTCACCAATGAAATTTGCTAAACCTTGCTTATTTCGTGATGAGAGTGTATGTCCCTTTAACTTGCGATAATCGTCCAGGTCCCCTTTCACTCCTTTGAAACGATTAGTTATGAACCTGATCTCCGGGTACATATCCACTAATATCGAATGTATCACAAGATTGAAAGTATTGTTTCCAATGTTCTTGTTTTGTTCAAATATTCTCATAAAGCATGTATCAAGATCTTGATGATATTGATTCACAAATCGCACGTTATTGTCAACCCTTATCATGTAATGTATGCATGGGGCCACCTTGGCCACATACATTGTTGTCCATTCACTGTTAACGATATAAATTTCTTTTACTTTTATAAAAATGACATTATTTCGGATTATTGTTCTTCCACTAACTGTTAATGTAAATAAACTTCCCACTAACCAATTTAACAACATCTTGCTCCTACAATGAGAAGGAAGACATGGATTAGCATCATGAGTGATTCTCAAAGCTGAGTTCCAATATACTCTCTCATTTTATGGCCGGTCAGTAAAACTCCAGAAATTTTTCCAACATAGAGAAATCGCCAAACTGGTTGTGCAGGCCAGCAAACGACTTTGCCATGTTACATTTCTTGTCAGATTATAAGTGAATATACTTTAGTCTCTCACAACGCATATCCTAACCTCCCTCACAGTCATACAGCATTTTAAATGTTAATTTTAATCCTGAGTGCTCCGGGCTTTATAAACTTCTTGTCATCCATCCTCTCGAAGGGTGGCTCTAATGTTATCAATTGAATTTCCAATCTTTGCCCCATTTTACGGATGCACAGCAGGCTGTAGTCTGTTGCTTGAGCTTTTGTTTTATTTCTTCGATTTATACTGCAGTCAGAGAAACACTCTGACTCAAAATTAGAGTTTTCTGATTGCGATTCCACTTTTAATATTTCTACTTCCATGGGTTCCGGTGCTGATGTAGAAGCTTAAGTAGCATTTTTCTGCTCAAGGAATCATCTTAATCTCTTATGCAATTCTTCCATGGGTGTCCCTTCTTCCTCGAAAGATGAATTATCTCTGACTTGTCTTTTATTTCTGATTAAAGGAGCCATAAGCATAGGCTCCTCATTGTCACTACTGCTACTACTTTTTCTATCTGTTTGGAGTGCTACATATCTTTGTCTGCGTCTTGCTCTAACTGGGTCAGGCACTTCCCACTCTTGTGGAGCCAAACTTAAATTTTCCCCATAACATTTGATGAGTCTACACGACATTTGATCTCTGATCCTCTAGCTTACAGGTCCAGTTTTTTCGATAACTCAAAATGGGTACTCCCATTTCTGTTCCAGTTATCCCATTTGTCTTCCATCCCTGTACATTACGGGATCTCCTACATTAAATGTAATCTGTTTAGCTTTCACGTCTCCAAGACATTTCTGTTTACACTCTTCTGCTGATTTATTTGTTGTCTCATGAATGCTTTGTGTTGTTTTTGCAAAGCTATTTTGTGGGTTTCTTTTCCCACATACTTTTTTGTCTGGGTTTTAATACTGTATCCAAAGGAAGAACCATATCCCTGGCATATAACAAATAATAGGGCGGGAACTCGAAGAATTCGCTTCCATTAAATCTGATAGCTGCCAGTGATTGATTCAGAAATAAATCCCATGTCTCCAATTCCTTGTGAGACATTTAAGCCAAGACATCATTTAACATTCAGTGAAGTCATTCCACCTTCCCTTTTGACTGAGGGTGGTAATAAGAAGTTTTCACATGGTGTATTTTCAAGTGTTCAGTCAAATGTCTCATTACCTCATTGCAATTTTCCGAACCATTGTCAGTTAATAGTTCAAGTGGACATCCAAATCTTGGGAAAATTTGATCAATTAACAAATTTGCAACAGTTTCTGCTCGTTTATCAGGTACTGGAAATGCTTCAGGCCATCCAGAATCTAAATCAATGAAATTAACTATGTACTTATTTCCAGATAGAGTAGTTGGAAAATGTCCTCTCATATCCAAAGCAATTTTAGCAAATCGATAAGGTGGTCTATCTGCTTCTTGCATAGGTAAAGTAACCTTTTTTGCGATTTCTTGACCTACATATAAGGCATTTTTCTACATACTGGTAGATGTTTTTACATAGATCAGGCCAATAATATTTCCTACTAATATTCCAGTACACCTTGTCTATTCCCAAATGTCCCAAGTCGTCATGGTATTGTCTGAGTATGTCACCCTGCAAGTGCTCAGGGATGTACAACCTCACCCTGGGGTTGTCATCAATAGCACTGATGTAGTACAATATTCCCCTTATCAAAAATCGCAAGAGAACTGAACGGGAATTTAACAAGTCACCAACCACACATAATTTGGATTAACTGCGTATAAATCGGGCAAAAAAAAGATGACTTATAAAACAAAGTAAGAAAAGTTTTGGTGAAACTTACATTTCTGAGATTAACCAAAACACATCCATCACTAAAATTTGGAAAATGTTTAAAAAGATTAAAGGAAAAGAAACAAAAACAACTGTACAACACCTGAAAGATAACAACACCCTAATTACATCTAAAACAGAAATTACAATCAAATTGGCCTCCACATTTTCAAAACATTCGTTGTCTGAAAACTGTAATCCAGAATTTCCCAAAATTAAAAAACTGCAAGAAAAATAAAAGATCAAATTCGACTCCAATAATTTAGAGGATTACAATGAACCTTTCTCTATGGAAGGGTTACGTAACTCTTTGCATAGAGCAAAGAATACTGCTACTGGTCCCAATGAAATACATTACCAAATTTTAATCCCCGTGGGAACCCCGGGAAGTAAGCAGCACTTGTTTACTGTGGTAAACCAGTTCCGCTTTACTAGTAAAATAGGACCCAGTCACCAATGCTTGGGGTGAAAGTCCTCTAAAATGGGCAACATGTTGATCAACGATTGACTAAACTTGACTTCATCTCCATGTTGTGTCACGATTAGCCATGGTGCATAAATATGTGACATTAACCACCAACAAACAAACAAACAAACATACCAAATTTTAAAACATCTGCCGAAACCATCTCCTGAACTTTTATTATCTTTTTTTAATGACATTTGGGCGACTGCCCAGTTTCCACCATCGTGGCACAAAGCAATGATAATTCCCATTCCTAAGCCTGATAAAGACCACAGCAACCCTGGTAATTACAGGCCTATTGCCTTAACCAGTTGTCTGTGCAAAACCATGGAAAGGATGATCAATGATCAACTTTGTCTGGTTTCTGGAATCGAACAATCTACTTGCGAATGTTCGGTGTGGTTTCAGAAATCAGAGAAGTACTGTGGATCATTTGGTTAGACTTGAAACGTTTATTAGAAATGCCTTTGCCAGAAAAGAACATGTGGTCGCCATCTTCTTTGACCTGAAAATGGCATATGACACAACGTGGACATATGGGATTTTAAAAGATCTTTTTAACCTGGGGTTGAGAGGCGTATGCCTCTTTTTATTGTAAACTTTTTAAAGGAGCGCCAATATTTCTGCATAGTGGCTAACCATGACCGTGACAAAAGAGGCATTATTAATTTGTCACAGAATTATTCTCTCACATCCACTGAATTCCCCACATTTAAAGACAGTTTTGGCACATTTGGTTGTGCGGGGTGGGGGGGGGGATAGCTGGCTATGTCCAATCTTGTATGCAAATTTTGGGGATTGGGGGTGGAAGGTGGGGGGGGGGGTTCAAAATTTGTGTTTGGCCCTCTATAATGTTGAGGTTGCACCAGCTAAGTCTGGGCCATTGGTAAGTATAAAAAATATACAAATTACTTTAAATTTATCATTTTTCAAAAAATGTAAACACAACCATATTGTGCGACCCCTCATTAGAATGGGATTTTTAGAAATCAATAATTAAAATATAAAATTTTGATATCCTGTGTGTTGGGTGATGGATTAAGATATCTCTTAAATCCTTTATTTATTTATTTATTTATTGGTGTTTAAGGCCACATATTTCTGCACAATGGCTAACCATGACCGTGACAGTTTGACAGGTGGAGGAAGCCGGAGTACCCGGAGAGAACCACCGAGCAACGGCGAGCAACTGTCAGCTCCCCAACATACCAACTCCACACAAGCAGGGTTAGCATTGGTTGAAGACAGATGCACCATCGACGTGCAGTACGCCTTAGTACACAGCATCACCGTGGGCAATGGGGGTGAAGTGTCTTGCCCAAGGACACAATGCAGTTGCCACAGGTGGGATTCGAATTGAGGGCCTCTCGGCTTGCAGCCTGCACCTCTACCAACAGAGCCACCGCGCCCCGCTCTTAAATCCTTTAAATTTACCATACCTTCAGTCAGTGCAAATTTGACCTGTTAATTACAATTAAGAGCAATATTCTGATAACTGACTAAAGAATCTTATTAATTTGTCACAGAATTATTCTCTCACATCCACTGAATTCCCGCACATTTGGGCTCTCCTGGTACCAATTTTGTGTTTTGTGCGGGGGGGGGGGGGGGGGGGGGGGGGGGGGGGGAGGGGGGAGGGGGGGGGGGATTGCTGGCTATGTCCAATCTTGGGGCAATCTTCATGAATTTATTTCTGCCACCCTACAATGCAGTTTATTTGGCAAACATCGGTTGATGAATTCATTTTTGAGCAACACTGAACATTTGGGCACCCCTGGTGCCCAATTTTGGGAGTGTCTGATGGCCAATCTTGGTGAAATCTTGATGAATCTATTTGTGGCACCCCACAATGAAGTTTATTTGACAAAAATCGGTTGATAAATGTGAGTTTAAGTACTTTTGGAAACCCTGGTGTCCATTTTTGGGAGGGTTCAAAGCCCAATCTGGTAGCAATCTTCACAAATCTATTTGTGCCACCCCACAATGCAGTTTGTTTGGTGAAACTCGATTGATGGATGCGATTTTAACAACTATGCACTTTTGAACACCCCGGATGCCCAAATTTGGAAGGAGCCAATGTCCAATCTTGTGGCAGTCTCCATGAATCTGTTTGTACCACCACCATAATTCAGTTCATTTGGCGAAAATTAGTTGATGAATGCGATTTTGAGCAACTTGTCACTTTTTTGCACTCCTGGTGCCCATTTTGGGTATCGTACGATGCCTAATCTTGGGGTGAATCTTCATGAATCTATTTGTGCCACCACACAATGTAGTTTATTTTGCGAAAATTGGTTGAGAAATGCGATTTTGAGCAACTTGTCACTTTTTGGCATTCCTGGTACCCAATTTGGGGATCGTCTGATGCCAAATCTTGATGGGAATCTTCATGAATCTACTTGTGCTACCCCTCAATGCAGCTTATTTGACAAAAATCAGTTGATGAATGCAATTTTGAGGAACTCTGTACTTTCCGGCACCCCTGGTGCCTAATTTTGGGAGGGTACAATGCCCAATGGAAGCTTTACTAATTTATCTGTGAAACCCCACAATGTAGTCTATTTGGCCAAAAGTTGATGAATGTGATTTTTAGCAACTCTGCACTTCTGGGTACTTCTGATGCCCAATTTTGAGAGGGCCGCTCCCCAGTCTTGGTGGCTATCTTCATGAATCTATTTGGGCCACTCCACAAAGCAGTTTATTTGCCGAATATCGGTTTATAAATACGATTTTGAGCTACTTGGCACTTGTGGGCACCATGGTACCCAATTTAGGAAGGGTCCAGTGCCCTATCTTGATAGCACTCTTTGTGAATCTATTTGTGCCGCCCTGCAATGCAGTGTATTTGGCAAAAATCAGTTGCTGTCTGGAATTTTGAGCAATTAAGCACTTTTGCCCACTCCTGGTGCCTAATTTTGGGAGGGTCTGATGCCCAATCTTCATGGGAAACTTCCTGAATCTGTTTTGGGAACTCTGCATATGGCCCAATTTTGAGAGTTTCCCAATGTTCAGTCTTGGAGACAATCTTCATGAATATATTTTTGCCAACTCACAGTGCATTTTGTTTGGACAAAATCGTTTTTTGAATGCGATTTTAAGCAACTTATTACTTTTGGGCACCCAATTTTAAGAGAATCTGATGCCCAATCTTGGTGGCTTTCTTCATGAATCTATTTGTGCCATCTCACAATGCAGTTTATTTGGCAATAATTTGTTGATGAATGTGATTTTGATTTTTTGATGAATGTGATTTTGAACAACTTGGCACTTTTGGGCACCCCTTGTGCCCCCAAAATGGAAGGTTCAATGCCCAGTCTTGGTGGCAGTCTTCATGAATCTATTTGTGCCGGCCCACAATGCAGTTTATTTGGTGAAAATCTGTTGATGAATGTGATTTTGAGAAATTCTGCACTTTTGGGCACCCCTGGTGCATATTTCAAGGAGGATCTACTGCCCAATCTTGGTGGCAATCTTCATGAATCGACTTGTGCCACCCCTCAATGCCACTTATTTGGCGAAACTCGGTCGATGAATGTGATTTTGAGTAACTGCAATTTTGGGAGTGTACAATGCCCATTGGAAGCTTTGCTAATCTGTGCCACCCCACAATTTAGTTTATTTGGTGAAAGTCAGTTGATGAATGTTAATTTTAACAACTCAGCTCTTTTGGGTATTCCTGGTACCCTACTTTGGGCGGGGGCCGAAACCCAGTCTTAGTGGCAGTCTTCATGAATCTGTTTGTGCCACTCCACAATTCACAATGCAGTTTATTTGGCAAATATCTCTTTATGAACGCAATTTTCAGCAACTCTGCACTTTAGGGTACTCGGGTGCCCAATTTACAGAGGGTTTATTGCGCAATCTTTGTGGCAATCTTCATGAATCTATGTGGGAAAAATCGTTTGATGAATGTCATTTGAGCACTTTTGGGCACCCTTGATGCCCAATTGTGGAGGGCCTGATGCTCAGTCTTGGTGGCAATCTTCATTAATGTATTTGCGCCACCCTACAATGCAGTTTATTTGTCAAAAATCAGTTGAGAATGTGATTTTAAGCAATTTAGCACTTTTTGGTGCCCCTGGGGCCCAATTTTGGGAGGGTCCTATGCCAAATCTTGGAGGCAATCTTTATGAATCTATTTGTGCTACTCCACAATGCAGTTTAGTTGGCGAAAATATGTTGATGAGTGCACTTTTGAGCATCTTGTCACTTTTTGGTACCCGTGCTGCTCAGTTTTTAAATGCTCCGATGCCAAATCTTCTTGGCAATCTTCATGAATCTATTTCTGCCACCCCACAATGCAGCTTTTTGGGCAAAAATCGATTGATGAATGCGATTTTGAGCAACTCAGGACTTTCGGGCACTTCTGGTGCTGAAATTCGGTGAAGGGCCAATGCCCAGTCCTGGTGGCAATATTCATGAATCTATATGTGCCACCAGACAATGCAGTTTATTTCGCAAAAATCGATTGATGAATGCGATTTTTAGCAACTCAGCATTTTGGGCACCCCTGGTGCCTTTTTTAAGGCAGATCTGATGCCCAATCTTGGTGGCAGTCTTCATGAATTTACTTATGCCACCCTTCAATGCCATTTATTTGCTGAAAATCGGTTGATGAATGTGATTTTGAGCAACTCTGCACTTTTGGGAACTGCTGGTACCCAATTTTGGAAATGTACAATGCCCAATGGAAGCTGTACTAATCTATCTGTGCCACCCACAATTTAGTTTACGAAATCAGTTGATGAATATGATTTTTAGAAACTCAGCTCATTTGGGTACTCCTGGTGCCAATGTAGTTTTAATTGTTAAAAATTGGTTGATGAATGCGATTTTTAGCACTTTGTTGTACTCCTGGAACTCAATTTTGGGAGAGGCCGATGCCCAGTCTTTGTAGCAATCTCTATGAATCTATTTGTACCGCTCCACAATGCAGTTTCTTTAGTGAATATCAGTTTATGAATGCGATTTTGAGCTACTCTGCAATTTTGGGCACCATTGTGCCCGATTTTAGTAGGGTTTAATGCCCAGTCTTAATGGCACTCTTCATGAATCTGTTTGTGCCACCCTGCAATGCAGTTTATTTGTCAAAAATCGGGTGATGAATCCAATTTTGAGGAACTGGACATTTTTTGGGCACCCCTAGTACCCCAAAAATTTGAGGGTTGAATGCCCAATCTTGGTGGTAATCTTCACGAATCTATTTGTGCCGGTCCACAATGCAGTTTATTTGGCCAAAATCTATTGATGAAGGTGATTTTGAGCAAGTCTGAACTTTTGCCCCCCCCCCCCCCCCCCAATGAGGGTCCTATGCCAAATCTTGGTGGAAATCTTTATGAATCTATTTGTGCCACCCCACAACACTGTTTATTTGGCAAAAGTTTGTTTGATTAATTGATTGACTCTTTATTCTGCAGTATACTTCTTGATGAATGCAATTTTGAGCAAATCCTCACTTTTTGGCAACCCTGGTGCCCAATTCTGGTGAGATATCAATGCCCAGTCTTGGTGGCAATGTTCATGAATCTATTTGTGCCACTCCACAGTTTAATTATCAAAAATCAATTGATGAATGGGATTTTGAGCCTGGTGCCCAATTTTGGGTGGGTACAATGCCCAATCATTGTTGGAAACTTCATGAATCTCTCTGTTCCACCCCACAATGTAGTTTATTTGGTGTAAATCCATTCATGAATGTCATTTTTAACAACTTGGCACTTTTGGGTACTTCTGGTGCCCAATTTTGAGAGGGGCCGCTGCCTCGTCACTTTTTGGTGCTTGTGGTACCGAATTTGGGAATCGTGCAGTGCCAAATCTTGGTGGCTATCTTCATGAATCTACTTGTGCCACTCCTCAGTGAAGTTTATTTGGTGAAAATCAGTTGATGAATGCGATTTTGAGGACACCTGGTGCCCAATTTCGGGAAGGTACCATGCCCAATGGAAGCTTTACTAATTTATCTGTGCCACACCACAATGTAGTTTATTTGGCCCAAACCAGTTGATGAATTCAATTTTTAGCAACTCCACACTTTTGGGTACTCCTGGTGCCCAATTATTTTTTTTTTTTGGGGGGGGGGGGGGTTGATGCCCAGTCTTGGTGGCCATTTTTATGAATCTATTTGTGCCACTCTGCAAAGCAGTTTATTTGGAGAATATCGGTTTATAAATGTGGTGTTGAGCTACTTGGGACTTTTGGGCGCCATGGTTTCAAATTTAGGGAGGGTCTAGTGCCCAATCTTGCAATGCAGTGTATTTGGCAAAAATCGGTTGAGGTCTGGAAGTTTGAGCAATTCAGCTCTTTTGCCCACTCCTGGTGACCAAATCAGTTGATGAATGCAATTTTGAGCAACTCGGTACTTTTGGGAATGTCTGGCACCCATTTTCCAGAGGATCCAATGCCCAATCAATGGAAACTTTACTAATTTATGTGCCACCCCACTATGTAGTTTATTTGGCGAAAATCAATTGATGAATGTGATTTTTAGCAGCTCAGCACATTGAAGTACTCCTGGTGCCCAATTTTGGGAGGGGCCAATGCCCAGTCTTGGTGACAATCTTCATGAATCTATTTGTGACGCGCCACAACACTGTTTATTTGTCAAAAATCAGTTGATGAATGCAATTTTAAGAAACTCTGCACTTTTGAGCACCCCTGATGCCCAAATTAGGAAGGTGCCAATGTCCAATCTTGTGGCAGTCTCCATGAATCTGTTTGTACCACCTCCACAATTAAGTTTATTTGGCGAAAATTGGTTGATGAATGCGATTTTGAGCAACTTTTCACTTTTTTGCACTCCTGGTGCACAATTTGGGTATCGTCCGATGCCTAATCTTGGTGGGAATCTTCATGAATCTGTTTGTGCCACCACACAATGTAGTTTATTTTGCGAAAATCGTTTTTTTAGTTCCCCCCCCCCTCCCCCAGTGCTCAATTTTGGGAGGGCACAGTGCTCAATCTTGGCAGCAATCTTCATGAATCTATTTATGCCACCCCACAATGCAGTTTGGTGGGTAAAAATCAGTTAATGAAGGCATTTTTAGCAAATTTGCACTTCAGCCAACTCCTGGTTCCCTTGTGCCCAACTTTTGTGGCAGTCTTCATGAATCTATTTGTGCCACCCCACAATGCAATTTGTTTGGTGAAAATCAGTGATCAATACAATTTTTCACAAATTCACACTTTTGTGCACCCCTGAAGTCCAATTTTGGGAGGGTCCAATGCCCAATTCTTGGTGGCAATCTTCATGAATTGATTTGCGCCATGCCACAATGCAGTTTATTTGGTGAAAATCAGTTAATGAATGCAATTTTGAGCAACTCTGCAGTTTTTGGCAGCACTGGTTCCCAGTTTTGGGATGGTGAAATGCCCAGTCTTGGTGGCAATCTTCATTAATCTATTTGTACCATCCCACAATGCATTTTGTTTGGTGAAAATTGGTTGATTCATGCGATCTTGAGCAACTCTGTACTTTTGGGCATTCCTGGTGCCCAATTTTGTGAGGCTTCAATGCCCAGTCTTGGTTGAAAGATTCATGAAGCTATCTGTACCACCTCCACATTGTAGTTTATTTGGCAAGAATCGGTTGATGAATGCAATTTTTAGCAACTCGAAACTTTCGGGTACTTCTGCCCAAATTTGATGAGGAGCCGATGCCCAGTCTTGGTGGCCATCTTCATGAATCTATTTCTGCCAACCCACAATGCAGTTTTGTTTGTCAAAAATTGATTGATGAATGTGATTTTGAGCAACTCTGCCCCTTTTGGGCACCTCTGGTGCCCAATTTCAGGATGATACAATGCCCAATCATTGTTGGAAGCTATATGAATCTATCTGTGCCACCCCACAATGTACTTTATTAGCTCCGCTGACAAAGTCAGCAGAGCTTTTAGCTCCGCTGACAAAGTCAGCAGAGCTTTTCTTATACTGATTCGTCCATCATCCGTCGTCTGTCATCCGTCGTCTGTCGTCCGTCGTCCGTCTGTCTGTCCGTCGTCAACATTTTATTTGTCCGAGCCATAATTTCTAAACCGCTGAATATTTTTCCACCAAACTTCATAACAATATGTATTATCAATAGACGGTGTGTCATCAATTATTCTGCGGTCTGTAAATCCACAGGGTCAAGGTCACAGGTCACAGGATCAAGAAAATCCTAAGATATTTTTGATATTTGTTTGTCCAAGCCATAATTTCTGAACCGCTGAATATTTTTACACCAAACTTCATAACAATATGTATTATCAATAGACGGTGTGTCATCAATTATTCTCAGCGGAGCTCTCTAGGCGTGACAGGCCTCTTGTTTTGTGAAAATCAGTTCATGAATGTGATCCTTAGCCAGTTGGCACTTTTGGGTACTCCTGGTGCCCTATTTTGGAAGGGGGCCAAAGCCCAGTCTTGGTGGTAATCTTCATAAATCTATTTTTGCCACCCCACAATACTTCATGAATGCGATTTTGAGCTACTCAGCACTTTAGGGTACTCTGGTGCCCAATTTACTGATGGGCCTAATGGCCCAGTCTTGGTGGCAATCTTCATGATTCTTTTGGGGAAAATATCGGTTGATGAATGTCATTTTGAGCAATTCCGCACTTTTGAGCTCCCTTGGTGCCTAATATTGGGAGGGCCCAATCTTGGTGGCAATCTTCATTAATCTATTTATGTCACCCCACAATGCAGTTTACTTGTCAAAAATCGGTAGATGAATGCAATTTTGAGCAGATTGGTACATTTGGGCACTCCTGGTGCCCAATTTTGGGAGGGTCCTATGCCAAATCTTGGTGGCAATCTTAATGAATCTATTTGTGCCACCCCACAACACAGTTTATTTGGTGAAAATTTGTTGATGAATGTGATTTTGAGCAACTTGTCACTTTTTGGCTTTACTGGTGCCCAATTTTGGAAGGTTCCGATGCCAAATCTTTTTGGCAACCTTCATAAATCTATTTGTGAAGATTGGGCATCCAACTCTCCTCAAATTGGGCACCTGGGGTGCCCAAAAGTGCCGAGCTGCTCAGAATTGCATTCATTAACTGATTCTCACCAAATAAACTGCATTGTGGGAAGGCACAAATAGATTCATGAAGATTGCTACCCAGATTTGGTATCAAACTCCGAAGATTTGGCACCAGATGTGCCAAAAAATGATGATTTGCTCCAAAACGCATTCGTCAACAGATTTTCGGAAAATAAACTACATTGTGGGGTGGCATAAAAAGATTCATGACGATTCACACCAAGATTACGTATCGGGCGATACCCAAATTGAGCACCAGAGGTGCAAAAAATTGCTGTGTTGCTCAAAATCACATTCATCAACCAATTTCATCAAACAAACTGTATTGTGGGGGTGGTACAAACAGATTCATGATGATTGCCACAAGATTGGACATTGGCTCCATCCAAATTTGGGCGTCAGGGGTGCTCAAAAGTGCAGAGTCGGTCAAAATCGCATTCATAAACCGATTTTTGCCAAATAAAATGCATTGTGGGGTAGCAGAAAGATTCATTAAGATTCCCACCAAGACTGGGCATCAGCCCCTCCCACAAGTTGGCACAGGGAGTTCACAAAAGTTGCTCACATGCCGAGTTACTCAGAATTGCATTCATAAACCGATTTTCGCTAAATAGATAGCAATGTGGGGGTGGCACAGATTCATGAAGATTGTCAATATTTTGAAGGAGTACCCAAAAGTGCCTTATTAAAATTTACTTTCATCAACTGATTTTTGCCAATTAAACTACATTGTGGGGTGGCAAATAAACGGTGTTGAGGGGTAGCAAAAGTAGATTGATGTAGATTGCCAAGATTGGGCATCAGATCCTCCCAAAATTGGACTCCCAAGGTGCCCAAAAGAGCTGATTTGTTCAAGATCACATTCATCAACCAATTTTTCCCAAATAAACTGCATTGTGGTGAAGCAGAACTAGATTCATGAAGATTGCCACCAGGACTGGGCATCAGACTCTGCAAACATTGGGCACCAGGGCACCAGTAGTGCCCAAATGTGCAAAGTTGCTAAAATTCGCATTCATTAAGCGATTTTAACCAAAGAATCTGCATTGTGGGGTGGCACAAATACATTCATGAAGATTGCAATGAAGATGGGGCATTAGACCCTCTGTAAATTGGGCACCAAGGAGCCCAATAGTGCTGAGTTGCTCAAAATGGCATTCATAAAGCAATATTTGCCAAATAAACTGCATTGTGGGGTGGCACAAATAGATCCATGAAGATTGCCACCAGAACTGGGCATCAGACCCCTCCCAATATAGGGCACCAGCAGTACCCAAAAGTGCAGAGTTGCTAAAAATCGCATTCATGAACTGATTTTCATGAAATAAACTACGTTGTGGGGTGGCACTGATTGATTCATGAAGCTTTGAACAATCATTGGGCATTGTACCCTCCCAAAATTGGGCATCAGATGTGCCTAAAAGCGCAGAGTTGCTGAAAATCACTTTCAACAATTGATTTTTTCCAAATAAACTGCATTGTGGGGTGCCAAACATAGATTCATGAAGATTGCCACCAGGTTGAGCAACAGGCCCTCCTGTAATTGGGCAGCAAAGGCACCCAAAAGTTCCAAATTGCTAAAAATGACATTAATCAACAGAATTTTCCAAAATAAACTACATTGTGAGGAGGCACAAACAGATTCATCAAGATTTCCAAGAAGACTGGGCTTTGGCCCCTCACTGAATTTGCTCACAATTGCATTCATCAATCAAGTTTTGACAAATCAACTGAATTGTTCAGTGGCGCAAATTGCTCAAATAGCATTCATCTACCAATTTTCACAAAGAAAACTGCATTTTAGGGTGGCACAAATAGATTCATGAAGGCTGCAACTACAACTGTCTAACTGCAATAGACTCTCCGTAAATTGGGCACCACAGTGCCCCAAAGTGCAAAGTTGCTCAAAATCACATTCATAAACTAATATTCACCACATAAACTGCATTGTGGGTTGGCACAAAATGATTTATGAAGATTGACATCAAGACTGGGCTGTGGCCTCTCACAAAATTGGGCACCAGGAGCACCCAAAAGTGCCGAGTTGCTAAAAATTGCATTCATCAACCGAATTATGCCAAATAAATTTCATTGTGGGGTGGTACAGATAGATTCATGAAGCTTCCAACAATGATTGGGCTCCAAGGGTGCCCAAAAGTGCAGAGTTGCTCGAAATGATATTCATCAATCAATTTTTGACAAGTAAACTACATTGTGGGGTGGCACAAATAGATTCATGAAGATTGCCACCGAGACTGGGCATCAACCCCTCAACAAATTTGGGCACCAGAATTTCCCAAAAGTGCTGAGTTCTTCAAAATTGCATTCATTAAACAATATTTGCCAAATAAACTGCATTGTGGGGTGCCACAAATAGATTCATGAAAATTGAGTAGATAGATTTGACATCGGAACCTCCCAAAATTGGGCAGCAGGCCGGTGCCAAAATGTGACGAGTTGCTCAAAATCACATTGATCAACAAATATTTGCCAAATAAACTGCTTTGCAGTGTGGCACAAATTCATAAAGATAACCAACAAGATTGGGCATCAAACCCTCCCAAAATTGGGCTGAAGGAGTGCCCAGAAGTGCTGAGTTGCTAAAAACCACATTCATTATTCCAATTTTTGACAAATAAATTACATTGCGGGATGGTTGATATAGATTCCTGAAGCTTCAAAATAAAGATTGGGCATTCTCCCTCTGTATATTGGTGTATGGGGTGGTGTTTATATGGGCTATGCCTTTTCTCCAAACCACATTTCAGTTATGGAAATAAAATTTATTGTTTAAAAAAAAAAAGTTTGGGCTTCGGATCCTGCAAAAATTGGGCACCCAAATTTACCAAGCTGCTCAAAATCACATTCATTAACTGATTTTTGAAAGTAGTCTGCATTGTGGGGGTCGCACAAATAGATTCATGAAGATTACCACCAAGATTGAGTAGTGTATCCTCCCAAAATTGGGCACCAGTATGCTCAATACTGATACAAGCATTTTCAAACAAACTTGACATTTTTATCCACTCACCATAATGTCATCCTGCCACATTTCAAGAAAACTGATCCGAAATTGCAACCTGGAGAGTACACTGAAAAAGTCCATGTTGGCTGCCATGGTAGTCATTGTGTACAGTTGACGTTCCCATCTTCTCATCATACCAAGTGTAAGCTGTACTCTAAGTAAATTGATGCATAAATGCAACTGCAGAGGTGTTCTGAAGAAATCGAAAATGGCAGCAGTGTTGGTCTTTATGGGTGGCCAGCCATTACTAAAGTAGGACATTCTCATCTACTCGTCATACTAAGTCAACAAGTCAAATTTCAAGAAAAGTAATGTATTAATCGATCTCTAGCCTGTGCATAAGAAAATTCAAAATGGCTGCAGTGGCAGCCAGTGCGGGCGCGTGGCCAACCATGGCCACAGTAGGGCATTCTGATCTAGCTATGAATCTGAACATACACATGGTAGGGTAGCATATCTAAATTTACCCTCTCTGAACCTGAATTTGAATCAAGGTGTCATGCCTAAGAGAAAGAGGCACCAAGAGGATAAAATTTGCCCACTGTATGGGATAGCATCAGCAAATATCACCATCTGGGGACCTCATTCTGAAAATGACAGATTGGTTACGTTCAGGCATGATCCTGATCTGCGTCATCCATGAGAGGTCATTGGCAAACTTCATCCTACTTACCTGAGGCGCAGTTTGCTAAGACGCGCAACATGTCAATGGATCGGACCCGCATGCCTTCAACCAATTCTAATATTTCAACTGCAGGGATATTAAGTTGGAGAGGTCCAACAGTTACTTACCGCTGCTCAGTCGCAGGTAAATGGTTAGAGGACATTGGTTGGAGTGTTCGCCCTCCAATTTCAGCCCCTTTGCAATTTTTAGCAACTTGGCACTCCTGGGTGCTCCTGGTGCCCAATTTTGTGAGGGGCCACTGCCCAGTCTTGGTGTCAATCTTCATACATCTTTTTGTGCCAACCCACAATGCAGTTTATGAGGCGAATATCAGTTTATGAATGTGATCTTGAGCAAATTTGCACTTTTGGGGCACCGTGGTGCCCAATTTACAGAGGGTCCATTGCCCAATCTTAGTTGCAGTCTTCATGAATCTATTTGTGCCACCCCACAATGCAGTTCATTTGATGAATATGATTTGAGCAACTTTGCATTTTTGGGCACTCCTGGTGCCAAATTTTGCATAGTATGACTGCCCAATCTTGGTGGTAATCTTGATGAATCTATTTGTGCCACCCCAGAATGCAGTTTGTTTGGTGAAAATTGGTTGATGAATGCTATTTAATATTGCAGTTTCTGATGCCCAATATTGGTGGTAATCTTCATGTATCTATTTGTGCCACTCTGCAGTGCAGTTTATTTTTGTTCTTTGTCAAAAATCCATTGATGAATGCGATTTTGAGCAACTCTGCACTTTTCGGTACCCCTGGTGCCTAATTTTGGGAGGGTACAATTCCCAGTGGAAGCTTTACTAATCTATCTGTGCCACCTCACAATGTAGTATATTTGGCAAAAAAGCAGTTGATGAATGCGATTTCTAGCAATTTTTGTGTACTCTTGGCTGCCCAATTTTGGGAGTGGCCGATGCCCTGTCTTGGTGACCATCTTCATGAATCTATTTCTGCCACCTCACAAAGCAGTTTATTTGGTGAATATCGGTTTATAAATGCCATTTCAAGCTACTGGGCTCTTTTTGTGCATCATGATACCCAGTTTAGGGAGGGTCTAGTGCTCAATCTTGATGGCCCATCTTCATGAATCTATTTGTGCCGACCCCAAAATGCAGTGTATTTGGCAAAAATCAGTTGCTGTTTGAAATTTTGAGCAATTCAGCCCACTTCTGGTGCCCAATTTTTGGGAAGGTTTGATGCCCAAACTTCGTGTAAATCTAAATGAATGAACTTGACACTTTTGGACACATCTAGGCCCAATGGTCCAATACCCCAATTTGGTGGCATATCTTCATGAATCTTAGCCGCCCCACAATGCAGTTTCTATGATGAAAATCCGTTGATGAATGTGATTTTGAGCAACTCCGCACTTTTGGGAGCCCCTGGTGCCCATTTTTCAGAAGATCCAATGCCAAATCTTGGTGGCAGTCTTCATGAATCTATTTGTCTCACCCCATCATGCAGTTTGTTTGGTTGAAAATCAGCTGATCATTACGATTTTAGCAACTTTGAACTTTTGGGCACCCCTTGTTCCCAATTTTGAGAGGGTCCAATACCCAATCTTCATGAATCGTTTGTGCCATGCCACAATGCAGTTTATTTGGTGAAAATCGGTTAATGAATGTGATTTTGAGGCATCTCTTCAGCTTTTGTCACCACTGGTGCCCAATTTTGGGAGGGTCGAATTCCCAATCTTCAGGAATCTATTTGTGCCACCCCACTATGCAGTTATTTTTTTATGAAAATTAGTTGATGAATGCAAATTTTAGCAACTTTGCACATTTGGGCACCCCTGGTGCATAATTTTTGAGAGAGTCTGATGCCCAAGCTTGGTGGCAACCTTCATGAATCTATTTGTGCGACCCCACAATGCAGTTTATTTAGCAAAAAGTGGTTGATAAATGCAATTTTGATGAACTCGGCTCATTTGTGGGGTGGCATGGTGGGATGACAGAGATAGATTAATTTGCAGGGCTACAAGAGGTACTAGTCATCGTCCTTTATACGAAGAGACTGGTTTCATAACGTTAAGAGAACACAGAAGTCGTCCAAATTAACAACACTTTATAAAATGAAAACGGGCATTGCCCCAAGATACTTATCATTATTACTGCCAGAGCAGGTCTCCAGTGTTACCACATATTCATTAAGGTCATCCGTTTTCGCTTAGAAAAATGCGTTGCCCGCACGGTAAGTTATTATCGTTCTTTCCTGCCCTCAACTGTACAAGCCTGGAACGCTCTTGATCCCTCGATCCATAACAGTTTTAACTCTGCCTTCGTTCAAGAAGAAATTATCGAATGGGGACATTGCGTTCCATCATACTATCGATCTGGCAGCCGAGAAAATCAAATTTTATTGGTGTAACTACGGCTGGGTTGTAGTGGCTTGAGGGCTCATAAATTTGAAAGATTTCTCATAGATAACCCCAGTTGTGATTGCGGATGCATTTATGAGTCCTCAGAACACTACTTCCAACAATGTCCACAATATACCAACCATAGGAATGTATTAATTCACAGTCTACGTAATATGTTCGTATGCATGTCCAATCTGTTGTTCGATAATGAGCACTTGTCTCGGTAGGATAATGACACCATTGTGCATTATGTACACATGTACATTCCAACACAACGTTTTGTCCAAACATGAATTCCATTTACACACTCACACACGCGTGTGGGTGTTTCTGTGTATAGATAGTAGGGTGAAATTATTTCACCTAAAAGAAAAGATAGATAACAATTACTACAAAGCTTCTAGGCTTTGTGTGACTTGTTTAAGTGTTACTACTATCTCCTGTTATATTTTCATTACAATATATTGTTGTTAATATTACAACTATGACTGTTGAGATATCTCCTTCTTGCACTTGCACCATTTTTTCTCTTTTAAAATGCTGTAATGATAATTATTGTAGGACGAGGCTGCTTATAGGCTTAGCCTGTTAGCTGAACCCATTTCACTTAAAGGAATAAAATATTGATTAAAAAAAAAAAAAGATTTCATGAAGATTGCCACCAAGATTGGGCATTAGCCCCTACCTAAATTGGACACCATAATGCCCTAAAGTGCCGAGTTGTTCAAAATCTCATTCATAACCCGATATTCATCAAATAAACTGCATTGTTAGGTGGCACAAATAGATTCTTGAAGACCTGCCACATGACTGGCCATCGGCCCCTCACCAAATTTGGGCATCAGGAGTGCCCAAAAGTGCAGATTCCTAAAAATCACATTCAGCAACTGATTTTTCAGAAATAAACTACATTGTGGGGTGGCAGATAGATTCATGAAGCCTCCAACAAGATTGTGCATTGGACCCCCTCAAAATTGGTCTCCAGGGTGCCCAAAAAGTGCCAAGTTGCTCAAAATTGCATTCATCAATCAAGATGCATTGTGGGGTATCACAATTAAATTCATTAAGATTGCCAGGATTGAGCATCGAACCCTCACAGCATTGTGCACCAGGGGTGCCCAAAAGTCAAAAATTTCATCAACGGATTTTTGACAATTAAACTGCATTGTGCGGTGGCACAAATACATTCAGGAAAATTGTCAGAAAGACTGGGCATCGGCCCCTCACCAAATTTGGGCACCAGAAGGGCATAAAAATGCCGAGTCGGCAAAAATCACATTCATCAATAAATTTTTGACAGATAGAATTTTTGACAGATAGACTGCATTGTGGGGGATGGGCGAGGGGTGGGGGGGGGGGGTTGGCAGAAATAGATTCATGAGATATGCCACCCCTCAAAATTGGTCTCCAGGGTGCCCAAAAGTGCCAGTTGCTCAAAATTGCATTCATCAATCAAGATGCATTGTGGGGTATCACAATTAAATTCATTAAGATTGCCAGGATTGAGCATTGGACCCCCTCAAAATTGGTCTCCAGGGTGCCCAAAAGTGCCAAGTTGCTCAAAATTGCATTCATCAATCAAGATGCATTGTGGGGTATCACAATTAAATTCATTGAGATTGCCAGGATTGAGCATCGAACCCTCACAGCATTGTGCACCAGGGGTTGCCCAAAGTCAAAAATTTCAATCAACGGATTTTTGACAATTAAACTGCATTGTGCGGTGGCACAAATACATTCAGGAAAATTGTCAGAAAGACTGGGCATCGGCCCCTCACCAAATTTGGGCACCAGAAGGGCATAAAAATGCCGAGTCGGCAAAAATCACATTCATCAATAAATTTTTGACAGATAGACTGCATTGTGGGGGATGGGCGAGGGGGGGGGGGGGGGTTGGCAGAAATAGATTCATGAAGATTGCCACCCCCTCAAAATTGGTCTCCAGGGTGCCCAAAGTGCCAAGTTGCTCAAAATTGCATTCATCATCAAGATGCATTGTGGGGTATCACAATTAAATTCATTAAGATTGCCAGGATTGAGCATCGAACCCCTCACAGCATTGTGCACCAGGGGTGCCCAAAAGTCAAAAATTTCATCAACGGATTTTTGACAATTAAACTGCATTGTGCGGTGGCACAAATACATTCAGGAAAATTGTCAGAAAGACTGGGCATCGGCCCCTCACCAAATTTGGGCACCAGAAGGGCATAAAAATGCCGAGTCGGCAAAATCACATTCATCAATAAATTTTTGACAGATAGACTGCATTGTGGGGGATGGGCGAGGGGGGGGGGGGGGGGGGTTGCAGAAATAGATTCATGAAGATTGCCACCAAAATTTGGCATAGGTCCCTCCCAAAATTGGGCACCAGGGGTGTGAGTTTCTTCAAAATTGCATTCACCAACCAATTATTGCCAAATAAACTGCATTGTGGGTTGGCACAAATAGATTCATGAAGATTGCCACCAAGGACTGGACATCAGACTCTCCGAAAATTGGGCACCAAGAGTGCCAAAATTGCAAGGTTGCTAAAAATAGAATTCAACAACTGTTTTCACCAAACTGCATTGTGGGGTGGCACAAATAGATTTATGAAGATTGCTACCAAGATTGGGCATTAGACCTTCCTTGAATTGGACACCATGGTGCCCAACAATGCCGAGTAGCTCAAAATCCCATTCTTAAACTAATATTCATCAAATGAACTGCATTGTGGGGTGGCACAAATACATTCATGAAGATTGCCACCAAGACTGGGCATCGGCCCCTCACCAAATTTGGGCACCAGGGATACACAAAAGTGGCGAGTAGCTAAAAATCACATTTATGAATCAATTTTTGACAGATAGACTGCATTGTGTGTGTGTGTGTGTGGGGGGGGGGGGGGGGGGGGGGGGGGGTGGGGGGGCACAAATAGATTCATGAAGATTGCCACCAAAATTTGGCATAGGTCTCTCCCAAAATTGGGCCCCAGGGGGTGTGAGTTCTTCAAAATCGCATTCACCAACCAATTATTGCCAAAATAAACTGCATTGTGGGTTGGCACAAATAGATTCATGAAGATTGCCACCAAGATTGGGCATCAGACTATTCGAAACTTGGGCACCAGGGAGGTGCCAAAATTACAAAGTTGCTAAAAATAGAATTCAACAACTGATTTTCACCAAACTGCATTGTGGGGTGGCACGAATAGATTTATGAAGATTGCCACCAAGATTGGGTATTAGACCTTTCTCGAATTGGACACCATGGTGCCCAACAATGCCGAGAAGTTCAAAATCGCATTCTTGAACTAATATTCATCAAATGAACTGCATTGTGGGGTGGCACAAAGAGATTCATGAAGATTGCCACCAAGACTGGGCATCGGCCCCACACCAAATTTGGCACCAGGGGTACACAAAAGTGCGAGTAGCTGAAAATTGCATTCATCAAGCAATTTTTGCTGAATAAACTCTATTGAGGGGTGGCACAAATAGATGCATGAAGATTGCAATGAAGATTGGGCATTGGACCTTTCTGAAATTGGGCAGCAGATGTGTCCAAAAGTTTTTGAGTTGCTAAAAATCGCATATTTTTTATACAACAACCAATGGCCCAGACCAGCTGGTGCTAACTCAAAAAATTATCCAGGGCCAAACACAAATTCCCCCCCCCCCCCCCCATCCCCCAAATTTGCATGCAAAACTGAAAATTCAATGTCCCATCTAATTCTGCATACTTTAGCGAACTACGCATACACAGTATCCAGGAAGACACCGAAATTGGCGCCAACCACCATTCTTTGTTTGGCCCTCCAGTCAGTAACAACAAACTGATATCTGTGCTTTAAATCTCAGTTTTAATGATGCCAGACACAAATCAATGGTAGAATTGTTGGATCCAAGGACATAATTGGATAATTGAAGTGAACAACGGTGGATGGAAACGTTCAGGGCTGTAACTTTATAATTTTTATCAAAATTATTTCATGTTTCCCAATTTCAGGACATGGGCCTGACATCATCATTCTTGCTAATGATTTTTCCACTGTTTGTTAAATGTTCCTTCCCTATCCTTCCTTGAAGCCCTCCTGTTAAACTCCCAAGCTTTTTGGCTTATTTTATTGAAATTTTTAGCTGTGACGAGCAACTCTATATGTGGCAATGTCAGTCTGCCTGCCTGCCTGCCTGCCTGCCCTGCCCTGCCCTACCGGCCAGTCAGTCGGTCTGTTGGTCTGTCTGTCACCAAGGAGTTTAAAAAACACCATAACTCCTAAAATACTTGATGGAATGACACCATACTTGGTATGCAAGTGTATCTTCATGATGTCTACACCCTCTCAATAGTGCATGTCATTTGGATAATTTCTGTCACATTTATGGACTTGTCACCAATGAGTTTTTTTGTCACCAACAAGTTTTAAAACATCATTGGCGTTGCACGAATCATCGCAGCTTCAGTACTGTGACAGTGTGTCTTGTTTTATAAATTTTTGGGAGTTTGACGTGTTATACAGAGTGTTTATTCTGTATTTCTCCATGGTTACGTCCTCACCCTAGGGGTGTTTAGGCATTTTGGTCATGCATCTTATATTTTTGGTCATGCATCTTATGTATCGTTTTTTCTTCATCTGAAGATGGTGCTTTACATCGGGTAGTTTAAAAATCTGTAACTGACTTTGAGCCTTTTTATTCAGTGCCTGGGGGTCTTGTTTCCGGTTGTTCTTGTGATGTTTACATTGGCAACGTCTTATAAATATATGTAGTTTCCTATTTATTTTACAGTAGGGAACTTGGGCGTCTGTCAAAATTTTTTTGAAAGATTTTTTGAAATTAATTTTTCGATTTGTGTTTTGAATGTTATTTATTATGTATCTTTATCATATATTTATTTTGGAGTTGGTGGGAGTATTGTTGACTTTGTTTTGATTAATTATGAAAGCTTATTGCTCAAAATGTAAGGCAAAGAAGTCTACCTCGGATTTACATGCTTGTTTCCTTGCTTGTAGTCAGTGAACTCCTTCTAATTCGTGTCCTACACTTGTTGGCTGGGTTGACAAACGTTGGACACGGGTGTCACGGTACGTTGTTAGCAGTGAGAGGCCAATGCCCGTCCTCTCGCTGAAAAGTCAATCAAGTTTCTCAGTTTCTTTTTCAGAGGAACAAGAACATGGTGATGGTTATGTGACACCAAGAGAAAGTGTGCTACTGTCGTCGCGCGCTGATGAGCAAACAGAGCTAGCTGCCAAGATGCTCATGAATATTAGACAGGGGATAAAGCCACTAGCCGGTGTTTTTTTTAGTCCCTTGCCGGCAGCTAGCTCGACCATTGAAGCGGCTACTCTGTCCATGGGTACCGTCCGTGATGCCATGTGTGTCCGTTGCAGTTGAAAGAAGTGGATTGGGTAGAGCGAGCACCTTAAAACATAAACATCTCACCCAGGAACAGGAAGAAGCCTGCAAGTACCGTGGGAAGCTTGGTGAGGCCTGAAAGGACCGCGAACGAGAGAGGTCCCTCTCTATCCCAACAACATCGGGTCTCACCCATCAACGACGGAACAGGAAGAAGCCTGCAAGTACCGTGGGAAGCTTGGTGTGGTCTGAAAGGACCGCGAACGAGAGAGGTTCCTCTCTATCCTAACAACATCTGGTCTCACACAGCAACGACGGAAGAGGAAGAAGCCTGCAAGTACCGTGGGAAGCTTGGTGAGGTCTGAAAGGACCGCGAACGAGAGAGGTCACTCTCTATCCCAACAACATCTGGGGCCAGATGTTGTGATAAAAAACTTGCGTGAGTTGGAGCATACGTCCACACCTTCCATTTGGGATGCTCCATATAAATCGCAGCCGGCCTCGGCTACAGTTACACCTTCTTCAACGTCATCTACTAAGCACACACGACCAGAGAAAAGAGCCATCTCTGACACACCGTCCCAGGAGCAGCAAGCAGCGAAGAAACAGAAGACGGCTGCTCCTCAGGCCTCCGTAACGAACTTGCTGTCGCAGATTCCACAGCTGATCGCAGCATCCCAGCAAGTGCAAGAGCAGCCTACTGCAGTCTCAGGACCTGAGCTGTCAGACTGTGCTGGGTCGGTCCAGTCATCTGTTCATTCAGATGCCGGTGACCGAGATTCTCATCTGATTCTCTCGGATGGTGAAAGGGATTTTGAAGAGGATTACCCTTCCCTTTCAGAACAACACATGGTTGCGATGGATTTAATCCATCAATACTACCCCTGTTCCGGCGAATCAGAATGCTGTGACGACTAGAAAAAAACGCTGACATCGTTGGACGCAGACTTTATCCGGACAAACGTGGAGATCCTGTCTTTTCCGGTTCAGTCTAGGCAGGTGTCGCAGGCCTTTGGCCATTTAGATGCCGCCATATTTAAGCTCTCCAGTAGGAAGAAGAAAGGCAGTTTCTTAACACCATCTTCTATAAATTTATCGTTTCTTAGACCACGTTCATTTAAAACGCTTGGGGAAGATGTTCAGAGAGTTCCTCTGCGTTTGGATGAGCAGGCCAAGGATCTAGATCTATCCTTACCTGGGTCATTCACAATTTCCTCAGACACAATTGCGACGGCAATTTCTTCAAATAGAGCAAATTTGGACACTATGTCTTACGCAGATCACCTTACAAGAGCTATGGCGCAACGTCTCAATGGAAAGGAATTTGAGGACTTTTGTACCTCTTGAACTGGAGTGCTGGAAGCCCATATTTGGGCTTTATTTTGTAGTGCATGTGCCACAACTTAATGGCTTCATAATCTGTGGATGTGCTTCATATTATTTTTGAATTGAAATTATTTAGTCTGTGAGGATTTGCCTTGTTACAATTTATGGGAGAGTGCCACTAGGCACTCTCCCATAAATTGTAACAAGGCAAAGAGACATGGACATATCCGGATGACCAAAAATAATTCAGCACTCTACCAGTTAAGAGTTCTTTCCAGGGCAATTATGTATACCACGTATAACTATGCCTTAACAGTGGCTAATTTGGAGTTAATCAGACATGATGGTGCCCTTGCGTCATCATCTTTGATAGACAACAAGGTGAAAAACTCTCTCTGAGTTGCTCCGGTCTCTGGACATACTATATTTGATGACAAGCTTTCATTAGTCTGTGCCGTCCTTCTTGAACAGCAAACAGTTTACAGGACGAACAGTGGATGCAATTTCTGAATGCAGGAGGTTCTCATCGTTGAATTATGCAGCAAAGTGGAAGGTTTTCTTCCGTTGGTATAAGGATCAGTCGATATAGACGTCGATATAGACGTTGATGATCCGTCCATACCGGATATTGCCAACTTTCTGGTCTACTTGTTTGACGATCTCAAACTGCAGCCAGTCACTATTAAGTGCTATAGGTCTATGTTATCAGACACTTACGTTCATCATGATAACTTGGCAATTGGATCCAATGCTTCATTGTCTAAACTGGTTAGAAATTTCTCTATTAATAGACCTAGAACCCTCTGATTAATTCCTAAGTGAAATTTGGCTTGGGTACTGTTGAAGCTTAAAGAAGCTCCATTTGAGCCATTGGACATTGTAGAGTTCAAATTCTTGACCTAAAAAACGGCATTTCTCTTTGCCTTTGCATCTGCTAGAAGAGTATTGAACTTCATGCTTTATCTGTTGACCAATCTCACTACCGTAGTGTGGGTAATACCATTACTTTAACTACAGAAGTGGGATTTTTGGCTAAGAATCAGGCCCCAGATAAATGGCCTGAGCCTATTACCATTAAGGTTCTGCCGTCTATGGACAACCATAGACCTCTGCTGTGTCCAGTCAGGGCTATGCACATATATAAACACCGATCAGATTTTATAAGAAAGGGAAGGAAACATTTCTTTCTTTCTTTAATTCCTAACAGAAGAGATATTTCTGTTCATTCCATTGCTAGATGAATTCAGTTGGCAATACGCATTGCCTATGAAAATCTATCTTCAGATCAGCCTTACAAGTTAGGGCGCTGTACACTTCCTGGGCTTATTCTAACAGTATAGCCATTACTGATCTCATGAAGGCTGCGTACTGGACACAGCCCTCTTCATTTACCAAGTTTTACCACAGAAATTAAGAGTCCATCTCCGGTGACCTTAGATCTTTAGGTTCTCTTTCTGTTGCTCAGAATGTAGTCCACTAAATGATTACATCTAGAGTTATTTAGGCAGCCCGTTCCAGCAGTGACGCTGTTCCGCTGCCCTCTTCGTTCTGTGGTCACGTACCTCAGAACAAGGGGAAGGTGGGGGGGGGGGGGGGGGGGGGACGTTTTTTTCCCTTATGATCTTCTGGCTTTGTTGTAAAAGGGAAGACCTCCTCTGGTGTCAGTAGTCCCAAGTCGGTACTGGGATGGTTTCAATGTGTAGCTCGATGTGAAGCAAATAATATGTCTCATTTATGTATTGTTTTTAAAGTGTAACTCACTGTGAAGCATTTGTATATGGCATGTGTCAAACGGGCGTTAATATACAATTCTCGGACACTTTTAAATGAGTATAAAGAGTTTCATTCTCTGACCTATTTTTATTATGCCCGCCCGACTTAAGTCGGGTGGCATATAGTGATTGAAGTGTGCATGTGTCTGGCCATGTGTGTGTGTGCATCTGTGTGCGTGTGTGTTTGAGCCAATAACTCAAAAACCGTTAGGGCCACAGTCATCAAACTTAACACAATTATAAAGAACCATGGGAGGATGTGTCACACACCATAGCTGGGTTCGTACCTTCAAGGTCAAGATCACATTTCAAGGTCACACTAAAAAATCGGTCAATGTTCGTGTCTCAGCCATAACTCAGAATGAATTTTAAGGACAGTCAGAAGGTGTGACGCGTATAATAGTTTCCACCGCATCTACAAGGTGAAGGTCACAATTGACCTTCGTATGTTCAGGGTCACAAATCGTGTCTCAAGCATAACTCCAAAACTATTAGGGCTACAATCATCTAACTTCCCTCAATTATAAAGGACAACGGGTGTCGCACACCACAGCCAGATCTGTAAGGTCAAGGTCGGTCATTGCCAGGAGGCATAGTCACTTCCGAGTGAATCTCTTGTTTATATTTACCAATGGCCCAGACGGGTATGGCCTTCCCATGAGTGGGCACTCGCACCTCCCCACTGTTTACAACATTTAACAGGTAATTTTAGAAAGAATGATGGTTGGCGCCAATTTCGGTGTCTTCCTGGATACTGCACATGCGCAGTTCGTAAAAGTATGGAGGACCAAATAAGACATTGAATTTTCGGTTTTGCATGCAAATTTTGGGGATTGGGGGGCAAAATTTGTGTTTGGCTATGGATAATTTTTAGCTCACCTGAGCAAAGCTCAAGGGGAGCTTTCCTAATCACTTTTCGTCCATCGTCCTTTGTTAACTTTACATTATCGACTTCTTCTCACAAACTACAAATTGTACCAAATCTGGTGTGCATGTTTCCTATCATATGTCAATTCAGGTTTGTTCAAATCCAGCAAGTTGACCCACCCCTCGGTAGGGTCACGCCCAAAAAGTGAGCCTAAATCTTAAAAAATCTTCTTCTCATGAACCAGCAGTAGCAGAGACTTGATATTAGGTGTGCAGCTTCCTTTTGAGGTGTAGACATAGATTTGTTCAAGATAAGTTCTAGGGATTATATTTGCCATCATTATGGGATGGGAAAGAATTTTTACCCCGTCAAAATTTCTATATTTTTATACTGTACCAATGACCCAGACTTAGCTGGTGCTAACTCCAACAAAACCAGGGCCAAACACAAATTTTGCCCCCCAATCCCCAAAATTTGCATCCAAAACAAAAAGAAATCATGTCCTAAAGGACCTCCATACTACGCCTCTACTGCGCATGCGCAGTGACGCAGTCGTCCCGAAATTGGCGCCAATTATCATTCTCTGTTTGGCCCTTCATCAGTCAACATCTCACTGATCTTTGTGCTTGTAAATCTCAGTTTAAAGGATGCCAGACACGTAATTTTTGGAGAAAATGTGATTCTAAGGAGGATAGAAGGAGGAGAGGAAAAAGAAGTGGCAAAAAATAATCAGGGCTGTACTTAAAATTTTTTGATGAAATTATGTTAAGTTGCCTATTTTCGAGGCATGGGCCTCTTGTTGTCATTCTTGCTAATTGTTGCACTGCTTATTCAGTGTTTCCTCTCCCCTAGCCTTCTAAAGTCCCCCCTGGCAATTCTCCCATGCTTTTGGCATATTTTTGAGAAATTTCATTTCTAAAATTTCCTGGGAGAGTTGCTTGGTTACAGAATGTTTTCTGTTATTTTCCCCATAGTTACGTTTTCACCCATGGGTGTATAACGTTTGTGTTCTGCATCTTCCATCTGATGTTCTACAGATTCTCCCCTGGGAGTCTCTGTTTTGCATCAGATAGAGTGTAATTGATGACTGATTCCGGGCCAGTTTTTTCAGTGCCTGGAGTCATGTTTTCTAGTGTGTTTACACTGTTTGTTTTCATTGGCAACAGCCTTTTTTGAGGGGGGCTGTTTGCCTTTGTGGTAGTTTATCTCATTATAAGATACATTTATATTATCCGAAAGTGTCTCATTAATTATTTTATATAAATTTAAAATTTTTGACCACACTTTGCCATCGGATCCATCGGGGCTCAACGTTACTTTTCAGCAACTTGGGCTTCTCTGAAAAAATATTTTTTCAAAATTATTTTGTTTTGCAATTGTTTTTTCATTTATTAATGGATCATGTTATTATGTATCTTTGTGTCAGGGGTTTTTGCGAGTAACTAGGACTTATTGTTGTTCTTTCACAATGAAGGGACGTTGTTCAAATTGTAATAGGAAGAAATCTTCCTCTGACTTTCATGATCATTGTATTAATTGTAGTCAGTGTTCTCGCATTAATCCCTGTCCTATATGTGAACATTGGGATGAGAAACATTGGAAACGTGTGTCACGATATGTTGTTTCTGGAGAAAGAGCGATGCCGGCTCTTTCTCCACAAGGTCACTCTACTCTCTCAGTTTCTATTTCAGAGGAACCAGAACAGGGTGATGTTTCCATGTTATCTTCTTCAAGTGTGCGTCCGTCGTCACAAATGAATTCAGAGCTAGCGGCAAAAGTGCTCATGGAGATTAGACAAATGTCGTCCGCTAGCTCGCCCGGTGTAGCGTCCATTCACTGAATGGTTCGGCAGCCGGGTTCGTCCGATGCGGTCCAAGAGGAAATTTTGGGTGATGCGAGCACTATAAACATAATAGATGCACACCCAGTGACGGCGGATAGAAAGCGAGAACGGAGGAAGCCTTTTAGTCCGGTTCCTAGCTCGTCCAGGTCCAGCCGGGCCGCGAGCGAGAGAGGTCCCTCTCTCGTACAACAACATCTGGGACCAGATGTTGTGGTACAAAATGTGTCTTTAGCGGAGCATACGTCCGTCGCTCGGGACGCTCCGTTGTATAAGCAGTCCGCAGAGACTGTTAAGGCTTCCTCTTCTCGTCAGCGCACACGACCGCACCTTGGCTGCGTGACCGCCGATATTTTACCAGCTTCGCCGATGAAGGATTCTTCGGCGACCAGGTCACACCATCTGGCAGCCAGGGATTCGAGACTGATGGACTCTGGACGTTCGCATAGGAAAAGTATGCGGGAGCCATCTGATGCGGAGCTGCCCTCGGCGAAGCAGCGAAAGACTGCGCCTCCGCAGGTCTCGACGTCGGACATTCTTGTGCAGATAGCACAGCTTATCGCAGCATCCCAGCAGCCGACAGAAACGGTGTCGGATCGAGAATTATCCAACGGCGCTGGGTCGGTACGCTCCGCCGAAGCATCGGGGGCAGACGACCGGGAACATCGTGAGGTCCGACCGGATGGTGAAAGGGATACGGATGACTTGGAGCTATCCCTTTCGGAACAACATAAAGCTGCCGTGGACTTTATCCGGCACTTTCTCCCTCAAGTTGTTCCGTCGGGCCAGACTGCTGCGCTTCCGGACAAGAGAATTATAGCGTCATTGGACTCTGAATTTTTTGAGCGGTTCAGGGACATCGCTCCCGAGTTTCCGTCGCAGTCCAATAATGTTGCAAGAACATTTGAATTATTGAACGACACTATATTTAAACTTGCTTCCAGGACGGGGAAAGCAGGTTTCTTGTCCGCTAATACTCTCAACCTGCCTTTCATTAATGCAAGGAATAAATTCGATACGGCAGGACAGGGTATACTGAGAGTTCCTCTGCGTATGGACGACGAGGCGGAAGACTTAGAGCTATCATTACTGTCGTCAGCTTCTATTCTAACCGCGGTGTTGGAAACAGCTATTGCGTCTAACAGAGCCAATTTAGATGCCTTATCTTACGCAGATCACCTTACTAAGGCGTTATCACTGCGCCTTCAAGGGGAAGAGTTTCAGGATATACAATCCTCTTTAAGACTTCTTTCAAGGGCAGTAGCTTATTCCACGTGTAACTCCGCCCTTTCAGTGGCAAATCTGGAGTTGGTTAGACGTGACGCAGCCCTAGCTACATCCACACTAGTGGATTCTAAGGTGAAGAACTCTCTTAGAGTCGCTTCGGTCTCAGGAGAACTTCTCTTTGACGGCAAGCTTTCCGCTATTTATGATAAAATTAAAAAGAAAGCTAATGATTCTCTGTTGTTCAGATCGGCTCCTAAAAAGTCGGATACAGCAGACACGAATAAGACAGGCACTTCTGGGTCTAATGCGCCCAAGAGAGGTTCCTATAGAGGTTCCGGTGCGTCCTCTTGGTCTTATTCGAGAGACCGTCAGGATAGCGACTCTCGTTCGGGACGTCCTTCAGGCCGGGACAATCGGTTGGACGCCCCGAGGTCGACGAGGCGAGGTGCGGGTCGTGGAAGACGTGGTTTCTCCTACCGCAGGCCTCGCAGATCCAGGAGGTGATGGCTTAAACCTCTATCGCGTTCCGGTTGGCGGAAGGTTGTCGAGTTTTTCACAAGAGTGGGCGTCGATTACGGACGACCCTTGGGTGAGAGGAGTGACTTCGGAAGGTCTAAAGATATCCTTCAAACGAAAGCCTCCATTAACTCGAAGTCCAAAGTGGACTCATCTTCCGTCAAATCCACAGAAAAGAGACGCTCTGTTATCAGAGGTGCAGTCTCTTTTAATGAAGAACGCGGTAGAGGTCGTAGAAAACCAGGAATCTCTGGGATTCTACAGCCATCTGTTTCTGGTTCCGAAACCAGATGGCTCGTTCCGTCCAGTCATAGATTTGAGCTGGATAAACAAGCTGATCGTCGCTCCGAAGTTTTATATGGAGACGATTCGATCGGTCAGAGCGAGTATTCGGGTGAACGATTATGCAACGAGCATAGATCTCAAAGATCCGTACTTTCACGTCATGGTACATCCGACATTCCGAAAGTATCTACGCTTCGCAGTCCTAGGAGTGGTGTATCAATTCCGGGCGATGTGCTTCGGATTGAATCTAGCACCCTGGGCTTTCACTCGGGTAATGAACTCGGTAATGATCTACTTCCGAGCTCATTCGTCTGCGGTAACGTCGGCCTACCTGGACGACATTCTTCAGAGGTACGGCAACGAGTTAACGCTTCAGAACGATGTTCAGAATCTTCTTCTATTGCTCCAACGTCTCGGTTTTATAGTAAACGAGGAGAAGTCGGATCTGGTGCCGTCCAAGTCATTCACTCATCTGGGAATGAGCTTCGAGACGCACAACAATCTCGTTCGTCTGCCGTTAACCAGAGCGAAATTAGTCAGTTGTTACGCTCGCTATTGTCTGCACGCAGACAAAGTCACGGCGAGAGAATTTATGAGACTGATAGGTCTGTGCGGAGCCGCCGCGGATCTCATTCCGATGGGGCGACTACGCACACGTCCTCTTCAAATTTTCCTGACTCAGAATTGGAGTGTGAAAATTCATTCGCTCGATGTAGACGTTCTCTTGTCAGATCAGGTGAAACAAGAGATTCAGACTTGGGCAAACATTCAGTGGTTAACTCAAGGAGTTCCGCTGCAGTTGCCGGATCCGAGTTTTACCGTTATGACGGATGCCAGTCAAACAGGTTGGGGTGCATCATTAATCCCAACGGATTCGAGATGCCAGGGTCTTTGGGATCCGCAATTCCTGTGCAAGCACATAAACATCAAGGAAATGATGTCAATTTGGCTTGCGTTACGTCACTGGATGGACATTATTCACGATGCTCATGTCCAAATCCTATCCGACAATACGACAGTAGTGGCGTATATACGGAATCAGGGAGGCACTCATTCAGTTCCGTTGTTCAATCTAACGGAAAGAATCCTTCTGTTTGCGTTAGAACATCACGTTCTTCTTTCGGTCCGTCACATACCGGGTCGTCTGAATGTGCTAGCAGACTCCCTTTCACGAAAGGGTCGCTTGTTGCCGTCGGAGTGGACTCTCAACAAACAAGTATTCAATCAGATTTGCTACCAATGGGAACGGCCAATGATAGACTTATTTGCGACACATCTCAACAATCAGTTGCAGACGTATGTGTCTCCGTGTCCGGATCCAAGAGCATTTGCAGTAGACGCTCTGTCGATCCCTTGGGACGGAATGATAGGATATGCGTATCCTCCAGCGCCGTTAATTCAACAAGTATTGCTAAAGATAAAACATTCTCAATGCAAGATTCTGTTGGTAGCATCTCTGTTGCCACAGAGACCGTGGATAAATCTACTCAGGTGTCTGTTGTGGGACCTACCGCGGAAGCTTCCTCCACGAGAGGATCTTCTTTCACAGGGGAAATCGCGCCAACTCCATCACAACCCGCAAGGTCTCAACCTTCACGTTTTTCCGTTGTGCGGTCCTTCTTGCATGGCAAGCACTTTACAGGACGAGCAGTGGACGCAATTTCTAACTGTAGGAGGACCTCCTCTTCGCTAAACTATGCGGCTAAGTGGAAGGTTTTTCGTCGTTGGTGTAGGGATCATTCTGTAGATATATTTGATCCCTCTATACCAGACATTGCAAACTTTCTAGTATACTTGTTTGACGAAATCAAACTGCAGCCTGTTACTATAAAGGGTTATAGATCTATGTTATCTGATACCTATGCACATCATGATAGTTTACAAATTGGATCTAATGTCTCTTTATCGAAGTTGGTTAGAAACTTTTCGATAAATAGACCCAGAACTCTTAGATTAATTCCTAAGTGGAATTTAGCTTGGGTTCTCCTTAAATTGAAGGAAAAGCCATTTGAACCTCTTGGGACAGTAGATTTCAAATTCTTTTCTTATAAGACAGCTTTTCTCTTAGCTTTCTCTTCTGCCAGAAGAGTCAGTGAGCTTCATGCACTATCGGTGGATGATTCTCATTATCGTAGTGTTGGGAACACTATCACCTTCACTACTAATGTGGGTTTTTTAGCTAAGAATCAGGCTCCTAATAAATATCCGGAACCTATTGTTATTAAGGCTCTTCCGTCTTCAGACGGGCGTAGGCCTTTACTCTGTCCTGTTAGAGCACTACGTATCTATAAACAGAGATCTCAGTTTATCAGAAAGGGACGGAAACGTTTCTTTCTGTCTTTGATGCCTAATAGAAAGGACATTTCAGTCCATTCTATTGCTAGATGGATTCAGTTAACTATCCGTACTGCTTATGAAGATTTATCTTCTTCTCAGCAGTCTGTGCTTAAGATTTCTGCTCATGAAGTAAGAGCTCTTTCTACTTCCTGGGCTTATGCTAATAGTGTTGCTATTACAGATTTAATGAAGGCTGCTTATTGGTCTCAGCCATCCACATTTACAAATTTTTATCTCAGAAATATTGAGTCCATTTCTGGAGACCTGCATTGTTTAGGTCCGTTATCTGTTGCTCAGAATGTCGTCCACTAAACAGTTGCAACTATAGTTCTGCAGGTTTTTCTGTTCCGGCAGTGACTCCGTCCGGCTGCCCTCTTCGCTCTGGGCTATTTGACCCAGGGGAAGGGGAAGGGGGGGGGGGGGGCAGGTGTTCCCTTAGGTCACCTGCTTTATAGTGAAAAGCAAGGGAATGCCTCCTCCAAGTCAGTATTTCTGAGTCGCTTCCGGGATGGTTTTAAAGTGTAATATTAATGTTTAAATTCATTCATGTCTTATTTTTAAAGTGTAGCTCGGTGTGAAGCATTTGTATATGTCAAGTGTCAAACGGGCTTTAATATACAATACTCGGACACTTTTAAATGATTATAAAGAGTCTCAATTCTCTGGACTACTTTATTTATTGGCTTGCTTTAAAAATAATTAGTATAAGGGTTATACTGGATGTTAATAGAGAACATGAATGTTATTGTGCTCAATTATTAAGGGTAGTGTATCTTTCTAATTTAATATTAAATAAGAAAGATACATGTAAAGCCTAATACTCCTTTTCTCCTTAAGGGGTTACCTCTTTACTATATAGTTGAGCTTATTGGATTTTCCTCTATGTCCTAGGCCCTCCAGCCTGTTTACTATTCAGCTAAGTCTGGGTCATTGGTACAGTATAAAAATGTTAAAAAATTTATAGTAATTTATATATTTTTTATACTTACCAATGACCCAGACGGGGATGGCCCTCCCTGGAGTTGGGAACTCTTGCCTCCCCGCTGAGTACATAGCGCTGACCAGGCATTGCCAGTAAGAATGATAATTGGCGCCAATTTCGGGACGACTGCGTCACTGCGCATGCGCAGTAGAGGCGTAGTATGGAGGTCCTTTAGGACATGATTTCTTTTTGTTTTGGATGCAAATTTTGGGGATTGGGGGGCAAAATTTGTGTTTGGCCCTGGTTTTGTTGGAGTTAGCACCAGCTAAGTCTGGGTCATTGGTAAGTATAAAAAATATATAAATTACTATAAATTTTTTAACTTTCCAAACCGAGAGGCTGATTTGAACCAAATTTGACATGAGGTTTTATTGGGACATAAGTAGTTAATTTATGCCAAAAATTTCCCGTTGCCCCATGGGAACAGCAGGAGCTAAATATAGAAAAAAATTAAAATGCCCATATCTCCAAAATTACACGGCACTGAGAATTCTTATTTGGTGTGAAGCTTCCTTAGGGCCAACAGAATGGAATGGTCAAAAAAAATTGCTATCGGTTTTATCATGGGGTACTTTTCTGGAACTTTTGAAAAAGTGCTGAGTCAGCATTTTTTAACACTGTGGGTAATGGGAAAAACATTTAAGACTACTTTTCTCCAAAACCACTGCTCCAAAAGCTTTCTTAATTTCACATATAAGATCTTTGGAAGATTGTTTCACAGGTTTATTGAAATCAATTCCCTGGGTCCATATTTGGTCTCTCTATGGGAGCCCAATTGTTTAAATTAGTACAGTATGAGGAATATTCTTTAAAAATCTTCTTCTTCAGATCTACAAGAAAGAATCTTTTGATCTTTGGTATGCAGCATCCTTAGGGGGGTGAGATTCAAGTTTGTTCAAGCCAAGTCCCTGGGTTCATATTTGGGCTCACTGTGGAAGCCCGAATTATAATTTAGTTCAAAATGAGGAATTTTCTTAAACAATCTTCTTCTTCAGATCCAGCTGTCAGAATGTTTTTATATTTGGTATGTAGCATCCTTAGGGGGTGAGATTTAAGTTTGTTCAAGCCATGTCCCTAGGTCCATATTTGGGCTCACTGTGGGCGCTCGAATTGTAACTTAGTTCAAAATGAGGAATTTTCTTTAAAAAGTCTTCAGATCCAGCAGTCGGAATGTTTTGATATATGGTGTACAGCATCCTTGGGGGTGTGATTCAAGTTTGTTAAAGCCAAGTCCCTGGGTTCATATTTAGGCTCCCTGTGGGAACCCAAATTATAACTTAATTCAATATGAGGAATTTTTCTTTAAAAATCTTCTTCAGATTCAGCAGTCGGAATGTTTTGATATTTAGCATGCAGCATCCTTAGGGGGGTGAGATTCAAGTTTGTTCAAGCCAAGTCCCTGGGTTGATATTTGGGCTCCCTGTGGGAGCCTTGAATTATAACTTAGTTCAATATGAGGAATATTCTTCAAAAATCATCTTCTTCACATCCACCAGTCAGAATCTTTTGATATTTGGAAAGCGGCATCCCACTGGAGGTGAGATTCAAGTTTGTTCAAGACAGGTCCCTGGGTTCATATTTGGGCTTCCTATGGGAGCCCGAATTTTAACTTAGTTCACTATGAGGAATATTCTTTAAAAATATATATTTTTTTAGATCCACTGGTTGGAATCTTTGAATATTTGGTATAAGCATTTCTAAAGAGTGGCAGATGCAACTTGTTGAAATCAATTCCCTGGGTTTTATATTTAGGCTACCATGTCAGGTGAGTGCCCTCAGGCCCCCTGGGGCCTCTTGTTTGAGTTAGCACCAGCTAGTATGGGCCATTGGTAAGTATTAAAAATATACAAATTACTTTGAATTTATAATTTTTGACAAATAAATTATATTGTGGGGTGGCACATATAGATTCATGAAGTTTCAAACAAAGATTGGGCATTGGATCCTCCCAAAAGTGCCCAATTTTAGGTGAGCCTGATGCCCTATCTTGATGGAAACCTTCATGAATCTATTTGTGCCACCCCACAATGAAGTTTATTTTGCAAAAAATTGGTAGATGAATGCGATTTTGAGGAGAACTTCACATTTGGGTACCCCTGGTGGCAATCTTCATGAATCTATTTGTGCCATCCCACAATGCAGTTTATTTGGTAAAAATCGGTTAATGAATGTGATTTTGAGCAACTTGACACTTTTGAGCATGGTACAATGCTCAATCTTGGTGGCTATATTCATGAATCTATTTGTGCCACCCCACAATGCAGTTTATTTTGTGAAAATCGGTTAGTGAATGCGATTTTGAGCAACTCGCACTTTGGGCACACATGGTGCACAATTGTGGAGTGTCCAATGCCCAATCTTTGTTTGAAACTTCAGGAATCTATATCAGCCACCTCACAATGTAATTTATTTGTCGAATATTGAATAATGAATGTGATGTTTAGCAAATCAGCACTTTTGGGAACACCTGGTGCCCAATTTCGGAAGGATCCAATGCCCAATCTTTGTTACAATCTTCATGAATCTATTTGTTCCACCCCCACAATGCAGTTTATTTGGTGAAAATCATTTGATGAATGCAATTTTGAGAAGCTATGCACTCCTGGGCACTCCTTGTGCCCAATTTTGGAGGGTTTGATGCCCAGTCTTGCTGGTTATCTCCATGAATCTGTTTGTGCCACCCTGCAATGCAGTCTGTTTGGCAAAAATTTGTTGATGAATGCGATTTTGAGGGACTTGTCTCTCTTTGGCACCCCTGCTGCCCAATTTTGGGAGGTTCCGATGCCAAATCTTCTAGCAATCTTCATGAATTTATTTGTGCCACCCCACCAAGCAGTTTCTTTGGCAAAAATTGATTGATGAATGCAATTTTGAGGAAGTCTGCACTTTCGGGTACTTCTGGTGCCTAAGTGTGGTGATGGGTTGATACCTTGTCTTGGTGGTATTCTTCATCAATCTATTTGTGCCACCCCACAATGTAGTTTATTTGTCAAAAATCGATTGATGAATGCGATTTTGAGCAACTGTGCACTTTTGGGCACCCCCTTGGTGCCCTATTTTAGGAGGGTATAATGCCCAATCATTGTTGGAAGCTTCATGAATCTATCTGTACCACCCCACAATTTAGTTTATTTGGCGTAAATCGTTTCATGGATTTTAGCAACTCGGCACTTTTGAGTGCTGCTGGTGCCCAAGTCTTGGTGGCAATCTTCATAAATCTAAATGTGCCACCCCACAATGCAGTTTATTTGTTGAATATCAGTTAATGAATGTGATTTTGAGCAACTTTGCACCTTGGGGCACTGTGGTGCCCAATTTACAGTGGGTCTATTGCCCAATCTTGGTTGTAATCTTCATGAATCTATTTGTGCCACCCCACAATGCAGTTTTCTTTGTGAAAATTGGTAGACGAATGCTCTTTTGCACAATTCAGCACTTTTGGGCACTCCTGGTGCCCAATTTTGGGAGGGTTAATGCCCAATCTTGGTGGCTATCTAAATGGCACCCCACAATGCAGTTTGTTTGGTTGAAATCAGTCCAACTTTGCCCAATTTTGAGAGGGCCTGATGCTCAATCTTGATGGCAATGTTCCTGAATCTGTTTTTGCCACCCCACAATGCAGTTTATTTGGCAAAAAACAATTGATGAATGCGATTTTGAGCAACTCATCACTTGTGAGCACCCCTGATGCCCAATATTGAGAGAGTCTGATGCCCAATCCTGGTGGCAATCTTAATGAATATATTTGTGCCTCCCACAATGGAGTTTATTTGTGAAAAATTGGTTGATGAATGTTATTTTGAGCAATTCGGCACTTTTGGGATGGTCTGATGCTCAATCTTGATGGCAATCTTCTTGAGTATATTTGTGCCACCCCACAATGCAGTTTATTTGGCGAAAATCTATTGATGAATGCTATTTTGAGCCACCCAGCTCTTTTGGGCACCCCCAGGTGCCCATTTTTTGCAGGATTCGATGCCCAATTTTGGTGACAATCTTTTTGAATCTCTTTGTGTCACCCCACAATGCCATATCTTTGGATGCGATTTTGAGCAAGTCAGCATGTGAGCAACTTGGCACTTTTGGGCACTCCTGGTGCCAACTTGTGGGAAAGGCTGATGCCCAGTCTTGGTTGGAATCTGAATGAATCTTTTTGCCACCCCACAATGCAGTTTATTTGGCTAAAATTGGTTTATGAATGTGATTTTGAGCAACCCCAGATGGCCAAATTTGGAAGGAGCTAGTGTCCAATCTTCTGACAATCTTCATGAACCTGTTTGTACCACGCCCACAATTCAATTTATTTGGTGAAAATTTGTTGATGAATGTAACTTTGAACAACTCAATGTAGTTTATTTTGCGTAAATCTGTTGACAAATGTGACTTTGCGCAACTCATCACTTATTGGCACCAATGGTGCCCAATTTTGGGAGTGCCCAATATCAAATCTTGGTGGCAGTCTTCATGAATCTATTTGTGCCTCCCCACAATGCAGTTTATTATGGTGAAAATCAGTTGATGAATGCAATTTTGGGCCACTCGGCACTTTGGGTGCCCAATTTGAGGAGGGTCATATGCCAATCTTTGTCGGGAGCTTCATAAATTTATTTGAGCCACCGCTGCAATTCAGTTTATTTGGCGAAAATTCGTTAATGAATATGATTTTGAGCAACTCTGCACTTTTTAGCACCCCTGATGCACCAAAAATGGGAGGGTTCGGTACCCAATCTTGGTGGAAATCTTCATGAATCTATTTATACCACCCAGCAGTGCAGTTTATTTGTCAAAAATCGATTGATGAATGTGACTTTGAGCAACTTGGCGCTTTTGGGCCCCCTCTGTGCCCAGTTTTTGGATGGGTTAATGCCCAATCTTTGTAACAATCTTCATGAGTTTATTTGTTCCATCCCAATAATTCAGTTTATTTGGCGAAAGTTAGTAGATGAATGCGATTTTGTCCAACTCGGCACTCTGGTCCACCCCACTGGTGCCCAATTTTTATATGCCCATCATTTTTTGACGGTTGTATTATGTTATGGCATGGCTGTCTATCTGTCTGTCTGTCCGTAAACAATTTTTGTGTCACCTACTCCTCCAAAGGTTTACATGTTATATTGTTCAAACTTTACAAACATGTTGATCAGTAATTGCCGTTGTACATGTGACAAGAGCAGGTAACTCCATTTAGTATTTCCAGAGTTATGACCCATTTCGTACATAAAACATTACAGTATTGTGTCACCTACTCCTTAAACATTTTACGTGCTATATTGTTCAGACTTTGCACACATGTTGATCACCATTTGCCGTTGTGCATGTGACAAGAGCAGGTAACTCTGTTTTGTATTTCCAGAGTTGTATCACTCCGTTTTAGTACTTAAAACATTACAGTATTGTGTCGCCTACTCCTTCAACATTTTACATGCTATATTGTTCAAACTTTGCACACATGTTGATCACCAATTGCCATTGTTCATGAGACAAGTGCAGGTAACTCTGTTTTGTATTTCCAGAGTTATGCCCCCTTTTAGTACTTAAAACATTTCAGTATTATGTCACCTACTCCTTCAACATTTTACATGCTATATTGTTCGAACTTTGGACACATGGTGATCACCAATTGCAGTTGTGCATGTCACAAGAGCAGGTAACTCCATTATGTATTTGCAGAGTTATGCCCCTTTTAGTACTTGAAACATTACAGGATTGTGTCGCTTTCTCCTTCAACATTTTACATGCTATGTTGTTCAAAAGTTGCACACATGTTGATCACCAATTGGCATTGTGCATGTGACAAGAGTAGGTAACTCTGTTTTGTATTTCTAGAGTTATGTCCCCTCTTTTAGTACTTAAAACATTACAGTATTGTGTGGCCGACACCTTAAACATTTTACCTGCTATATTGTTCAAACTTTGCACACATGCTGATGCTGATCACCAATTGTCGTTGTGCATGTGACAAGAGCAGATAACTCTGTTTTGTATTTCCAGAGTTATGCCCCCTTTTAGTCCTTGAAACATCACAGTATTGTGTCGCATATTCCTTCAACATTTTACAGGCTACATTGCTCAAACTTTGCAAACATGTTAATCACCAATTGCCATTGTTCATGTGACAAGTGCAGGCAACTTCATTTTGTATTTTGAGAGTTATGCCCCTTTTAGTACTTGAAACATTACAGTATTGTGTCGCCTACTCCTTCAAAATTTTACATGCTATATTGTTCAAACTTTGCACACATGGTGATCACAATTAGCAATGTGCATGTAACAAGAGCAGATAACTCAATTTGTATTTCCAGATTTATGCCACCTTTTAGTACTTAAAACATTACAGTATAGTCACCTTCTCCTTCAACATTTTACATGCTATATTGTTCAAACTTTGCACACATGTTGATCACTAATTGCTGTCGTGCATGTGACGAGCAGGTATCTCTGTTTTGTATTTCCAGATCTATGTCCCCCCCTTTTAGTACTTAAAATATTAAAGTATTGTGTTGCCTAATTCTTCAACATTTTACATGCTATATTGTTCAAAGTTGATCACCAATTGTTGTTGTGCATATGACAAGAGCAGGTAACTCTGTTTTGTATTTCCTTGAGTTATGTCCCCTTTTAGTACTTAAAACATCACAGTATTGTGTCGCCTACTCCTTCAACTTTTGACATGTTACATTGATCAAACTTTACACACATGTTGATCATCAATTGCCATTGTTCATGTGACATATTGCAGGCAACTCCATTTTGTATTTCCAGAGTTATGCCCCCTTTTAATACTTAAAACATTACAGTATTGTGTCGCCTACTCCTTCAACATTTTACATGCTATGTTGTTCAAACTTTCCACACATGGTAATCATCAATTGCCGTTGTGTATGTGACAAGAGCTGGTAACTCCATTATGTATTTCCAGAGTTATGCCCCTTTTAGTACTTAAAACATTACAGTATTGTGTTGCCTTCTCCTTCAACATTTTACATGCTATATTGTTCAAACTTTGCACACATGTTGATCACCAATTGGTGTTGTGCATGTGACAAGAGCACATAACTCTGTTTTGTATCTCCAGAGTTTTGCCCCCTTTTAGTACTTGAAACATTACACTATTGTGTCACCTACTCCTTCAACATTTTACTTGCTTTATTGTTCAAACTTTGCACCCATGTTGATCATCAATTGTCGTTGTGCATGTGACAGGAGCAGATAACTCCATTTTATTTTTAAACGCTGAGAATCCTCGCTGTTTATAGCTGTTATGATCCTCAAAATGTCTTTTTCCTTGGTGCCACCTATTGTTAACCTGTCAATGAATGGACGCTACCATTGTAGACGGTGAGGAGAATCTTCTACACCTAAAAATTGTTTGCATTTCCATTCTGCATACTAAAATTTCACAAAAACCATATGAAATTTGTGCACACAAGCATACAATTTGAACCCTTTACTAGTGTTGTGCGGTTTTATTTTTCTTGTTTCGGTTCGGTTTTTTAAAAAAAACTCGGTTTATAGGTCGGTTTTCGGTTTTTTATATATATATAGTAAGACATCTGCAGTTTCCAACAGAAACTATGTAGTATCGATATAATGCCCATACTGTCATATTTTCAATGATGATTTAATTGGCAGTGACTAGCATTTGTGCTAAGTGTATAAATGGCAGGCATTATCAAAACAAAATAATATAAAAGAAAATAAAATGTTACAGTGTTCGTAGAATATCACCACTCACCAATTCTAGGCACATGTCCCCCTCCCCCCCCCCCCCTCACCTCTGGTCTTTAAGTTCAGGCATAAGAGAGTCTATGATGAATTGATATTAACACATGGGTACGAAAAGAGCTAATTCACAATTTCCCAGGGCTCAGTTCAGTGCTCACTCCTGGGTGGGGCCCTGGGCAGCCTAACAAAGTGACCCTACCAGCCATTGCAAATAATAACAAGCGTTGCCAAGTGGGTCACCTAGACACCCATCCTAACATACCTGATAATGAACTGATGTATGGACTCTTTTCAGTACCCCCCCCACACACACACACACACACACTCACAGTGGTGGCTAGTGCCACCACCCACCCTAGTAAAATAATCAGCAATCATTTCATGTCAGTCTAGAATGGGAAAGTCATATTGTTTGTAGCTGGGTGGGCTTCAAAACGAACCACTTTACCAAATACCTATTGTCTATCTACCCCCCCCCCCCCCCCCCCCCCCCCCCCCCCCCCATGCAATGGTTTTAGCTCAACGGAATTGATTTCACAAATTCACTGGTGTACTGTTATATATTGTAACTTTTTTGCATTTGCCTCTTGCCACTGCTGATTTGTTCCCTTGGTTGGCCCCCTTAAAGTTAGTTGTGTGGGAATGCAACCATGGCATGTTGACAGTGATATTACGTCTTGGGACGTTTCGCCCTCGGGACGTTTTGGTTCAAGACGTTTTGGCCTTCATATATTGAACTAAATAGAATAAGAACTTGCGGTTTCATGTTTTTAGTTGGCCGAAACCTTCAGGACAAATCGCCTTAGGTCGGAACGTCCCAAGACTGAACCGCACAATAAAACCTCTTCCCGGATAAGCACATCAAGGGAAGCAACAGAGTACATACGAAACACGTGGTGGGGAAACCCGTGACAAAATTAATGTTATTTTCGAATACGACAATGAAATGCCAAGACCTTTTTCTGATATGATATTATTCACTGTCCAACAGATTGTAGATAAGTAATTTTAATTAAACTGATTGACTATGTCAGACAAACCAGTTCAAAAACAAAGCCAATTGCGCAAGGTATTTCCTGTAATCAGTGAAATGTAGGCGTGTTGGCTGTCTGTTTTGTCATTCTCACAGAAAACACAACCCATTTTTACGTCATCGATGTGTGATTGACAACTTGTCATACATCATTCTCGAGTGATCTGGACATGCTGCAGTGACCCCTTTACACCCAGAATGTGGCGTGCATTGACGACACTGTTATTTCCTGACTAAGCTTGACATTTCAGACATTGTTAGTGCAAACTGAATAAAGAAACCATCTCTTCCCGACATTTTAGGAAAAAACTGAAACCGTACTCATTTACCAGTTACACGGTTTCGGTTTTGGTTTTCAAGCAAAACCGAAACCGACTTATAAAACCAGTTAACTGTACAACACTACCCTTTACCCCAGACATGGCAGGGGAATGGGTAATGATTGGAGGGGGGAGGGACAGACATATTCGAGTCAACAAAAATTTCAAACTTTACCCATAGAAACTTGTACATGTTCCAATTTTGACGTGCGTATGTTGCCCCAGTAGGCAGTGCTCTTGTTTGAATATCCAATGCCCAATCTTGGTGGCAATCTTCATGAATATATTTGTGCCACCCCTCAATTTCAGTTTATTTGTCAATAACTGGTTGATGAATGCAATTTTGAGCAACTCTGCACTTTTGGGCATCCCTGGTGCCAAATAAAATAGGATGGTCTGATGCTCGATCTTGTTGGTAATCTTCATGAATCTATTTGTACAATCCCCACAATCAGGGTTCCCGCAGGCCTTGAAAAGCCTGGAATTTCAAAAATGAAATTCAAGGCCTTGAAAAGCCTTGATTTGGCTCCCTGGGCCTGGAAAAGCCTTGAAAAATGAAGCATTGTACGCCGAGTTGAGATGAATGAAATACGTCCGAGACGGTTTGAGTGGTTCATCTACGATAAGCCTGGAAAAACCTTGAATTTAACTTTCTATTAGCCTTGAAACTCCTTGAATTTGGGGTGTATATGGCCTGGAAAGGCCTGGAATTTCATGTCAGGTCAGGTGCAGGAACCCTGACAATGCAGTTTATTTGGCGAAAATCAGTTGATGATTGCGATTTTGAGCAACTCAGAACTTTGAGACACCCCCAGTGCCTAATTTTGAAAGAGTCCAATGCCCAGTCTTCATGAATGTATTTGTGCCACCCCACAATCCAGTTTGTTTGGTGAAAATCAGTTGATGAATGCTATTTTTAGCAACTTTGCATTTTTCAGCACTCCTGGTGCTCAATTTTCGGAGATCCTGATGCCCAATCTTGGTGGTAATATTCATGAATATATTTGTGCCACCCCACAATGCAGTTTCTTTGGCAAAAAAGTGGTCGATGAATGCAATTTTGAGGAACTCAGCACATTTGAGCACACCTGGTGCTCAATTTTGGGAGGGACCTATGTGAAATCATGGAGGGAATTTTCATGATTCTGTTTGTGCCACCCCCCACAATGCAGTTTCTTTGTCAAAAATCAATTGATGAATGCGATTTTGAGCAACTCTGCACTTTTGGGTGCCCCTGGTGCCCAGTTTTTTTTGGCTCCAAGCCCAATCTTTTGTTGGAAGCTTCATGAATCTATCTATGCCACCCCAGAATGTAGGTAATTTGGCGATAATCAGTTGATAAATGCGATTTTTAGCAACTCAGCACTTTTGAGCACTTCTAGTGCCCAAAATTGGTGAGGGGGCCGATGCCCAGTCTTTGTGGCAATCTTCATGAATGCATTTGTTCCACCCCACAATGCAATTTATTTGTCAAAAATCGGTTGATGAATGTGATTTTGAGCAAATTGGCCCTTTGGGCACCCCTGAAGCCCAATTTTGGGAGGGTCCAATTCTCAATCTTGGTTGCAGTCTTCATGAATCTATTTTCACCACCCCACAATCCAGTTTGTTTGGCAAAAATTGATGAATGCGATTTTGAGCAACTTGGTACTCTTCGGTGCCCAACTTTTTGAGAGTTCAAATGCCCAATCTTGATGTGGCATTGTTCATGCATCCTTTTGTGCCACCCCTCAATGCAGTTTATTTCACAAAAATCGCTTGATGTCTGCAATTTTGAGCAATTTCTTTGGCAAAAATTGATTGATGAATGCAATTTTGAGGAAGTCTGCACTTTCGGGTACTTCTGGTGCCTAAGTGTGGTGATGGGTTGATACCTTGTCTTGGTGGTATTCTTCATCAATCTATTTGTGCCACCCCACAATGTAGTTTATTTGTCAAAAATCGATTGATGAATGCGATTTTGAGCAACTGTGCACTTTTGGGCACCCCCTTGGTGCCCTATTTTAGGAGGGTATAATGCCCAATCATTGTTGGAAGCTTCATGAATCTATCTGTACCACCCCACAATTTAGTTTATTTGGCGTAAATCGTTTCATGGACTTTAGCAACTCGGCACTTTTGAGTGCTGCTGGTGCCCAAGTCTTGGTGGCAATCTTCATAAATCTAAATGTGCCACCCCACAATGCAGTTTATTTGTTGAATATCAGTTAATGAATGTGATTTTGAGCAACTTTGCACCTTGGGGCACTGTGGTGCCCAATTTACAGTGGGTCTATTGCCCAATCTTGGTTGTAATCTTCATGAATCTATTTGTGCCACCCCACAATGCAGTTTTCTTTGTGAAAATTGGTAGACGAATGCTCTTTTGCACAATTCAGCACTTTTGGGCACTCCTGGTGCCCAATTTTGGGAGGGTTAATGCCCAATCTTGGTGGCTATCTAAATGGCACCCCACAATGCAGTTTGTTTGGTTGAAATCAGTCCAACTTTGCCCAATTTTGAGAGGGCCTGATGCTCAGTCTTGATGGCAATCTTCCTGAATCTGTTTTTGCCACCCCACAATGCAGTTTATTTGTCAAAAAACAATTGATGAATGCGATTTTGAGCAACTCATCACTTGTGAGCACCCCTGATGCCCAATGTTGAGAGAGTCTGATGCCCAATCCTGGTGGCAATCTTAATGAATATATTTGTGCCTCCCACAATGGAGTTTATTTGTGAAAAATCGGTTGATGAATGTTATTTTGAGCAATTCGGCACTTTTGGGATGGTCTGATGCTCAATCTTGATGGCAATCTTCTTGAGTATTTTTGTGCCACCCCACAATGCAGTTTATTTGGCGAAAATCTATTGATGAATGCTATTTTGAGCCACCCAGCTCTTTTGGGCACCCCCAGGTGCCCATTTTTTGCAGGATCCGATGCCCAATTTTGGTGACAATCTTTTTGAATCTCTTTGTGTCACCCCACAATGCCATATCTTTGGATGCGATTTTGAGCAAGTCAGCATGTGAGCAACTTGGCACTTTTGGGCACTCCTGGTGCCAACTTGTGGGAAAGGCTGATGCCCAGTCTTGGTTGGAATCTGAATGAATCTTTTTGCCACCCCACAATGCAGTTTATTTGGCTAAAATTGGTTTATGAATGTGATTTTGAGCAACCCCAGATGGCCAAATTTGGAAGGAGCTAGTGTCCAATCTTCTGACAATCTTCATGAACCTGTTTGTACCACGCCCACAATTCAATTTATTTGGTGAAAATTTGTTGATGAATGTAACTTTGAACAACTCGTCACTTTTGTGCACCCCTGGTGCCCAATTTGGGTATTGTCTGATGCCCAATCCTGGTGGGAATCTTCGTGAATCTATTTGTGCCACCCCACAATGTAGTTTATTTTGCGTAAATCTGTTGACAAATGTGACTTTGCGCAACTCATCACTTATTGGCACCAATGGTGCCCAATTTTGGGAGTGCCCAATATCAAATCTTGGTGGCAGTCTTCATGAATCTATTTGTGCCTCCCCACAATGCAGTTTATTATGGTGAAAATCAGTTGATGAATGCAATTTTGGGCCACTCGGCACTTTGGGTGCCCAATTTGAGGAGGGTCATATGCCAATCTTTGTCGGGAGCTTCATAAATTTATTTGAGCCACCTCTGCAATTCAGTTTATTTGGCGAAAATTCGTTAATGAATATGATTTTGAGCAACTCTGCACTTTTTAGCACCCCTGATGCACCAAAAATGGGAGGGTTCGGTACCCAATCTTGGAGGAAATCTTCATGAATCTATTTATACCACCCAGCAGTGCAGTTTATTTGTCAAAAATCGATTAATGAATGTGACTTTGAGCAACTTGGCGCTTTTGGGCCCCCCTCTATGCCCAGTTTTTGGATGGGTTAATGCCCAATCTTTGTAACAATCTTCATGAGTTTATTTGTTCCATCCTAATAATTCAGTTTATTTGGCGAAAGTTAGTAGATGAATGCGATTTTGTCCAACTCGGCACTCTGGTCCACCCCACTGGTGCCCAATTTTTATATGCCCATCATTTTTTGACGGTCGTATTATGTTATGGCATGGTTGTCTATCTGTCTGTCTGTCCGTAAACAATTTTTGTGTCACCTACTCCTCCAAAGGTTTACATGTTATATTGTTCAAACTTTACAAACATGTTGATCAGTAATTGCCATTGTACATGTGACAAGAGCAGGTAACTCCATTTAGTATTTCCAGAGTTATGACCCATTTCATACATAAAACATTACAGTATTGTGTCACCTACTCCTTAAACATTTTACGTGCTATATTGTTCAGACTTTGCACACATGTTGATCACCATTTGCCGTTGTGCATGTGACAAGAGCAGGTAACTCTGTTTTGTATTTCCAGAGTTGTATCACTCCGTTTTAGTACTTAAAACATTACAGTATTGTGTCGCCTACTCCTTCAACATTTTACATGCTATATTGTTCAAACTTTGCACACATGTTGATCACCAATTGCCATTGTTCATGAGACAAGTGCAGGTAACTCTGTTTTGTATTTCCAGAGTTATGCCCCCTTTTAGTACTTAAAACATTTCAGTATTATGTCACCTACTCCTTCAACATTTTACATGCTATATTGTTCGAACTTTGGACACATGGTGATCACCAATTGCAGTTGTGCATGTCACAAGAGCAGGTAACTCCATTATGTATTTGCAGAGTTATGCCCCTTTTAGTACTTGAAACATTACAGGATTGTGTCGCTTTCTCCTTCAACATTTTACATGCTATGTTGTTCAAAAGTTGCACACATGTTGATCACCAATTGGCATTGTGCATGTGACAAGAGTAGGTAACTCTGTTTTGTATTTCTAGAGTTATGTCCCCTCTTTTAGTACTTAAAACATTACAGTATTGTGTGGCCGACACCTTAAACATTTTACCTGCTATATTGTTCAAACTTTGCACACATGCTGATGCTGATCACCAATTGTCGTTGTGCATGTGACAAGAGCAGATAACTCTGTTTTGTATTTCCAGAGTTATGCCCCCTTTTAGTCCTTGAAACATCACAGTATTGTGTCGCATATTCCTTCAACATTTTACAGGCTACATTGCTCAAACTTTGCAAACATGTTAATCACCAATTGCCATTGTTCATGTGACAAGTGCAGGCAACTTCATTTTGTATTTTGAGAGTTATGCCCCTTTTAGTACTTGAAACATTACAGTATTGTGTCGCCTACTCCTTCAAAATTTTACATGCTATATTGTTCAAACTTTGCACACATGGTGATCACAATTAGAAATGTGCATGTAACAAGAGCAGATAACTCAATTTGTATTTCCAGATTTATGCCACCTTTTAGTACTTAAAACATTACAGTATAGTCACCTTCTCCTTCAACATTTTACATGCTATATTGTTCAAACTTTGCACACATGTTGATCACTAATTGCTGTCGTGCATGTGACGAGCAGGTATCTCTGTTTTGTATTTCCAGATCTATGTCCCCCCCTTTTAGTACTTAAAATATTAAAGTATTGTGTTGCCTAATTCTTCAACATTTTACATGCTATATTGTTCAAAGTTGATCACCAATTGTTGTTGTGCATATGACAAGAGCAGGTAACTCTGTTTTGTATTTCCTTGAGTTATGTCCCCTTTTAGTACTTAAAACATCACAGTATTGTGTCGCCTACTCCTTCAACTTTTGACATGTTACATTGATCAAACTTTGCACACATGTTGATCATCAATTGCCATTGTTCATGTGACATATTGCAGGTAACTCCATTTTGTATTTCCAGAGTTATGCCCCCTTTTAATACTTAAAACATTACAGTATTGTGTCGCCTACTCCTTCAACATTTTACATGCGATGTTGTTCAAACTTTCCACACATGGTAATCATCAATTGCCGTTGTGTATGTGACAAGAGCAGGTAACTCCATTATGTATTTCCAGAGTTATGCCCCTTTTAGTACTTAAAACATTACAGTATTGTGTTGCCTTCTCCTTCAACATTTTACATGCCATATTGTTCAAACTTTGCACACATGTTGATCACCAATTGGTGTTGTGCATGTGACAAGAGCACATAACTCTGTTTTGTATCTCCAGAGTTTTGCCCCCTTTTAGTACTTGAAACATTACACTATTGTGTCACCTACTCCTTCAACATTTTACTTGCTTTATTGTTCAAACTTTGCACCCATGTTGATCATCAATTGTCGTTGTGCATGTGACAGGAGCAGATAACTCCATTTTATTTTTAAACGCTGAGAATCCTCGCTGTTTATAGCTGTTATGATCCTCAAAATGTCTTTTTCCTTGGTGCCACCTATTGTTAACCTGTCAATGAATGGACGCTACCATTGTAGACGGTGAGGAGAATCTTCTACACCTAAAAATTGTTTGCATTTCCATTCTGCATACTAAAATTTCACAAAAACCATATGAAATGTGTGCACACAAGCATACAATTTGAACCCTTTACTAGTGTTGTGCGGTTTTATTTTTCTTGTTTCGGTTCGGTTTTTTAAAAAAAACTCGGTTTATAGGTCGGTTTTCGGTTTTTTATATATATATAGTAAGACATCTGCAGTTTCCAACAGAAACTATGTAGTATCGATATAATGCCCATACTGTCATATTTTCAATGATGATTTAATTGGCAGTGACTAGCATTTGTGCTAAGTGTATAAATGGCAGGCATTATCAAAACAAAATAATATAAAAGAAAATAAAATGTTACAGTGTTCGTAGAATATCACCACTCACCAATTCTAGGCACATGTCCCCCCCCCCCCCCCCCCCCCCCCCCCCTCACCTCTGGTCTTTAAGTTCAGGCATAAGAGAGTCTATGATGAATTGATATTAACACATGGGTATGAAAAGAGCTAATTCACAATTTCCCAGGGCTCAGTTCAGTGCTCACTCCTGGGTGGGGCCCTGGGCAGCCTAACAAAGTGACCCTACCAGCCATTGCAAATAATAACAAGCGTTGCCAAGTGGGTCACCTAGACACCCATCCTAACATACCTGATAATGAACTGATGTATGGACTCTTTTCAGTACCCTCCCACACACACACACACACACACACACACACACACACACACACACACACACACACACACACACACACACACACACACACACACTCACAGTGGTGGCTAGTGCCACCACCCACCCTAGTAAAATAATCAGCAATCATTTCATGTCAGTCTAGAATGGGAAAGTCATATTGTTTGTAGCTGGGTGGGCTTCAAAACGAACCACTTTACCAAATACCTATTGTCTATCTACCCCCCCCGCCCCCCCCATGCAATGGTTTTAGCTCAACGGAATTGATTTCACAAATTCACTGGTGTACTGTTATATATTGTAACTTTTTTGCATTTGCCTCTTGCCACCGCTGATTTGTTCCCTTGGTTGGCCCCCTTAAAGTTAGTTGTGTGGGAAAGCAACCATGGCATGTTGACAGTGATATTACGTTTTGGGACGTTTCGCCCTCGGGACGTTTTGGTTCAAGACGTTTTGGCCTTCATATATTGAACTAAATAGAATAAGAACTTGCGGTTTCATGTTTTTAGTTGGCCGAAACCTTCAGGACAAATCGTCTTAGGTCGGAACGTCCCAAGACTGAACCGCACAATAAAACCTCTTCCCGGATAAGCACATCAAGGGAAGCAACAGACTACATACGAAACACGTGGTGGGGAAACCCGTGACAAAATTAATGTTATTTTCGAATACGACAATGAAATGCCAAGACCTTTTTCTGATATGATATTATTCACTGTCCAACAGATTGTAGATAAGTAATTTTAATTAAACTGATTGACTATGTCAGACAAACCAGTTCAAAAACAAAGCCAATTGCGCAAGGTATTTCCTGTAATCAGTGAAATGTAGGCGTGTTGGCTGTCTGTTTTGTCATTCTCACAGAAAACACAACCCATTTTTACGTCAACGATGTGTGATTGACAACTTGTCATACATCATTCTCGAGTGATCTGGACATGCTGCAGTGACCCCTTTACACCCAGAATGTGGCGTGCATTGACGACACTGTTATTTCCTGACTAAGCTTGACATTTCAGACATTGTTAGTGCGAACTGAATAAAGAAAACATCTCTTCCCGACATTTTAGGAAAAAACTGAAACCGTACTCATTTACCAGTTACACGGTTTCGGTTTCGGTTTTCAAGCAAAACCGAAACCGACTTATAAAACCAGTTAACCGTACAACACTACCCTTTACCCCAGACATGGCAGGGGAATGGGTAATGATTGGAGGGGGGAGGGACAGACATATTCGAGTCAACAAAAATTTCAAACTTTACCCATAGAAACTTGTACATGTTCCAATTTTGACGTGCGTATGTTGCCCCAGTAGGCAGAGCTCTTGTTTGAATATCCAATGCCCAATCTTGGTGGCAATCTTCATGAATATATTTGTGCCACCCCTCAATTTCAGTTTATTTGTCAATAACTGGTTGATGAATGCAATTTTGAGCAACTCTGCACTTTTGGGCATCCCTGGTGCCAAATAAAATAGGATGGTCTGATGCTCGATCTTGGTGGTAATCTTCATGAATCTATTTGTACGATCCCCACAATCAGGGTTCCCGCGGGCCTTGAAAAGCCTGGAATTTCAAAAATGAAATTCAAGGCCTTGAAAAGCCTTGATTTGGCTCCCTGGGCCTGGAAAAGCCTTGAAAAATGAAGCATTGCACGCCGAGTTGAGATGAATGAAATATGTCCGAGACGGTTTGAGTGGTTCATCTACGATAAGCCTGGAAAAACCTTGAATTTAACTTTCTATTAGCCTTGAAACTCCTTGAATTTGGGGTGTATATGGCCTGGAAAGGCCTGGAATTTCATGTCAGGTCAGGTGCAGGAACCCTGACAATGCAGTTTATTTGGCGAAAATCAGTTGATGATTGCGATTTTGAGCAACTCAGAACTTTGAGACACCCCCAGTGCCTAATTTTGGAAGAGTCCAATGCCCAGTCTTCATGAATGTATTTGTGCCACCCCACAATCCAGTTTGTTTGGTGAAAATCAGTTGATGAATGCTATTTTTAGCAACTTTGCATTTTTCAGCACTCCTGGTGCCCAATTTTCGGAGATCCTGATGCCCAATCTTGGTTGTAATATTCATGAATATATTTGTGCCACCCCACAATGCAGTTTCTTTGACAAAAAAGTGGTCGATGAATGCAATTTTGAGGAACTCAGCACATTTGAGCACACCTGGTGCTCAATTTTGGGAGGGACCTATGTGAAATCATGGAGGGAATTTTCATGATTCTGTTTGTGCCACCCCCCACAAAAATCAATTGATGAATGCAATTTTGAGCAACTCTGCACTTTTGGGTGCCCCTGGTGCCCAGTTTTTTTTGGCTCCAAGCCCAATCTTTTGTTGGAAGCTTCATGAATCTATCTATGCCACCCCAGAATGTAGGTAATTTGGCGATAATCAGTTGATAAATGCGATTTTTAGCAACTCAGCACTTTTGAGCACTTCTAGTGCCCAAAATTGGTGAGGGGGCCGATGCCCAGTCTTTGTGGCAATCTTCATGAATGCATTTGTTCCACCCCACAATGCAATTTATTTGTCAAAAATCGGTTGATGAATGTGATTTTGAGCAAATTGGCCCTTTGGGCACCCCTGAAGCCCAATTTTGGGAGGGTCCAATTCTCAATCTTGGTTGCAGTCTTCATGAATCTATTTTCACCACCCCACAATCCAGTTTGTTTGGCAAAAATTGATGAATGCGATTTTGAGCAACTTGGTACTCTTCGGTGCCCAACTTTTTGAGAGTTCAAATGCCCAATCTTGATGGCATTGTTCATGCATCCTTTTGTGCCACCCCTCAATGCAGTTTATTTCACAAAAATCGCTTGATGTCTGCAATTTTTAGCAATTCAGTACTTTTGCGCACTCCTGGTGCCCAATTTTGGGAGCGTCTGATTCCCAATCTTGTTGGGAAATGTCATGAATCTTTTTTGAGTAATTCTGCATTAATGGGCATCCCTGGTGCCCTATTTGGGGAGGTTCTGGTGGTGATGCTTGGTGGCAATCTTAATGAATATATTTCTGAAACCCCACAATGCAGTTTGTTTTGTGAAAATCTGTTTAATGAATGCGATTTTTTGCCACTTTGCACTTTTGGGCACCCCACATGCCCAATTGTGGGAGAGTCTGATGCCCAATATTGGTGGCAATCCTCATGAATCTATTTGTGTCACCCCACAAAACAGTTTATTTGGCAAAAATTGGTTGATGAATGTGATTTTGAGCAACTCGGCACATTTGGGCACCCCCATTGCCCCCCAAAATGGGTGGGTTGAATGCCCTGTCTTGGTGGCAATCTAAATGAATCTATTTGTAACATCCCCACAATGCTGTTTATTTGGTGAAAATCGGTTGATGAATGTGATTTTTAGCAACTCAGCACTTTGTGGCACCCCTGGTGCCCAATTTTGGAAGAGTCCAATGCCAAACTTTGTTGCAATCTTCATGAATCTATACCCTGTCAAAAAAGAAAGTATAATAAACTTCGAGGAGCAATGTTTGTATGATCAACTTTAATCCCAAACAAATTATTGTAAATTCATATTTCAAGTCTAGGTGTATGAATTTGCATAATTTCATGTTCTTACTTCTGTCAGCATCACGTCAGGATGTCGCAATTCAGACATTGAGGGAAATGAAAAGTTCACACATGCAGTCAATAGTGTGTATATCTACCGTTTGCCTCGTGGATGACAAGACATCAACAGCACATGGACCTGATAAGTCTCTGGATGTCACCCTGTGGTATTGCATTCCACTCCTGCCTTTGACCATTACTAAAATCGCCTAACGTCTGAGGGTCATGAAGTCGTACCCAACAGTCCAATTGATCCCAAAGATGCTCGATTGGCAGCAAATCTGGCAAAAGTGGGCACCAGGGAAGAAGTCTGATGTTCTACTTCTCAAAGTCACGACAGATACTCATCACGTGACATCAGGCATTGTCTTGCTGGAATAACTGCAATCTGAAATTGGCGTTGAATAACGGGACAACAACAGCATTGAGAATTTTGTACCTATATAGCTACGCATTCGGATTACCATCAATGAAGATCAACTGCATTTGATGTGCAAGGAAATTCCTGCCCAAACCATTACTCGACCCCCGCCTAAACGGCCGCATCCCCACATGCAATCATGCCCTACCATCAGTGCTCCGTAGACAAAATTGATTCATCACTAAAAAGAACTGTTCTAACGCTGCTGAGTCCAGTGAACACGCTGATATACCCATTCCATTCGGACGGTATGATGACGTTGGGTAAGGATTTGTCTGTGGTATGGATGCCTACTTCCGATGTCGTGTTCAGCGAGTCTGTTGCGGAGAGTTTGTGCACTGATTCTATTGTTAGTTGTACCAGGAGTAATTGCTGCTATCCTTGTTCCTGGAAGAAAGTGATCCTGCAAGTGAGATGTCCTGATGTGGCGGTCTTGTCTAGGGGTCACAACTCTTGGTCGACCTGAACGTGGTCAGTGGGCAGTAGATCTAGTTGTTCTATACCTTCCAATGAGACTGTAAATAGTGGCCACAGTTACTCCAAACTCAGCAGTGAGCTCATCTGGAGGTATCCCAGCCTCATGCAAACCAATGGCATGCATCCTCTGATTTTCGGTTAACCTTGGTATTTTTTAAAATGTTGGAAGACAAAAACTAGTGTGTTTTCTCAATAACCCGGCCACTCTAGCACAACATACCACAAAGAAAATCGTCGGTCACCCATTCAATTTGACATTCTTGGGTAACACGTGCCATTTTGAAATCCATAGGCAAATTGTATACGGTTTTGTGGACAACAACATGTCATTAAACTCTTTGCACGACTTTTGTCCACAAAAATGCAACTTCAGTGCAGCTTATTTTGCAAAAATTGGTTGATGAATGTGATTTTAAAGTTTATTTGGCGAAAACCGATTGATCAATGTGATTTTGAGCAACTCAGCACTTTTGTGCACCCCTGGTGCCCATTTTTTGGTTGGATCCGGTGCCCAATCTTGGCGGCAATCTTCATGAATCTATTTTTGCCACACCACAATGCAGATTATTTGACAAAAATTGATTGATGAATGGGATTTTGAGCAACTCTGCACTTTTGAGCACCCCTGATGCACAAATTTGAAGGAGCAAATGACCAGTCTTGTGGCAATCTTCATGAATATGTTTGTGTCACAATTCAGTTTATTTGGCGAAAATTGGATGATGAATGTGATTTTATTTTTGACACACCAGGTGCCCAATTTGGGAATCATCTGTTGCCTAATCTTGGTGGGAATCTTCATGAATCTGTGCTACCCCAGAAATTAGTTTATTTTGCAAAAATCATTTGACAAATGCGATTTTGAGCAACTCGTCATACCCCCCCCCCTCCCACCCACCCCGGAGTAGATGTGCTGTTCTCAGTACTAACCTGGTGCTCAGTTCTGAACCCCAGTGTGGTACTGGTACGAACAACAGTGGAACCGATGGTACTTTGCAAACCCTGGTGAGGGGGAAGATATCCAGGTCTAGACATCTCCACCTTAACTTGTCCTAAAAATTCCAAAACATTGCCAGAATGGTTCTGTGATTGGTGTTTTCTAATTAACTGGTCATTATTTGATAGTTTCTGATTCAATAAAAATAATCTAACCTAACCTTAACATCGGGGGGAGGGGGAGGTAACCTACACTGGACATCTTCACCCAACTCCCCAAGATATTCATGAGATGTTTGTTATGCCCCCGAAAAAAATTTTTCGAGGAGTATATAGTGGAGGTCTCCGTCCGTCCGTCCGTCCGTCCGTCCGTCCATCCATCCATCTGTCCGTCCATCCATCCGTCCGTCCATCCGTCTGTCCATCTGTCCGTCTGTCCGTCCATCCGTCCGTATGAACATTTTGTATTATAACTCGAACATCAGTTGTCAGATTTTAATGTTCTTTGGTATGGTGATAGGGCAGCTTGGGGGAACGGATGCCCCTGTGCCTAGGGTTTCGTCCAACAAATCTTACAGGAGTTATGTCCCTTATTTACTTTTTCCATCCGTCCGTACGAACATTTTGTATTATAACTCGAATGTCAGTTGTCGGATTTTAATGTTCTTTGGTATGGTGATAAGGCAGCATGGTTGAACGGATGCCCTTGTACCTAGGGTTTTGTCCGACAAATCTTACAGGAGTTATGTCCCTTATTTACTTTGAAAATTGATGATTTTTTGGTTTCCTACCAATTAAAATTGTTTGGCTGAACCGATGAGTTTCAAATTTTATATGCTGATTACTCATGTTAAAGTACAGGTCAGTTTCAATTTGAGGTTTGACTAGGCAATATTTGATCCAGTTATGCCCCATTTTTCACTTGGAAAAGATGCAAGACCAGTTCTACTTTTTCACTGGTTTGAGAATTTTTAAAAAGTTATGTACTATTCCTATTTTTGCCTCTTTCAGTTATTATTCAATATGGCACCATTCAAGTCATCTGCAGTTATTTTTATAACTTTTTCTCTATTACTGACTCCTTAGTGCTCTTCTGCAATGTAGCAGCAGTGAAGCTGTTGTCTGTTGTTACAAAACATATTAACAAAATATAAGTAATAATTTTATTGGCACTTTACCATTCCTTACTGTTGTTCTGCAATGTAGTGTTGTTCTGCAATGTAGCAGCAGTGAGGCTGTTGTCTGTTGTTACAAAACATATGAACAAAATAATTATAACTAATAATAAATAGCTAATAATAATATTATTGGCACTTCGCCAACATACTTTTTGCAGATGGCTTGAATCCACCTTTGGGGGCATTAGCACATGCGTTAGTGTTGCTCGTGTTTTCATTGTTTGGATTTATGGCTGGGTAAAGGTTTAAATAATACCTATTTATTCTCTCTGAATTGTTCTTTGGCTTTTTGAGTGGTTAAGTGAGAAGATACTCAAGCCTGGACATCTCCAACACCTCAGCTTGTCTGATAAAGTCGGAAAAATTTCTGGAGTGCTTCAAAGATTCAGCTTTTTCTTCCTAATTCCCTGTTCTAAATTTTATACTATAACATTGAATGAATACTGCTTTTTTCATGTTTTCTTCAAACAGTGTTCCTGTGACTCCTTGAAAACCCTGGAGTACCCTGGAATTTTAAAACCCATTTTCAAGGCCTTTGAAAACTCTGGAAACTGTATTCCCCTACTGGAAAACCCTGGAAAATTTCGGTGTCAAAAAATGCATAACATAACATTTATTGGGAGAATAATCAGGCTATGGAATGGCCAAAATAATATGCAATATCTGCGTTTAGATATTTTCAGTAATTTTTGCCAATGTATTTGGAGTGTAAGCGGCTTTGTGATTGGCTATTAATATTAGTTTTGCCTATCAAATTGAGCATTCTATTCTGACAACACATGTTATACATGTTTATCGTGAAAGAAATCACTGCAGTATTTTAAGCTCACCAAAAAAGTTGTGTGAGCTTATGTCATGACGCGTCAGCGTCAACACTTGCGTCAAAGTTATTGTACCAGTCCACTTAGCTATGCACCTTATGCTGTGTTTCTATGGCTTACATTTACTCACAGACCCTTAACCAGTGATATTTTATTGAATTTTAGTGTTTTTGCAATGTTAGACATTTTTGTCAGTGTGGACCGGTATGCTGTGGCTTTCATATTTCATATTTGTGTTAAATGCATCAATATAAGATGACATTAACCCTTATTTGGACATTTTTCGGAGATTTTGGAGTTTTTTAATACAACATTAGACTTTTTGTCAGTGTGGACCAGTGTGGACTCAGAAAATTTCGGACCTGTTTTGCTGTATATGAGTGGAGTCTACCACCAGTATGCTGTGGCTTTCGTATTTCATATTTGTATTAAATGCATCAATATAAGATGACATTAACCCTTGGCCAGACATTTTTCGGAGATTTTTTACTTTTTTGATGCAATGTTAGACTTTTTGTCAGTGTGGACTTAGAAAATTTCTGACCTGTTTTACTATGCATGTACATGACTGGACACTTTTTGCAGATTTGTGATAAGCCTAGATTTATTGCATGCCATCTGTCGGTGAGCTAATGGGGATGGACACACCCCTCTTGTTATGTTTCAGTTATTGTGTTGAAGTAAATTCACAACAACAAAGGAGTCATCATAGCATTAAAATATCATTATGCCTGGAGGAAAGTGTAAATTTAATTCAAATTAGGAGACTAATTCTAGCTATTATGATTGGTTGGATGCAGTTTGTATAATTTGACATGGTTGGATGAAAGTATTAATGAACCTATTTATTTTTTTCCAAATGATTGTTGTTTTTGGCAATGTTAATTTGATAAGATTTGAGTAAATAAATGTTCAAATCTTCATCTGTCAGTTAAAATGTTTTTTGTGTTTTTTTTCAGTTGGTGGAAAAAGATATCCAGGGTGCATAGAGTCGTGTGTGTCTGGATTGTTGGAACAAAAAGGTTAGTTGGGAGAAGATATCCTTGGAAATCTCGCCTTGGGGGACATCCTATGATTCCCCCTCTCCCGATGAAAATATCCAGGGGGTAAATATCGCGGTATAGTTTTTTCACTTAACTCGCTTTTTACGCAACAAATTGGACGCATCTACCTGCCTAATTTTCAAATTAAGCAGTAGAAATTTTTTTTTTTTTTGAGCATTGTCAACAAAATCATATCATGTGACCCCTCATTCTAATGAGCTTGACCAGCTCATTCCAATGGGATGGGGGGGGGGGGGGTTGGAGGGGGGGGGGTCACATGACATGGTTTTGTTGAATTTGTTTGAACATTTTTAGAAATCAACAATTAAAATATAAAATTTGGATATCCTATGTGTTGGGTGATGCGTTAAGTGGATATCTCTTAAATCCTTCAAATTTACCATACCTTCAGTCATTGCAAATTTCACCCGTTAATTACAAATAAGTTAAAGAGCAACATTCTGATAACTGACTAGAGAATCTTATTAATTTGTCACAGAATTTTTCTCACATCTACTAAATTCCCTGCAGTTATAGACAGTTTTTGTACATTTGGGCACTCCTTGTACCAAATTTTCTTTTTGGCGGCAGGGGGGGGGGGGGGGGGGTAGGGACGAGGGGGGCTATGCCCAGTCTTGGACCAATTTTCATGAATTTACTTCTGCCACCCTCACAATGCAGTTTATTTGGGGAAAATTGACTGATGAATTCGATTCGGTGGCAATTTTAATTAATCTATTTGTGCCACCCAGCAATTCAGTTTATTTGTCAAAAATCGGTTGATGAATGCGATTTTGAGCAACTTGGCACTTTTGGGCACCCCTGGTTCCCAATTTCGAGAGGGTCCTTTGCGAAATTTTGGTGGCAATTTTTATGAATCTATTTCTGCCACCCCACAATGCAGTTTATGTGGTGAAAATGAATTTGCTTTTGAGCAATTTGGTCACTTTTTGACACCCAGGGTGGCCAAAATTTGAAAAGCTTTGATGCCAAATCTTCTTGGTAATCTTCATGAATTTATTTGTGGCACCCCACAATGCAGTTTATTTGGCAAAATCGATTGATGAATGCGATTTTGAGCAACTCTGCACTTTCAGGCACTTTTGGTGCCCAAATTTGGTGAGGGGGCCAATGCCCAATCTTGATGGCAATTTTCATGAATCTACTGTTGTGCCCCTCAACACCATTTATTTGGCAAAAATCGGTTGATGAATGTGATTTTGAGTAATTCTGCACTTTTGGGCACCCCTGGTACCCAATTTTGGGTGTGTACAATTCCCTATGGAAGCATTACTAATCTGTCTGCGCCATCCCACAATTTAGTTTAGTTGGTGAAAATCTGTTGGTGAATGTGATTTTCAGCACTCGGCACTTTTGGGTACTTCTGGTGCCAATGTAGTTTATTTGTTAAAAATCGATTGATGAATGCGATTTTGAGCAACTTTGCTCTTTTGGGTGCCCCTGGTGCCCAGGTTTGAGAGGGTCCTATCCCAAATTTTGGTGGCAATCTTTATGAATCTATTTGTGCCATCCCACAATGCAGTTTGGTTGGCAACAATTTGTTGATGAATGCGATTTTGAGCAGCTTGTTACTTTTTGGCACCCCCTGGTGCCCAATTTCGGGAGGTTCCGATGCCAATTTATAAACCAATTCAACCAATTTTCACCAAACAAATAAACTGCATTGTGAGGTTGGCAGAAATACATTCATGAAAATTGCTAAAAAATTGGGCATAGCTACCCCCCACCCCCCACACCCCCACCCCCAAAAGAAAATTTGGTACCAGGAGTGCCCAAATGTGACAAAAATGGATGTAAAAAATTCTGTGACAAATTAATAAGATTCTCTAGTCAGTTATCAGAATATTGCTCTTTAACTTATTTGTAATTAACGGGTCAAATTTGCAATGACTGAAGGTATGGTAAATTTAAAGGATTTAAGAGATATCCACTTAACCCATCACCCAATGCACAGGATATCTAAATTTTATGAATCCTGGTGCCCAATTTTGTGAGGGTCCAGTGCCCAATCTTTGTTAGAAGCTTAATGCCACCCCAGAATGTAATTTATTTAGTGAAAATCAGTTAATGAATTTGTTTTTTACCGAATCAGCCCCTTTGGGCACTCTTGGTCCCCAAATTCGATGAGAGCCCCATGCCCAGTCTTGATGGCAATCTTCATGAATCTATTTGTGCCACCACACAATGCAGTTTATTTTGTGAAAATCAATGGTTGAATTAGATTTTAGCAACTTTGCACTTGTTGGCACTCCTGGTGCCCAATTTTGGAAGAGTCTGTTGCCCAATCTTCATCGCAGTCTTCATGAATCTATTTGTACCACCCCCATAATGCTGTTTATTTAGTGAGAATTCATTGATGGAAGAGATTTTTAGCTCAACTTGACAAAGTCAAGGTGAGCTATTGCCATCACTTCTCATCCATTGGCGTACGTACGTATGTACGGGCATACGTATGTCCACAATTTACTTTGGCACACCTCACAGGTCGCATTTATGATCAGATCACTTTGAAACTTGGTATACCTGTTTGGGGTGACCTCTAGGTGGGAGCTATCAATTTTCTTCAATTTCCCCCCAAAAATGTTGCCGCGGCCAATGTTCTTAGAACTTACTTTAGTCAGACGTCAATATTTCCCTTTGGCACACCCTGCAGGGCACATTTATGATCGGATTGCTTTGAAACCTGGCATGCTTGTTTGGAGTTACCTCTAGATGGGAGCTATCGATTTTCTTCCATTTCCGTCAGTTTCCGTCAAAAAAAAAAGTGCCGCAGCCAATGTTCTTAGAACTTAGTTTAGTCAGACCTCAATATTTTCCTTTGGCCCTAGGGGGGTTTGATCATCCCCTACTAGGCGGGTCCTCAGGTGGCGGATAGAGGATGGCCTGCTCAGTTGGGCAGGTTTGCTAATTTCTGATTGGCAGGTTTGCTCAATTGAGCTGGTTCGCTGCGGAATATACGAATACGCAGCCCTGGACCAAAATGATCAATCCTGCTAATACCATCTGGCAGGCACCTTGTTCTCCCGTGAGGTGCGTTCCGAAGGCCCCGAAAGAAGGAATCCTGGCAGCTGAGGACACAGGCCCCGGTTAGGGCAGTCTCCAAGGATGGGGATCAGGTCGTAAACTTTGTTTGGCCCTGGTCTCCATTTTTAGCTCACCTGAGCGAAGCTCAGCGGGAGCTTTACTGATCGTGATCCGTCTGTCGTCCGTCGTCCATCCGGCGTTAACTTTACATTATCGACTTCTCCTCCTAAATCACTAGCCCAATTTTATTCAAATGTTGGCTAAATATTTATTACCTAATGCCAATTCAGATTTGTTCAAATGAAGTTGCCCCTCCTCCTGGGTGGGGCCACACCCCCAAGGGGCACCAAAATCTTTGAAAATCTTCTTCCCAAGAACCAGCAGTAGCAGACACTTGATATATGGTATGCAACTTTCTTTTGAGGTGTAGACTCAGATTTGTTCAAGAGAAGTTCGAGGGATAATATTTGGCGTCGTTATGGGAGGGGCAAAAATTTTGGCCCCGCCCTAAATTTCTATTTTCTGAACCGAGAGGCCGATTTGAAGCAAATTTAATGTGAGGACTTATTGGGTCACAAGTACTTGATTTATGCCAAAAAAAAAATTTCCCGCAGCCCCGTGGGAACCTCAGGAGCTGAAAAATAGAAAAAAAATTAAAACGCCTATATCTGCAAAACTGCACAGCACCGAGAATTTTTTATTTGGTGTGAAGCTTCCTTAGGACCAACAGAAAGGATTGGTAAAAAAAAAATTGCCATCGGTTTTATCATACGTTACAGTTTCAGGACTTTGAAAAAGTGCTGAGTCAGCACTTTTTAACACTGTAGGCAATGGGAAAAACATTAAAAAATCTTCTTCTCCAGATCCAGCAGGCAGAATCTTTTGATATTTGGTATGCAACATTGTAGGGTGGATCTGATTCAAGTTTGTTCAAATTGGCCCCCTGGGTTCATATTTGGGCTCAGTATAGGAGCCCGATTTCGAATTTAGTGCATTTCAGGCAAATTTCTTAAAAAATCTTCTTCTCCAGATCCAGCAGGCAGAATCTTTTGATATTTGGTATGCAACATTGTGGGGTGGATCTGATTCAAGTTTGTTCAAATCGGCCCCCTGGGTTTATATTTGGGCTCAGTATAGGAGCCCAAATTTGAACTTACTGCATTTCAGGCAAATTTCTTTGAAAATCTTCTTCTCCAGATCCAGCTGGCAGAATCTTTTGATATTTGGTATGCAACATTGTGGGGTGGATCTGATTCAAGTTTGTTCAAATCGGCCCCTTGGGTTTATATTTGGGCTCAGTATAGGAGCCCAACTTTGAACTTAGTGCATTTCAGGCAAATTTCTTTGAAAATATTCTTCTCAAGATCCAGCAGGCAGAATCTTTTGATATTGGGTATGCAACATTGTGGGGTGGATCTGATTCACGTTTGTTCAAATCGGCTCCCTGGGTGTATATTTGGGCTCAGTATAGGAGCCCAAATTTGAACTTGGTGCTTTTCAGGCAAATTTCTTAAAAAATCTTCTTCTCCAGATCCAGCAGGCAGAATCTTTTGATATTTGGTATGCAACATTGTGGGGTGGATCTGATTCTATTTTGTTCAAATCGGCTCCCTAGATTCATATTTGGGCTCACTATAGAAGCTCGAATTCGAACTTAGTGCATTTCAGGCAAATTTCTTCAAAAATCTTCTTCTCCAGATCCTGCAGGCAGAATCTTTTGATATTTGGTATGCAACATTGTGGGGGGATCTGATTCCAGTTTGTTCAAATCGGCCACCTGGATTCATATTTGGGCTCACTATAGAAGCCCAAATTCGAACTTAGTGCATTTCAGGCAAATTTCTTCAAAAATCTTCTCCAGATCCAGCAGGCAGAATCTTGTGATATTTGGTATGCAACATTGTGGGGTGGATCTGATTCAAGTTTGTTCAAATCGGCCCCCTGGGTTTATATTTGGGCTCAGTATAGGAGCCCAAATTTGAACTTAGTGCATTTCAGGCAAATTTCTTTGAAAATCTTCTTCTCAAGATCCAGCAGGCAGAATCTTGTGATATTTGGTATGCAGCATCCTTAGGGGGGTGAGATTCAAGTTTGTTCACGCCATGTCCCTAGGTCCATATTTGGGCTCACTGTGGGAGCTTGAATTGTAACTTTGTTCGAAATGAGGAATTTTCTTAAAAAATCTTCTTCTTCAGATCCAGCAGTCGGAATGGTTTGATATGTGGTGAGTAGCATCCTTGGGGGGAGGGGGGGGGGGAGGGGGGATTCAAGTGTGTTAAAGCCAAGTCCATGGGTCCATATTTGGGCTCCCTGTGGGAGTCCAAATTATAACTTAGTCAATATGAGGAATTTTTCTTTAAAAATCTTCTTCTTCAGATTCAGCAGTTGGAATGTTTTGATATTCGGCATGGAGCAACCTTAGGGGGCTGAGATTCAAGTTTGTTCAAGCCAAGTCCCTTGGTTCATATTTGGGCTCACTATGGGAGCCTGAATGACAACTTAGTTCAAAATGAGGAATTTTCTTTAAAAATCTTCAGATCCAGCAGATGAATGCTTTTGATATTTTTTATGCAGCATCCTTAGGGGGGTAAGATTCAAGTTTGTTCAAGCCATGTCCCTAGGTCCATATTTGGGCTGATTGTGGGAGCTCAAATTGTAACTTTTTTCAGAATGAGGAATTTTCTTTAAAAATCTTCTTCTTCAGATCCAGCAGTCGGAATGTTTTGATATTTGGTGTGCAGAATCCTTAGGGGTGTGAGATTCAGGTTTGTTAAAGCCAAGTCCCTGGGTTCATCTATGGGCTCCCTGTGGGAGCCCGAATTATGACTTAGTTCAATATGAGGAATATTCTTTAAAAATCTTTTTTTAGATCCACTGGTCAGAATATTTGGATATTTGGTTTCAGCTTTTCTTAGGAGGAGCAGATGCAACTTGTGGAAATCAATTCTCTGGGTTGATATTTAGGCTACCATGTCAGGTGAGCGCCCACAGGCCCCCTGGGGCCTCTTGTTTCAGATAATGTCCAATACACTGCTTTGGCCCCAATTTTGGGAGTAGACGGATGGTCGGATGGCCCGTTCTGACCAATCGGGAGCCCCCAACCCCAAAAATATCGGGCGTCACGTCGGAGGGGGGGGGGGGGGGGGGGTCATTGGGCGGTCATTCAACCGGCCATTTCTTTTATTTGGGATTTAACACACTACTACTCTATACAGCCTTTTAGTGATCTTAATACTTGTTTAACAGCTTTCGTTTTATTGCGCTGTCTGCGTTGCTCATCAGAAGTAGTTCTTCATGTACTCGTTTTTAATGAAATGGTTGGTTGAATGGCTGCCATGACTTGGCACTTTCCATAAACATTCGACAGGTCAATCCTCCAGCGGTATGCAATAGCATCAACGCTGGGGGAGTATGCTGTTCATGTACTTTTGGTGTTGTTTGCTGGAATTCCGCGACGTAACCCCTAAGGTTGGGCTCAGAATAAGGGTGAGAGCCATGAACAGAAGAATTGTAATACACTACAACATGGAAAATCAAACTCACAAAATACAAAAACGGGGATATTCTGATTCTGACTCTGACTCTGAACAAGTAATCAATCAATGTAATTCTTGGCCAAAATTTGTTATTATATATTCTGATGAAGAAGGGAAATAGGCAACCAACTTAAATCCATTTGGTCTGGAGAAGGCTATCAAAGGAATTGCAGGCACTGTCAACAATGTGAAGAAATTACGATCAGGAGGGCTGTTGATAGAATGCAACAGAGAAAACCAGGCAAAAAATTTATTGCAGACAACCAAACTATTAGATTTAAAGGTCAAAGTTTCCCCCCATAGGACATTAAATAGCAGCAAAGGTGTGGTAAGAACTAAAGAATTCTCTGGCATAGATGAATTAGAAATTAAAACAGAATTAAAATCACAAGGTGTTAGTGAAGTAAAAAGAATAGAGATACGAAAAGATGGAATCACAGTAAAAACAAACACATATATATTTACATTTGAAACTGTAAAACATCGAAATCTATCAAGGTCGGTTACATGAACATCAAAGTGGATTTGTATATTCCAAATCCACTTCGATGCTTCAAATGTAAAAAATATGGCCATGGACAAAATAGCTGCAGAGGAAAAGAAACATGTTATAAATGTGGTCAACAACACCAGGACCCATGTAATAACACCGTCAATTGCTGTAACTGCCAGGGCAACCATACTGCATCATCCAAGGATTGCCCTGTATAGAAAAAAGAAAAATATATACAAAAAGTTAAATGTGAGAAACAGATAAGTTTTAAAGAAGCCAGAGAAATAGTTACAGCAATGCCTGGTATGAGTTCGTCAACAACATATGCAACCATAGTCACTCAAAAAGTTCACACTAAATCTATTGCGTGCCAGACACAACATACTTGGTTGAACGACAGTGTTCTGCCAACTTTGATAGACCCTTTTACAATTTCACAATCTCAAGAAACCGAACCGAAATCAACTCAAACTCCGACCACTACACCAAAAACAGCAGAAAAATCAAACAACAATATGAAGAAAGATCCAAATAAAACTAAAACAATTGAGATTAAAGGAAAAGAAACAAAACCAGACCAGAAAAAAGATCAAACTAAACCACAACCAGAACTACAAAATCTTAGTCAGAGTCAGAGAAGGAAATATAACAGAGAGCAAAAGTACAAAGATAAGGAACAGCAAAAGTTAACTTCAAACAGAACTCCAAAATATCAAAAAAATGTTTCTTCACACATATTCGAAGGCTTGCAAGATATGGATGTTGATGAAAGCATCAACACCACCTTCTCGAGCAAAATGAACACGACTTCGTCTCAGGGAGGGTCTTCAAACAGAAAATCTCCTAGGAAACCTCTTGATGTAATTTCGCCCATACGTCCACCGTCCAAATCTCCAATCAAACATGGATAATACAAATAATACGAAATTAATACAATGGAATTGCCGAGGTTTTAAGGCAAATTTTAATGAACTTGGCCTTTTATGTCAAAAATATAAACCTACAGCTTTTTGCTTACAGGAAACACTCCTGAAGAAACCTAACACAAATGATCATTCTGTTTTCAAGGGTTATACCTCGTATAATGCTTGGGCAGATGAAAATGACCTTCATGTATGGGGATCGTCTATCTTAGTCAGAAACGACATTATTCACAGTTCTGTACCTTTACAATCAAATGTACAGGCTGTAGCAATATGCCTGACCTTAAACAAGACAGTCACGTTATGTTCAATTTATGTGTCTCCAAATAAACAACTTCATCTGACTGATCTTGAACATTTGATTCATCAACTCCCAACTCCGTACATTTTGTTGGGTGATTTTAACGCTCATAGCCCTCTTTGGGGTGATTCCTGCGCAAAGAAGACCTGAAAGGCAAAACAATAGAAGAACTGGTTACAAAATATGACTTGTGTTTGTTTAATGATGGGTCAGATACTTACCTGCACCCCGCATCCGGTTCATACACATCAATTGATCTTACAATTGCATGCCCTTCTATCTTCCTTGATTTCTCTTGGAAGGTAGAAGATGACTTGTGCGGGAGTGATCACTTTCCAATTGTGTTAGAAAGTGTAGTTTCGGCAAATGATGAGAGAGTGCCCCAGAGGAACTTTAAAAAGGCTGACTGGGACACTTTCTCATCACTTTGTTCTGAACGCCTCACACGGGAGAAATTTCAGGATAGTGATGATCAAATAAAACATTTTACAAACGAGTTGCTTGATATTGCAAACACAGTCATCCCTAAAACCTCGGCAAATACGAAACGTTTCACCAAACCATGGTTTGATAATGAAAGCAAACAGGCTACAAAGGACCGTAAGAAAACTGAACGGGAATTTAACAAGTCACCATCTACACATAATTTGGATAGGCTACGCATAAATCGGGCAAAAACAAGACGACTTATAAAACAAAAAAAGAAAAATTCTTGGGAAACTTATGTTTCTAAAATTAACCAAAACACGCCTATCACTAAAATTTGGAAAATGATTAAAAAGATTAAAGGAAAAGAAACAAAATCAACTGTACAACACCTGAAGGAAAACAACACGCTAATTACATCTAAAACAGAAATTTCAAACACTTTGGCCTCCACATTTTCGAAACATTCGTCGTCTGAAAATTGTATTCCAGAATTTATCAAAATTAAAAAACAGCAAGAAAAACAAAAGATCAAATTTACCTCCAACAATCTAGAGGATTACAATGAACCTTTCTCTATGGAAGAGTTACATAACTCTTTACATAGAGCAAAGGATACTGCCACTGGTCCCGATGACATACATTACAAACTTTTAAAGCATCTGCCACAAACATCTCTAGAACTTTTATTATCAATTTTTAATGGCATTTGGGTGACTGGCCAGTTTCCACCATCCTGGCGTAAAGCAACTATAATTCCTATTCCTAAGCCTGATAAAGATCACAGCAATCCAAGCAATTACAGGCCTATTGCCTTAACCAGTTGTCTGTGCAAAACCATGGAGAGGATGATCAATGATCGGCTCGTCTGGTTTCTGGAATCGAACAATCTGCTTGCGGATGTTCAGTGTGGTTTCAGAAACCAGAGAAGTACTGTGGATCATTTGGTCAGGCTTGAAACGTTTATTAGAAATGCCTTTGCTAGAAAAGAACATGTGGTCGCCATCTTCTTTGATCTAGAGAAGGCATATGATACAACGTGGACGTATGGGATTTTAAAAGATCTTTTTAACATGGGGTTGAGAGGACGTATGCCTTTTTTTATTGGAAACTTTTTAAAGGACCGCCAGTTTCAGCTTTGTGTTGGGTCAACGTTATCTGATCCTCACGAGCAGGAATTTGGGGTTCTTCAGGGTAGTATTTTATCTGTTACCCTGTTTTCGGTTAAAATTAATAATATCATCGATGCAATTGAGAATATGGTAGATTCTTCATTGTATGTCGATGATTTTTTAATCTGTTGTAGCAGTAAAAATATGAATGCTATCGAGCGCAAACTTCAGCTGTGTTTGAATAGGATTCAAAAATGGGCCACAGAAAATGGTTTTAAATTTTCCAAGTCAAAAACGAATTGTGTTCATTTTTGTAAATTTCGGAGACATCACCTCGATCCGGAGTTAAAAACTAATGGGAGTCCTATTAAAGTTGTTAAGGAAGTGAAATTCTTAGGTTTCTTGTTTGACAACAAACTGAATTTCACTTCCCACATAAAACAGCTAAAAGTTAAATGTAAGAAAGCTCTGAACCTGCAGAAAGTTGTTGGTAGTGCCGATTGGGGTGCTGACCAAAAAACTTTGCTCCATCTGTATAGATCACTTGTTCGGTCAAAATTATATTACGGTTGTGTAGTTTACGGTTCTGCAAGGAAATCATATCTCAAACCACTTGATGCAATTCATAATAGTGGTATTAGAATTAGTCTAGGGGCTTTTCGAACATCCCCTATAGACTTGATGCTTGTTGAAGCAGAGGAACCTTCTCTTGAGAAGCGCAGAATTAAATTGTCTCTCCAATATGTGTCTAAACTTTTGGCCAATCCTTCAAATCCTGCTTATAATTGTGTTTAAGAACCTCAAAATGTTGATTTCTTTAACCGCCACCAGAAACATATTCCTCCATTGGGAATTAGAATTAAACCCCACATAGAGTCCACCAAAATTGAACCACATACAATAAAAGAAAATCGTAAAACATATTCCTCCTTGGCATCTTAAAAAACCTACAGTTATTTTGGACCTTGCTTCTACCAAAAAATCTGATACCAATTCCTTGTAGTTCAAACAAAAATATGCCGAAATAAAGTCCAAGTATAGTACATATACAAGGATCTATACAGATGGATCTGAGGATGGTGACAAAGTATCATCAGCTGCTGTTACTGGTGATCATGTCACCTCAATCAGAATACCGAATCAGAGTTCTATTTTCACAGTTGAAGTTAAAGCTTTACAACTCGCTCTTGAACATATCGAGAATGCTCAGGAAAAGAAGTTGATTATTTTTTCCGAGTCTCTTTCCTCTTTCCTTACTCTACTCAACCCCAAGTTGAAGAACCCTCTAGTTTTGGAACTTTGTGAGAAGTTAACAACTCTCATGTCTGACCAATATGACATCGTGTTTTGCTGGTTACCTGGACATGTAGGTATCGCTGGTAACACCAGGGCAGACAGTGCAGCAAAACAGGCTTTAACAAAGCCTCTCACTGATTTTAACATCCCTTTCAGTGATTTCAAACCACATATTAGTAGCTACATCAAATCTATGTGGCAGGCGGAATGGGATGGGGCTACTGACAAGCTTCATCGCTTCCGTCCAACTGTTTCTGATCACTACCCATCTAGTAACCTTTGTAGAAAAGATCATGTTATTCTGACACGATGTCATATTGGTCATACAAGACTAACACATTCCTTTCTGTTAGAGGGTAATTTGCGAGCTGAGTGCGTTCCATGTCAGCAGGTGTTGTCAGTGGAACACATTCTTATACATTGCACTGATTTTAAGCTTGTTAGAGGGCAGTACTTCACAGCTGGATCCCTTAGAGATCTATTTTATAATACGAGCCCACACAAAATTGTGTCATTTCAAAAAGTAATCAACCTTTTTACAAAATTTTAAAATTGTTTTTATTCTTTTAATCTTGAATCATCAAGTCTCAGTTCCTCAGGTTGATTTATAATGTATTTTCTTATCTCATTACTCATTGCTTTTCTAATCATTTTTGTCTCTGAAATGTCTTGTGTGGTTATTTTTATTTTTATTCAATTTTTACTTCATTCTTGATAATGACTTTTTATATACCTCTGTTTTCTCGCCACGATATAGCCCTAGCTGCTGATTTGGCGTTAAGCACCAATAAATAAGTATAATTTTCCTTTGGCACACCCTACAGGGCACATTTATGATCGGGTTGCTTTGAAACCTGGCATGCTTGTTTGGGGTGACCTCTAGATGGGAGCTATCGATTTTCTGCCATTTCCGTCTGTCAAAAAATGCTGCCACTGGTAACAACCGTTGAACTTAGTTTAGTCAGGCATCAATATATTCCTTTGGCATGCCCGACAGGGCACATTTATGATCTGATCTTTTTGAAACTTTGTATGCTTGTTTGGGGTTACCTCCAGATGGGAGCTAACGATTTTCTTCGATTTCCATCAAAAAATGTTGCCAGTGGCAATGACCTTCGATGAACTTAGTGCAGTTATGCATCAATATTTCACTTTTGGCACACCCTGCAGTGCACAGTTTTGACCAGATCACTTTGAAACTTGGTATGCTTGTTTGGGGTGAGCTCTAGATGAGAGCTATCGATTTTCTTCCATTTCCTTCAAAAAATGTTGGGCAGCATTCTTAGAACTTAGTTTAGTCAAACCTCAGTATTTCCCTTTGTCACACCCTACAGGGCACATTTATGATCAAATTGTTTTGAAACCTGTCATGTTTGTTTGGGGTGACTTCTACATGGGAGCTATTGATTTTCTTTCGTTTTTCGTCAAAAAATGTTGCCACTGGCAACAACCTTTGAACTTAGTTTAGTCAGGGATCAACATATTCCTTTGGCACGCCCTACGGGGCACATTTATGATCAGGACGGTTTGTTTGAAACTTGGTGTGTTTGTTTGGGGTTACCTCTAGATGTGAGCTTTCGATTTTCTTCCATTTCTGTCAAAAATAGTTGCCATTGGCAACAACCTCTGATGAACTTAGTTAAACTTAGTGCAGTTAAGCATCAATATTTCCCTTTGACACACCCTGCAGGGCACATTTATGATTGGATCGCTTGCAAACTTGGTATGCTTGTGTGGGGTGACATCTATATGGGAGCTGTTCCATTTTCTTCCATTTCTGTTAAAAAATGTTGCCACTGACCTTTGAACTTAGTTTAGTCAGACCTCAATATTTCCATAAAAAATTATTGTCATTATCGCCAGCCTTTGAACTTACTGCATTTGTGCATCAACTTATCTCTTTTGCATTCTCTGCAGGGTATATTTATGAATTTCCATAAAAAAACAAAAACAAAAACATTGTCACAAGCAGTGACCTTCTACTTAGTGTATTTGTGCATTAACATCTTCCTTTGGCATGCCTCAGAGGGCACATTCGTTATCAGGTTGTTTTGAAACTTTGTATGCTTATGCAGGGTGACAAAGATAGGAGCTATTGATTTTCTTTTCATTTCCATCTAAAACTGTTGCTGTTAGCAACAATCTTTGAATTTATTGCATTTGTGCATCAACATTCTTCTTTAACATGGCCTACAGGCCACATTTATCATAGGATTGTTTTTATCCCCGCATTTGAAAGGGATATATTGGTTGTCTCCGTCCATCCATCCGTCCGTCCATCCGTCCGTCCGTACGTCCGGGAATGGTTTCCGGCGAAAAACAACTAGGGGTTTCAATTCAAAACATTGAAAGTGTGTTCATGTTCATTCATAGGGTCTGTAGATGTGCATAAAGGTTTTGGATTTTTGATTCGGCCCTGGGGGGCGTAAGGGGCACCACTTTTGTCGTTAGAGGAATGGTTTCCGGCGAAAAACTCCTAGGGGTTTCAATTCGAAACATTGAAAGTGTGTTCATGTTCATTTATAGGGTGTGTAGATGTGCATAAATGGTTTGGATTTTTGATTCGGCCCTCGGGGGCATGAGGGGCACCACTTTTGTCGTTAGAGGAATGGTTTCCGGCGAAAAACTCCTAGGGGTTTCAATTCAAAACATTGAAAGTGTGTTCATGTTCATTCATAGGGTCTGTAGATGTGCATAAAGGTTTGGGATTTTTGATTCGGCCCTTGGGAGCGTAAGGGGCACTACTTTTGTCATTAGAGGAATGGTTTCCGGCAAAAGACTCCTAGGGGTATCAATTCAAAACATTGAAAGTGTGTTCATGTTCATTCATAGGGTCTGTAGATGTGAATAAAGGTTTTGGATTTTTTATTCGGCCCTCGGGGGCGTAAAGGGCACCACTTTTGTCGTTAGAGGAATGGTTTCCGGTGAAAAACTCCTAGGGGTTTCAATTCGAAACATTGAATGTGTGTTCATGTTCATTCATAGGGTCTGTAGATGTGCATAAAGGTTTTGGATTTTTGATTCGGCTCTGAGGGGCGCAAGGGGCACCATTTTTGTCATTAGAGGAATGGTTTCTGGCGAAAAACTGCTAGGAGTTTCAATTCGAAACACTGAAAGTGTGTTCATGTTCATTAGTAGGGTCTGTAGATGTGCATAAAGGTTTTGGATTTTTGATTCGGCCCTGAGGGGTTCAAGGAGCACCATTTTTGTCGTTAGAGGAATGGTTTCCAGAGAAAAACTCCTAGGGGTTTCAATTTGAAACACTAAAAGTGTGTTCATGTTAATCAATAGGGTCTGTAGATGTGCATAAAGGTTTGGAGTTTTGATTCGGCCCCGAGGAGCGCAAGGGGCACCACTTTTGTCGCTAGAGGAATGGTTTCCGGCGAAAAACTCCTAGGGGTTTCAATTCGAAACTTTGAAAGTGTGTTCATGTTCATTCATAGGGTCTGTAGATGTGCATAAAGGTTTTGGATTTTTGATTCGGCCCTGAGGGGCGCAAGGGGCACCATTTTTGTCATTAGAGGAATGGATTCCGGCGAAAAACTGCTAGGAGTTTCAATTCGAAACACTGAAAGTGTGTTCATGTTCATTTGTAGGGTCTGTAGATGTGCATAAAGGTTTTGGATTTTTGATTCGGCCCCGAGGGGCGCAAGGGGCACCATTTTTGTCGTTAGAGGAATGGTTTCCGGAGAAAAACTCCTAGGGGTTTCAATCTGAAACACTGAAAGTGTGTTCATGTTAATCAATAGGGCCTGTAGATGTGCATAAAGGTTTTGGATTTTTGATTCGGCTTCGAGGGGCACAAGGGGCTCCATTTTTGTCGTTAGAGGAGTGGTTTCCGGCGAAAAACTCCTAGGGGTTTCAATTTGAAACACTGAAAGTTTGTTCATATTCATTAATAGGGTTGTAGATGTGCATAAAGGCTGTGGATTTTTTATTCAGCTTCGAGGGGCACAGGGGGCACCATTTTTGTTGTTAGAGGAATGGTTTCCGGCGAAAAACTCCTAGAGGTTTCAATTCGAAACACTGAAAGTGTGTTCATCTTCATTAATAGGGTCTGTAGATATGCATGAAGGTTTGGGATTTTTTATTCGGCCCCAAGGGGCGCAAGGGGCCCCATTTTTGTCTGGAATGGTTTCCAGAGAAAAACTCCTAGGGGTTTCAATTCAAAAACATTGAAAGTGTGTTCGTGTTAATCAATAGGGCCTGTAGATGTGCATAAAGGTTTTGTATTTTTGATTCAGCTTCGGAGGGCACAAGGGGCACCATTTTTGTCGTTAGAGGAATGGTTTCCGGAAAAAAAACTCCCAGGGTTTCAATTCGAAACACTGGAAGTGTGTTCATGTTAATCAGTTGGGTCTGTAGATGTGCATAAAGGTTTTGAAGTTTTTGATTCGTCTTCGAGGGGTGCAAGGGGCACAATTTTTGTCGTTAGAAGGATGGTTCCCGGAGAAAAACTCCTAGTGATTTCAATTCAAAACATTGAAAGTGTGTTCATGTTTATTCATAGGATCTGTAGATGTGCATAAAGGTTTTGGATTTTTGATTCAGCCCTCGGGGGTGCAAGGGCCACCACTTTTGTCGTTAGAGGAATGGTTTTCAGTGAAAAACTCCTAGGGGTTTCAATTTGAAACACTAAAAGTGTGTTCATGTTAATCAATAGGGTCTGTATATGTGCATAAAAGTTTTGGATTTTTGATTTGGCCCCAAGGGGTGCAAGGGGCACCATTTTTGTCGTTAGAGGAATGGTTTTTGGAGAAAAACTCCTAGGGGTTCAATTCGAAACACTAAAAGTGTGTTCATGTTAATCAATAGCGTCTGTATAAAGGTTTTGGATTTTTGATTCGGCCCCGACAATATTCTCAAATGTGAATGTGGAGATAAACTATAGTGTGCTTTGCACACAAATGACACCCCTCTAGTTTGAACTTGGTGTGCTCATTAGGCAAGACCTTTAGAGAAGAGCTATTGATAAGGATTCATTTCTGTGAAAAAAGTTTACAATAACCTCTGAACATACTGCATTTGTGTATCAACATTCTTTCTTTTGCCAGTCTTACAGTTTACATTTAAAAATGCATAGATTACTCTGACGTTGTGCACACACAATGCTGTTATGTTGAAATTTCATCAGATAACATTGGTACCAATTATCTTGAATTTTGCCATTTCATTTATAACTTACCAAGTTCAAGTTTGTCAAGTTGAGCTACAGTGTCATTGACACTTTCATTATTTGTGCCACCCCACAATGTAGTTTATTTGTGAAAAATTGATTGATGAATGCAGTTTCAAGCAACCCACAATGCAGTTTGTTTGGAGAAAATCAGTTGATGAATGCGATTTTTAGCTGCTTTGCAATTCTGGGTGATGAATGCGATTTCAACATTTTGGGGAACCCCTAGTGCCCCCAAAATGGGAGGTTTGAATGGCCACTCTTGGAGGTATTCTCCATGAATCTGTTTGTGCTGGCCCACAGTGCAGTTTATTAGACAAAAATCTGTTGATGAATGCGATTTTGAGCAACTCTGAACTTTTGGGCACCCGCAGTGTGCAATGTTGTGAGGGTCCTTTGCCAAATCTTGGTGGAAATCTCGGTGAATCTATTTGTGTCACACCACAATGCAGTTTATTTGGTGAAAATTTGTTGATGAATGCAATTTTAAGCAACTCGTCACTTTTCGGCACTTCTGGTGCCCAAATTTGTTGATGAGCCAATGCCCTGTCCTGGTATCAATCTTCATAATCTATTTGTTTGGAGAAAATCAGTTGATGAATGCGATTTTTAGCTGCCTTGCACTTTTGGGCACCCCTCCTATTCAATTTTGGTAGAGTTTGATGCCCAATTTTGGTAGCAATCTAAATGAACACAATGCATTTTATTTTGCAAACATCAGTTTATGAATGCGATTTTGAGCAACTTGGCACTTTTGGGAACCGTGGTGCCCAATGTACAGAGGGTCTAATGCCCAGTCTTAGTGGCAATCTTCATGAATCTATTTGTTCCATCCCTCAATGCAGTTTACTTTTTGAAAATTTGGTAGATGAATGCTATATTTTTATACTGTACCAATGACCCAGACTTAGCTGGTGCTAAACTCTTTAATTCAGGACCATACACAAATTTTGTCCCCCAAATCCCCAAAATTTGCATCAAAAACCGAAAATTACATGTCCTATATGGTCCTCCATACATTTACTCCTCTGCGCATGCGTAGTGTCAAGGAGGTCTCGAAATTGGCGCCAATTATTATTCTTTGTTTGGCCCTCAAAACAGTTACACTTCACTGTTATTTGTGCTTCCAAATCTCAGTTTTCATGATGCCAGACACATTTTGATGAGAGAAATGGTGGAAATAAAGAGGAAATACAAGGAATAGAGGAAAAAATAGTGCAAGAAAATGTTCAGGGCTGTAACTTATAATTATTTTACGAAATTATTTCATGTTGCCTTTTTTCAAGGCATGGCCCTGTTGTTGTCATTCTTGCTATGAATGTACCATTGTTTGATCAGTGTTTCCTCTCTACCTTCCTTATTCCCCCCTAGCTATTCTCCCATGTTTGGGCTTATATTTTGTAATGTTTATTACTAAAATTTGTTGGGAGTTTTGGCTTGGTAACAGAATTTTTTCTGTTTTTTCCCCATGTTTACGTCCTCACCCTAGGGGTGTGTAGGCGTTTTGGTCTGCATCTACCATCTGATGTTCTACAGTTTCTTCTCTGGAAGCCTCTGTTTTGCATCAGATAGTGTTTTAAATTGGTAACTGATTTCGGGCCAGGTTTTTCAATGCCTGGAGTCATGTTTCCGGTTTGTTGACACTTTTGCTTAGATTGACAACAGTTACTGCTGATAGTGATTACTTGTCTTCTGCATCACTTATTTCATAGCAAGATACATTAATATTGTCCGTAAGTGTTACATTAATTTTTTCAAAATGAATTTAAATTTGTGTCCACATGTAGGCTGTTTTTGGGATCCATTGGGCTCAGGGTTCCCATTGGGAACTTGGGCTCTTCTGAAAAAAATTTTTCTTTTCGAATCATTATTTTGTAATGATTATAATGGATTGTTTTATTATGTATCTTTATTTTCAAGGATTAGTGCGAGTAATATGATTGTTTTCCTTTTTTCACAATGAATGATTATTGTTCAAATTGTAATAGGAGGAAATCTTCCTCTGATTCTCATGATCTCTGTACTAATTGTACTCAATGTACTCGCACTGATCTTTATTCTGTGTGTTTCAAATGGGACGACAAACGTTGACGTGTGTCACGGTATGTTGTTACTGGAGAGAGGGCCATGTCGGTCCTCTCTCTGCAGAGTCACTCTGGTCTTTCACTCTCTTTTTCAGAGGAACAAGAACAGTGTGATATTTCCGTGATGTCGTCCAGAAGTGTGCCTCCGTCGTCACAAACAAGCGAAGAGCTAGCGGCAAAAGTGCTCATGGAGATCTGTCAATTACCCGAAAGGAGTTCAAAGGGGTTGATGTCCGCTAACTCGCCCAGTGTCGCGTCCATTCACCGAATGGGTCAGCACCAGGGTTAGTCCATTGCGGTCCAGGAGAGAGAGTTGGGTGTTGTGAGCACTATAAAACTTCCACGTGCACACCCAGTGACGACAGAAAGGAGGATGGATCGGAGGAAGCCTGATAGTCCGGTTTTTAGCTTGTCCAGCTCGGCACCAGCTGCAAGCGAGAGAGGTCCCTCTATCATACAGCAGCATCTGGGACCAGATGTTGTAGTTCGTAGCATTTCGCAGTCGGAGCATACGTCCGCCGCTCGGGACACTCCGGTATATAGGCAGTCTGGCGAGGCTACCTATAAGGCTTCCTCATCCTCACGGCAGCACACACGACCACACCTTGGCTACGTGACCAGTGAGATACAGTCAGCTTCGCCGACCAGGGATTCCACGGCGACCAGGTCATGCCATCTGGTAGCCAGGGATATGAGGCCTTCTACATCCGGACGTTCACATAAAAGATGTATGCAGGATGCAATGTCCAGGGAGCTTCCGGCGGCTAATCCAGTAAGACCGCGGCTCCCCAGGCCTCTGTAACGGACGTGCTATCACAGATAGCAAAGATCATCGCAGCATCCCAGCAACCGGGAGAGCCTCTGTCGGAACATGAAATTTCAGACGATGCTAGGTCGGTATGTTCCACCACTGGATCAGGTGCAGACGACCGAGAATTGCAAGAGGTACAGCAGGATGGCGAAAGGGATTCCGATGAGTTAGATATTTCTCTTTCGGAACAACATAAAATAGCTGTAGACTTCATCCGGCATTACCTTCCAGAAGTTGTTCCTCCAGACAAGAATGCTGCACAGCTGGATAGAAGGGTGATAGCACCACTGGACACCGACGTTTTTAATCGGTTTAGAGACATTGTCCCGGAATTTCCGTCACAGTCCAGGAATGTCTCTCGGATATTTGAATTATTAGATGACGCTATTGACAAACTTGCCAATAAGATGGGCAGGTCAGCCTTCCTTCCGGCATCTGCTCTACAACTGCCTTTCATCAATCAAAGGAATAAATTTGATACGGCAGGTCAGGGCATCCAGAGAGTTCCTCTGCGTTTGGACGACCAGGCTGAAGACCTTGATATATCCATGCCGTCATCTATGTCACTTCCTTCATCAACGATGGAAACGACGATATCGTCTAACAGAGCTAGTTTAGACGCTCTTTCATATGCGGATCACCTTACTAGAGTGTTGTCATTATGCTTTGAAGGACCAGAATTCCAAGATGTACAGACGTCCTTAAGAGTTCTGTCCAGGGCCATAGCTTTTTCCATGTATAACTCCGCCCTTTCAGTGGCGAATCTGGAGTTAGCTAGATGTGACGCAGCCCTAGCTACTTCCACACGCGTGGACAGTAAGGTGAAAAACTCTCTTAGAGTCGCTCTGGTCTCTGGAGAGTTTCTCTTCAGCGGCAAGCTTTCTGCAATATATGACAAATTAACTAAGAAAGCTTCTGACTCTCTGCTATTTAAGTCTGCTTCCAAGAAGTCGGAACCAGCAGAGAAGAGTAGGGCAGGCACTTCTGGGACGAGTTCGTCAAGGGAAGTTCCTATAGAGGTTCCTATGCATCCTCTAGGTCTTACTCTAGAGCCCGTCAGAGTAGCGACTCGAGTAGGGGCCGTTACGCTTGCCGAAATAACCGGTCAGATGCCCCTAGGCCGACGTGGTGCGGTGCAGGTCGTGGAGGACGTAGTTTCTCCTCACAGATCCAGGAGGTGATGGTTTAGACCTCTGTCGCGTTCCGGTGGGCGGAAGCTTGTCGAGTTTCTCAAACAACTGGGAACCAATTACGGAGGACCCTTGGGTTCGAGGGGTTATTTTGGAAGGACTAAAACTGTCCTTCAAAGGCAAACCTCCGATCATTCGAAGTCCTAGATGGACTCAGCTTCCATCAAATTTTCAGAAAAGAATGGCACTTCTATCAGAAGTCCAGTCTCTTTTAAAGAAGAACGCGATAGAGGTCGTAGAAAACCAGGAATTTCCAGGTTTCTACAGCCATCTCTTTCTGCTTCCGAAACCAGATGGCTCGTTCTGTCCAGTGATCGATTTAAGCTGGATAAACAAGCTGATTGTGGCTCCAAAGTTTTATATGGAGACCATTTGATCAGTCAGAGCGAGCAATCGAGTGAACGACTATGCTGCGAGCATAGACCTCAAGGGTGCGTACTTTCACGTCATGGTACATCCAGCGTTCAGAAAGTATCTTCACTTTGCTGTCCTAGGTGTCGTTTATCAGTTCCGAGCGATGTGCTTTGGTCTGAATCTAGCGCCCTGGGCTTTCACTCAAGTAATGAACTCAGTAATGACTTATTTCCGAGCTCATTCATCTGCGGTAACGTCGGCTTACGTGGACGATATTCTTCAGAGATACGGCAACGAATTAACACTTCAGAATGATTTGCAGAATCTGCTCCTATTGCTCCGACATCTCGGTTTCATAGTAAACGTTTCGGTTTCATAGTAAACGAAGAGAAGTCGGATCTGGTGCCGTCCAAGTCATTCACCCACCTGGGGATGAGCTTCGATACGCACAACAATCTCGTTCGTCTCCCATTAACCAGAGCGAAATTAGTCAGTTGTTACGCTCACTATTGTCTTCACTCAGACAAAGTTACAGCGAGAGAATTCATGAGACTAATAGGTCTGTGCAGAGCTGCCGCGGATCTCATTCCAATGGGGCGGCTACGCACTCGTCCTCTCCAGGTCTATCTGACTCAGAATTGGAGAGTGAAGATTCATTCGCTCGAGACGGACATCCTCTTGTCAAGCCAAGAGATACAAGAGATTCAGACTTGGGCAGACATACAGTTGTTTACTCGGGGAGTTCCACTGCAATTGCCAGATCCGAGTTTTACGATTATGACGGATGCCAGTCAAACAAGTTGGGGCTCGACACTGAGCCCAATCGGATTTGAAGTGCCAGGGTCTTTGGGATCCGCAGTTTTTGAGCAAGCACATCAACATCAAAGAGATGATGTCGATTTGGCTTGCTCTACGTCATTGGATAGACGTTATTCAGAATGCACATGTGCGAATTCTGTCTGACAATACGACAGTAGTTGCGTATATTCGGAACCAAGGTGGCACTCATTCCATTCCGTTGCTCAATCAACGGAAAGAATTCTTCTGTTTGTACTAGAACATCAGATTCTTCTCTCGGTCCGTCATATTCCGGGTCGTCTGAACATCTTAGCAGACTCCCTGTTAGGAGGGGTCGCCTGTTGCCGTCAGAATGGACTCTCAACAAGCAAGTATTCAATCAGATTTGCTACCAATGGGAACGGCCAATGATAGATTTATTTGCGACACATCTCAAATATCAGTTGCAGACGTATGTGTCACCTTGTCCGGATCCTCGAGTGTTTGCAGTAGACGCTCTCTCGATCTCTTGGGACGGAATGATAGGATATGCGTATCCTCCAGCGCCATTGAATCAGCAGATATTGCTCAAGATAAAACAATCGCAATGCAAGATTCTGTTGGTAGCATCTCTGTCTCCACAGAGACCGTGGATAAATCTACTCGAGTGTCTGTGTGGGACATTCCGAGGAAGCTTCCTCTACGGGAAGATCTTCTTTCGCAGGGGATATCGCTCATCCTCCATCACAATCTGGAAGGTCTAAACCTTCACGTATCTCCGTTGTGCGGTCCTTCTTGCACAGAAAACATTTTACAGGACGAGCAGTGGATGCGATTTCTAACTGTAAGAGGACCTCCTCTTCGCTAAACTATGCTGCTAAGTGGAAGGTCTTTCGTCAGTAGTGTGGGGATCATTCCGTAGATATTTATGATCCGTCCATTCCAGACATTGCAAACTTTCTAGTATACTTGTTTGATGAGATTAAACTGCAGCCTATCACCATTAAGGGTTATAGGCTATGATATCCGATACCTATGCACATCATGATAGCTTAATGATTGGAACTAATGTCTCTTTATCTAAATTAGTTAGAAATTTTTCGATAAATAGACCTAGAACCCTTAGATTCATCCCCAAGTGGAATTTGGCTTGGTTCTTCTTAAGCTAAAAGAAACGCCTTTTGAGCCACTTGACACAGTGGACTTCAAATTCTTAACTTATAAGACAGCTTTTCTCTTAGCCTTCTCTTCTGCTAGAAGAGTTAGTGAGCTTCATGCACTATCTGTGGATGATTCTCACTACCGTAGTGTTGGTAATACTATTACCTGTACCACCAGTGTTGGATTTTTGGCTAAGAATCATGCTCCTATTAAGTGTCCTGAACCTATTGTTATTAAGGCCCTTCTATCATCTGATGGGCGTAGGCCTTTACTTTGTCCTGTTAGAGCAATACGTATTTACAAACGTAGATCTGAGTTCATCAGAAAGGGACGTAAGCGTTTCTTTCTGTCTTTGATGCCTAGATAGGATATTATGGTCATTCTATTGCTAGATGGATTCAATTAACTATTCATACTGCTTATGAAAAATTATCTTCTCAGCAGTCGGCACTCAAGATCTCAGCTCATGAAGTAAGAGCTCTTTCTACTTCTTGGGCCTATGCTAATTGTATTGCTATTACTGATTTAATGAAGGCTGCATATTGGTCTCAACCTTCCACATTCACTAATTTCTATCTCAGAAATATTGAGTCCATTTCTGGAGACCTCCGTTGTTTAGGTCCGTTATCAGTTGCTCAGAATATCGTCCACTAAACAGTTGCAACTATAGTTATGTAGGCTTTCTGTTCCGGCAGTGACTCTGTCCTGCTGCCCTCTTTGCTCTGGGGTATTTGACCCAGGGCAAGGGGAAGGGGGGGGGGGGCAGGTGTTCCCTTAGGTCACCTGCTTTATAGTGAAAAGCAAGGGAATACCTCCCCTAGAGTCAGTAATTCCGAGTCGGTACCGGGATGGTTTTAAAGTGTAAAGCTAATGTTTACTCATCCATGTAATATTTTTAAAGTGTAGCTCGGTGTGAAGCATTTGTATATGTCATGTGTCACACGAGCATTAATATACAATCCTCGGATACTTTTAATGAATATAAAGAGTCTCATTTCTCTGGACTTCCTTTATTTATTGGCTTACCTTTAAAAATATTAGTATAAAGGGTTATACTGGATGTTAATAGATATCATTGATTATTATTATGCTCAATTACTGATCGGTATTGTGTCTTTCTTCTTTAATATAAATAAGAAAGATACATGTAAAGCCTATCTGTCCTTTTCTCCTGCAGGGGATATTCTGTTATAGATAATTGAGCTTATTGGATTTTCCTTTATGTCCTAGGCCCTCCAGCCTATTTACTATTCAACTAAGTCTGGGTCATTGGTACAGTATAAAAATGTTAAAAAATTTATAGTAATTTATATATTTTTTATTTATACTTACCAATGCCCCAGATGGGGATGGCCCTCCCAGGATTTGGGAACTCATACCTCCCCGCTGAGTACATAACACTTACCAGGCACTGGTTGTAAGAATGATAATTGGCGCCAATTTCGAGACCTCCTTGACACTGCGCATGCGCAGAGGAGTAAATGTATGGAGGACCATATAGGACATGTAATTTTCAGTTTTTGATGCAAATTTTGGGGATTGGGGGGGGGGGACAAAATTTGTGTTTGGCCCTGAATTAAAGAGTTTAGCAGCAGCTAAGTCTGGGTCATTGGTAAGTTTAAAAAAATATATAAATTACTATAAATTTTTTAACATTCAACAGTTTAGCATCTTGGGATCTTCTGGTGCCCAATTTTGGGAGGGTCAATGCCCAGTCTTGGTGGCAATCTATGAATCTATTTGTGGAATGCCACAATGCAGTTTGTTTGGTTGAAATCATTTCATGAATGCGAATTTTGAGCAATTGGGCACTTTTGAGCACCTATGGTGCCCAATTTTGGGAGAGCACAATACTCCATCTTGATGGCAATATTCATGAATCTTTTTGTGCAACCATTGGATTGATGAATGTGATTTTGAGCAGCTCAGCCCTTTTGGGCACCCCTGGTGCCCATTTTTCAGAGGATCTGATGTACAATCTTGGTGTCAATCTTGATGAATCTATTTTTGCCACCCCACAATACAGTTTATTTGTCAAAAATCGATTGATGAATGCGATTTTAAGGAACTCTGCACTTTTAAGCACCCCTGATGCCCAAATTTGGAAGGAGCCAATGTCCAATCTTGTGGCAATCTTCATGAATATGTTTGTGCCATCCCCACAATTCAGTTTATTTGATGAAAATTAGTTGATGAATGCGATTTTGGGCAACTTGTCACTTTTTGGCACCCCTTGTGCTCAATTTGGGGATCATCCAATGCCTAATCTTGGTAGGAATCTTCATGAATCTATTTGTGCCACCCCCACAATGTAGTTTATGTTGTGAAAATCATTTTACAAATATGTTAAAACTCGTCACTTTTTGAAATTGAAGTGAATACATAAAAGTGGTCCATTCTGTCTTGAAAATTGGGCTGTTGATGCTGTTCCATCTCAAAATCTGCACCATTCTGACCTAAACCAGTCTGGGCTGTTTCGGCCATGAGCACGGTTTGTTTTGTCCTGACTTTCACCACCTGTTTGAAACGGACTATAGAATGTCGGATAGGTGAAGTCATATATATATAGTCTACTTGAAATTATTACTGTGTCTTACATTTAGGGTGCCAAGTGATTCCAAGTTCAAACACGCAGAGTTGCAGACATTGATGAAAATTGCTGCAAACAACGAATTGAAAATGCATTTTTTCTGCTTTTAAATTTGAATTAGTAATAAAAATGTGTCAATTCAAAAAATAGTAAATACTACCAGAATCAGACACAGCATGTGACTGTGAATTTGCCAACTTGGAATTCATGCGCAGTAGATGCGCCGTTCTCAGTACTGACCGGCTGCTTGGTTCTGAATCCCAGTATGGTACTGGTACCAACAACAGTGGAACCAATGGTACTTTACAAACCCTGGTGAGGAAGAAGATTATTATAATCCCTGATGGGTTCGGGTGTGGGATGGGAAAATCTCACCCGAGGACAAGATATTTGGGCAAGCCTCATGTCTGGACCAAATATCTTGTCGCGAGGGTGAGATTTTCTCATCTCACACCTGTACACATCAGGGATTATTTTTCTCCCCCCACCATACAGCGGTAACGTTAGCCAGAGGTAATCGGCGGTCACGTGCTGATATAATCAACTCATTTGGTATTCGTTGTTTTGAAAAACTAATGACACCATCAGAAAGAGCATGCAAAAGTTATGTTTATACCAAAGGTATATACCACGAAATCAGTTAGGAACGGTGGCATCTTGGGGTTTAAAGAGTTTTAGAGCATCAAACTTTGATCACACGCTCTTCCGATGACGTCAGTATGAATTAGTTGGTAGCAAGAAACTGATACGATATGCATAACGTCATAATAACATTATAAATGTATATTGTCACGTCGGTGGGGTGGGATACATATGTCTCTCCCTGCTATCTCACCTGTATGTTACACATGCAGTGGGGGGAGAAATGCAGGTCTGGACATCGCCACCTCAACTTGTCCTAAAAATTCCAAAACATTGCCAGAATGGTTCTGTGATTGGCGATTTCTAATTAACTGGTCATTATTTGACAGTTTCTGATTCAATAAAAATAATCTAATCGATTCTTCCATGTTTTCTGAAAACCGTGACATTGGAGGGGGGAGGGGGAGGTTGTGAAGGGGAGGTAGCCAACACTGGACATCTTCCCCCAACTCCCCAAGACATTCATGAGATGTTTATTTTCATTCTTTGGCCTTATGGCTGGGTAAAGGTTTAAATAAAACCTTTTTATTCTTTCCGAATGGTTCCTAGGCTTTTTGAGTGGATAAGATGGAAGATACTCAGGCTTGGACATCTCCAACACCTCAGCTTGTCTGAAAAATTGCTGGAGTGTTTCAAAGATTAAGCCTTTTCTTCCTAATTCCCTGTTTCTTAATTTTATACTATAACATTGAATGAATACTGCTTTTTTCATGTTTTCTTCAAACAGGGTTCCTATGACTCCTTGAAAACCCTGAATTTTTAAAACCCATTTTCAAGACCCTTGCAAACTCTTGAAACCGTATTCCTCTACTGGAAAACCCTGGAAAATTTCTGTGTCGAAAAACTCATAACATAACATTTATTGGGCGAATAATCAGGCCATGGAACAGCCAAAATAATATGCAATATCTGCCTTCAGATATTTACAGTAATTTTCACCAATGTGTTTGGAGTGTAAGTGGCTTCATGATTGGCTATTAATATTAGTTTTGCCTATCCAATTGAGCATTCTATTGTGACAACGCATTTTGAACATGTTCATCATGGAGGAAATCCCTGCGGTATTTTTATCTCACCAACAAAGTTGTGTGAGCTTATGTCTTGACCCGAGGCGCTTCGGTGTCAACACTTGTGTCAAAGGTATTGTACCAGTCCACTTAGACTTTTAGCCCTGTTGCTATTCACCTCATACTGTGTTTCTATGGCTTACGATTACTCACAGACCCTTAACCAGTGATATTTTATTGATTTTTAGTGTTTTTGCAATATTAGAGTTTTTTGTCAGTGTGGAGTGGTATGCTGTTGCTTTCATATTTCATATATGTGTAAAATGCATCAATATAAGATGACATAAACCCTTGGCTGGACATTTTTCGGAGATTTTGGACTTTTCTAATGCAACATTAGACTTTTTGTCAGTGTGGACTCACAAAATTTCTGACCTGTTTTGCTGTATATGAGTGGAGGCTACCACCGGTATGCTGTGGCTTTTATATATGTGTTAAATGCATCAATATAAGATGACATTAACCCTTGGCTGGACATTTTTCGGAGATTTTTTACTTTTTTAATGCAATGTTAGACTTTTTGTCAGTGTGCTATGCTATATGTAAAATATGTCAATGTACTTTTGTTGTTTTGTTATACCGAAATTTACATTCTACTGAATAAAATATCTATCTATGCATGTACATGACCAGACATTTTTTGCAAATTTGTGATAAGCCTAGATTTATTGCATGCCATGTGTTGGTGAGCTAATGGGGATGGGCACACCCCTCTTGTTATGTTTCTGTTATTGTGTTGAAGTAAATTCACAACAACAAAGGAGACATCATAGCATTAACCCTTTACCTAACATGAAAAGCAGACGACACATGCAAAAAAAATTCTCGAATAACTATTTTTTTTCATTTTTTGTCTCAAAAAACATAGGTTATGACCCCTCATTGGAACGAGCTCAACGAGCTCGTTCCAATGAGGGGTCATAACCTATGTTTTTTGAGACAAAAATGAAAAAAAAATAATGAAAATTAATTGGCGATTTTTGAGAATAGCGCTGGCCGGTTTTGTCCGTTACGTTGGGTAAAAGGGTTAAAATATCATTACGCATGAAGGAAAGTGTAAATTTCATTCAAATTGGGGGAGTAATTCTAGCTATTATAATTAGTTGGATGCAGTCCAGTGCAATTTGTTTATCGCTAGGTGCCACCTTTGCATGAAAAACTTTGACATTGGTAACATGGGTGAGCATGCATTGAAATCACATGCAAAATCTGCAAAACATCAAAAGGTATGTCAGGAGAGACACTCAAATGCAAATTTGATTAATCTTATTCATCCATCCACATCAGAGTCCAGTGATACTAATGCACTGGCATTGCAATCAGGGTCAGTACTTTCTTTGACGAATGGAAATATGAACAACTCAGTTCAAGGCAGACAAACAACATTGGTACTGGAGGCTGAACTGATATGGAGTGTTAATGTTATGTGAAAATACTTTATTTTAAAAAAGTGAGCCTGGCTTGCAAAAATACTAAAAATCAACTAACGACAAATCGGACAGGAAATGGGGGTGTGTGTGGGGGGGGGGGGGGGGGGGGGGGGGTTGCCGGGATATTGGTGGGGTGGGGATAGGAGGCTAGTACAAATAAACATTACAGTTTGGATGGTGCCATTGGAGAAATGAAATATTGAGGTTAAAATTACTGTAATAGATCTAATTACATTACAGATTATCCTTGGTATTAGTGGTCAGATTCTATAACCTAAGTTTTGTTTTTCAGTATTAGTGGTCACATTCTATCAAACCTATGTTGGTAACAACATACATGTATTCTAACCATCACATTTAAAAAAAGTTTTCACAGAAATCATTCCTTAGTTTGATGTCAGACATTACATGTATGTTCATCATAATTGCCGAGCAAACATTACATAGTATCTGTGGGGTTACTCATGCCCTTCTCTCCTGGAAAACCCTGGTATTTAGAGGTTAGTGGTCTTGGATAAAGCCTGGAAAATTTATCCAGATACTCCTGGAAAACCCTTGAATTTCTTAACAAAATAAGTGCATGAACCTTGTTAAACTTTGACATGGTTGGATGAAAGTATTAACCTATTTATTTTTTTCCAAATGATTGTTGTTTTAGGCAATGCTAATTTGATAAGATTTGAGTAAATGAATGTTCAAATCTTCATCTATTAGTTAAAATGTTTTTTTTTCAGTTGGTGGAAAAAGATATCCAGGGTGCATAGAGTCGTGTGTGTCGAGATGGTTGGAACAAACAGGTTGGTTGGGAGAAGATATCCTTGGAAATATCACCTGGGGGACATCCTATGATTCCCCCTCCCCCGATGAAAATATCCAGGGGGTAAATATCGCAGTACAGTTTAATCGCTTATCATCTCACTTAACCCGCTTTTTACGCAACAAATCGGCGGCATCCACCTGCATAATTTTCAAATTAAGCAGTAGAAATTGTTTTTTTCCAAGATTGTCAACAAAACCATATTGTGTGACCCATCATTAGAACGAGCTCGTCAAGCTCATTCCAATGATGGGGGGGGGGGGGGGGGGAGGGTCACATGATATGGTTTTGTTGAATTTGTATGAACATTTTTAGAAATCAATAATTAAAATATAAAATTTGGATATCCTGTGCGTTGGGTGATGGGTTAAGTGGATATCTCTTAAATCCTTTAAATTTACCATACCTTCAGTCTTTGCAAATTTGACCCCTTAGTTACAAATAAGTTAAAGAGCAATATTCTGACAACTGACTAGAGAATCTTATTAATTTGTGACAGAATTTTTCTCACATCCACTAAATTCCCTGCATTTATAGACAGTTTTGGCACATTTGGGCACTCCTGGTACCAAATTTTCTTTTTTGCGGCTGGGTGGGGGGGGGGGGGGGGGTAGGGACAGGGTGGCTATGCCCAATCTTGGAGCAATCTTCATGAATTTATTTTTACCACTGTCACAAAGCAGTTTAGTTGGCGAAAATTGGTTGATAATTCATTTGTGAGGAACTCTGCACATTTGGGCACCCCTGGTGCCCAATTTTGGGAGTGTCTGATGGACAATCGTGGTGATTCTTCATGAATCTATTTGTACCATCCCACAATGAAGTTTATTTGACAAAAAACTGGTTGATAAATGTGAGTTTGAGTAACTCTGCACTTTTGGAAATCCTGGTGCCCATTTTTGGGAGGGTCCAATGCCCAATCATGGTGTCAATCTTCACGAATCTATTTGTGCCACCCCACAGTGCAGTTTATTTGGCAAAACTCGATTGAAGAATGCGATTCTGTGCAACTTTGCACTTTTGAACACCCCTCAAGGCCAAATTTGGAAAGAGCCAATGTCCAATCTTGTGGCAGTCTTCATGAATCTGTTTGTGTCACCCCTTCATTTCAGTTTATTTGGTGAAAATTGGTTGATGAATGCGATTTTGAGCAACTCTGGGGCCAAATTTTGGGATCGTCCAATGTTGAATCTTGGTGGGAATCATGAATCTATTCATGCCACCACACAATAGTTTTTTTGAGCAACTTGTCACTTATTGGCACCCGTGGTACCCAATTTGGGGATCATCCGATGCCAAATCTTGGTGGCAATCTTCCTGAATTTACTTGTGCCACCACTCAATGCATTTTATTTGCCGAAAATCAGTTGATGAATGCAATTTTGAGTAACTCTGCACTTTTGGGCATCTCTGGTGCCCAATTTTGGGAGTGTGCAATGCCCAATGGAAGCTTTACTAATTTGTCTGTGCCACTCCACAATGTAGTTTATTTGGCCAAAATCAGTTATGAATGCAATTTTTAGCAACTCTGCACTTTTGGGTACTCTTGGTACCCAATTTTGGGAGAGGCCGATGCCCATTCTTGGGAGGCCATCTTTATGAATCTATTTGTGCCACTCCACAAAGCAGTTTATTTGGCGAATATCAGTTTATAAATGCGATTTTGAGCTACTCGGCAATTTTGGACACTATGGTGCCCAATTTAGGAAGGGTCTAGTGTCCAATCTTGATGGCACTCTTCATGAATCCTTCCTGCAATGGAGTGCAAATTGGTTGATGTTTTGAGCAATTCAGCACATTTGCCTACTCTTGGTGCCCAGTTTTGGGAGGGTCTGATACCCAATGTGCCCAATTTTGAGAGGTTCCCAATGCTCAGTCTTGGTTGCGATTTTCATAAATATATTTTGATCTCCCGACAATGCCATTTGGAGAAAATCGTTTTTGAATGCGAATTTTAGTAGCTTTGCACTTTTGGGCACCCCCACAATCCCAATTTTGATGCCTATCTTCATGAATCTATTTGTGCCACCCCACAATGCAGTTTATTTGGTGATAATTGGTTGATGAATGCAATTTTGAGCAGCAAATTGGCATTTTTGGGCAACCCTGATACCCTAAAAATGGAAGGTTCAATGCTCAATCTTGGTTGCAATCTTCATGAATCTATTTGTGCCAGCACACAATGCAGTTTATTTGGCAAAAATCGGTTGATGAATGTGATTTTGAGCATTTTGGCACTTTTGGGCACCCCTGGTGCCTATTTTAAGGAGGATCTGATGGCCAATCTTTGTGGCAATCTTCATGAATCTACTTGTGCCACCCGTCAATGCCATTTATTTGGCGAAAATCAGTTGATGAATCTGATTCTGAGCAACTGTGCACTTTTGGATACTTCTGGTGACCTATTTTGAGAGGTGCCGAAGCCCTGTCTTGGGGGCAATCTTCATGAATCTATTTGTGCCACCCCATTATGCAGTTTATTTGCCAAATATCGCTTTATGATTGCGATTTTCAGCAACTCGGCACTTTAAGGTACCCTGGTGGCCAATTTACAGAAGGTCTAATGCGCAATCTTGGTGGCAATCTTTATGAATCTTTTTGGATCTTTATGAATCTTTTGGGGAAAAATTGGTTAATGAATGTCATTTTGAGCAATTCTGAACGTTTGGGCACCCTTCGTGCCCAATTTCGGCAGGCCCAATGCTCAATCTTGGTGGCAATTTTCATTAATCTAATTGTTCCACCCAACAATGCAGTTTATTTGTCTAAAATTGGTTGATGGATGCAATTTTGAGCAACTTCCCAATTTTGAGAGGGTTCTATGCCAAATCTTGGTGGCAATCATTATGAATCTATTTCTTCCACCCCACAATGCAGTTTATGTGGTTAAAATTTTTTTTTGATGAATGCACTTTTGAGCAATTGTCACTTTTTGGCACCCCCCCCCCCCTCCCCATGCCCAGATTTGAAAGGCTCTGATGACAGATCTAATTGATAATCTTCATGAATCTATTTGTGCCACCCCACAATGCAGTTTATTTGGTGAAAATCGATTGATGAATGAGCAACTCTGCACTTTCAGGCACTTCTGGTGCCAAAATTTGGTGTGGGTCTAATGCCCAATCTTAATGGCAATTTTCATGAATCTATTTGTGCTTCCCCTCAATACTGTTTATTTGGCAAAAATCGGTTGATGAATGTGATTTTGAGTAACTCTGCACTTTTGGGTACCCCTGGTACCCAATTTTGAGAGTGTACAATGCCCAATGGAAGCATTACTAATCTATCTATGCCATCCCACAATTTAGTTTAGTTGGTGAAAACCTGTTGGTGAATGTGATTTTCAGCACTCGGCACTTTTGGGTACTCCTGGTGCCAGTGTAGTTTATTTGTTAAAAATCTGTTGATGAATGCAATTTTGAGCAACTTTGCTCTTTTGGGTGACCCTGATGGCCAAGTTTAGGAGGGTCCTATCCCAAATTTTGGTGGCAATCTTTATGAATCTGTTTGTGCCATCCCACAATGCAGTTTATTTAGCAACAATTTGTTGATGAATGCGATTTTCAGCAACTTGTTACTTTTTGGCACCCCCTGGTGCCCAATTTCGGGAGATTCCAATGCCAAATCATCAACCAGTTCATCAACCAATTCATCAACCAATTTTCGCCAAATAGACTGCATTGTGAAGGTGGCAGAAATAAATTCATGAAGATTGCTCCAAGATTGGTCATAGCCCTCCCCCAAAAAGAAAATTTGGTACCAGGAGTGCCCAAATGTGCCAAAACTGTCAAAAATTGTGTGGAATTTAGTGGATGTGAGAAAAATTCTGGGACAAATTAATAAGATTCTCTAGTCAGTTATCAGAATATTGCTCTTTAACTTATTTGTAATTAACGGGTCAAATTTGCAATGACTGAAGGTATGGTAAATTTAAAGGATTTAAGAGATATTCACTTAACCTATCACCCAATGCACAGGATATCTAAATTTTATGAATCCTGGTGCCCAATTTTGTGAAGGTCCAATGCCCAATCTTTGTTGGAAGCTTAATGAATCTATCTGTGCCACCCCACAATGTAATTTATTTGGTGAAAATCAGTTAATGAATTCATTTTTTACCCGAATATGCACCTTTGGGCACTTCTGGTGCCCAAATTCAGTGAGGGCCCCATGCCCAGTCTTAATGGCAATCTTCATGAATCTATTTGTTCCACCCCACAATGAAGTTTATTTTGTGAAAATTAATGGTTGAATTCGATTTTAGCAACTTTGCAATTGTGGGCACTCCTGGTGCCCAATTTTGGAAGAGTCTGATGTCCAATCTTCATCGCAATCTTCATGAATCTGTTTGTGCTGCCCCACAATCCAGTTTATTTGGCAAAATTGATTGATGAATGTGATTTCAACATTTTCTGGAACCCCTAGTGCCCCAAAAATGGGAGGTTTGAATGCCCAATCCTGGTGGCAGTCTCCATGAATCTATTTGTGTAGTTTATTTGGCAGAAAAGTCGTTGATGAATTCAATTTTTAGGAACTTTGTTTATATGCCGAATATCTGTTTTTGAATTCGATTTTGAGCTATTCAGCACACTTGAGCACACCTGGTACCCAATTTTGGGAGGGTCCTATGCTAAATCTTGGTGGAAATCTTCATGATTCTATTTGTGCCACCAAACCCCCCCCCCCCCCCCCCCCCCCCCCCCCCCCCCTTACCCCACCTCTACACACACACACACAATGCGGTTAGACAAAAATCTATCGATGAATACGATTTTGAGCAACTCTGAACTTTTGGGCACCCGCAGTGTGCAATGTCGTGAGGGTCCTATGCCAAACATTGGTGGAAATTTTGATGAATCTATTTGTGCCACACCACAATGCAATTTATTTGGCGAAAATTTGTTGAAGAATGCGATTTTTAGTAACTTGTCACTTTTTGTCACTTCTGGTGCCCAAATTTGTTGAGGAGCCGATGCCCAGTCCTGGTGGCAATCTTCATAATCTATTTGTGCCACCCCACAATGTAGTTTATTTGTCAAAAATCAATTGATGAATGCGATTTTTGTTAGCAACTCTGCATGTTTGGGCACCCATGGTGTCCAATTTTGGGAGGGGTACAATGCCCAATCATTGTTGGAAGCTTCATGAATCTGTCTATGCCACCCTACAATGTAGTTTATTTGGTGTAAATCAGTTCATGAATGTGATTTTTAGCCAACTTGTTGCTTTTGGGTACTCCTGGTGCCCAATTTTGCGAGAGGCCAATGCCCAGTCTTGGTGGCAATCTTCATAAATCTATTTATGCCTCCCCACAATCCAGTTTATTTAGTGAATATTGATTTACGAATGCAGTTTTGAGAAATTTGGCACTTTTGGGTATGATGGTGCCCAATTTAGGGAGGGTCTAATGCCCAATCTTGATTGTAATCTTCATGAATCTATTTGTGCCACCCCACAATGAAGTTTTTTGGGCGAGAATCAGTTGATGAATGAAATTTCGAGCTACTTGACGTTTTTGGGCACCCCTGGTGCCCAATTTTGTGAAGTTCCAATGCCCAATCTTTGTTGGAAGCTTCATAAATCTGTTTGTTCCACCTCTCAATGTAGTTTATTTGGCAGAAATCTGTTGATGAATGTGATTTTGGTCAACTCATCACTTTTGGGCACCCCCTGGTGCCCCAAAAATAGGAAGGTCTGATCCCTGAGCTTGGTGGCAATCTTCATGAATCTATTTGTGCCACCCCTCAATGCAGTTTATTTGGCAAAAATCGGATGATGGATGCAATTTTTAGCAAGTCGGCACTTTCGGGAGAGTCCAATGCACAATCTTCTTGGAAGCTTTATGAATCTATCTCTGCCATGCCACAATGGAGTTTTTTTTGCCAAAAATCAGTTTATGTATGCAATTTTTAAGAACTCTGCACATTTGTGCACCCCTGGGGCTCATTTTTTTCGGAGGGTTTGATGCCCAATCTTGGTGGCAATCTTCATTAATCAATTTATGCCACCCCACAATGTTGTTTATTTGTCAAAAATCAGTAGCCGAATGCGATCTTGAGCAACTCATCAGTTTTGGGCACCCCTGATGCCCCAAAAATAGGAAGGTCTGATGTTGTTGGTGATGGTCAGCTCTCCACGTACCATAAGCCAAATTGTCTGTCTGTTATCTCGTCCTACAAAATAGAGTATGTCTGACCCGCCAAGTCCTTAACTTGTGATGTCCTTAACTTCTGATGTCAATAGGTGTAAAAATCCAGCTTCATAGATTACAATATACTCTCGGGTTCAGTGCTAACAATTAGGCTAACATGTGTGGGAGACGGCAGGTAGACAGCCAATCTGGCTCTGTCATCTCCCTACAGTATAGATATTGATTTGCTTTGTCTTAAACATGTGTTTCTAATGCAGGTTGTGATAATGTTAAAGTATGTCAATGAACTATTGTATCACATTCTATCTATACCATTAAATAAAATAATCTAATCTAATCTAATCTGATGCTTGAGCTTGGTGGCAATCTTCATGAATCTATTTGTGCCACCCCTCAATGCAGTTTATTTGGCAAAAATCGGATGATGAATGCAATTTTTAGCAAGTTGGCAATTTCGGGAGTGTCCAATGCCCAGTCTTCTTGGAAGCTTTATGAATCTATCTCTGCCATGCCACAATGGAGTTTTTTTGCCGAAAATCTGTTTATGTATGCATTTTTTACGAACTCAACACTTTTGGGCACCCCTGGTGCCCATTTTTCATAGGGTCTGATGCCCAATCTTGGTGGCAATCTTCATGAATCTATTTATGCTACCCCACAATGATGTTTATTTGTCAAAAATCAGTAGATGAATGCGATTTTGAGCAACTCTGCACATTTGAGCATCCCTGTGCCCATTTTGCGGAGGATCAGATGCCTAATTATGGCGGCAATCTTCATGAATCTGTTTGTGCCATCCCATAATGCAGTTTATTTGTCCAAAACGAGTTGATTAATGCGATTTTGAGCAATTCAACACTTTTGTGCACCTATGGTGCCCAATTTTCTGAAGGTCTGATGCTCAGTCTTGGTGACAATCTTCATGAATCTATTTGTTCCACCCAACATTGCAGTTTATTTGGGAAAAAATGGTTGATGAATGAGATTTGGCATATTTGTGCATACCTGGTGCCCAATTTTGGGAGGTTTCTATTTTTTTATCTTGCTGGCGATCTTCATGAATCTATTTGTGCCACCCCACAGTGCCATTTATGTAGCAAAAATCAGTTGATGAATGTGATTTTTAACAACTCGGCACTTTTGGGCACCACTGGTACCCAATTTTGTCTTAATGAATTTACTTCTGCCACCCCCCTCAGTGGAATTTATTTGATGAATGTTTGTTAATTAATGCGATTTGGGGTAACTCACTTTTTGGCACCCCTGGTTTCCCCAAAATGGGAGGGCTTGATACCCAATCTTGCAATCTTAATGAATCTTTTTGTGCCACCCCACAATGCTATTTATGTGGCAAAAGTCAGTTGATGAATGTTATTTTTAACAACTCGGCACTTTTAGGCACCACTGGCACCCAATTTTGTCTTAATGAATTTACTTCTGCCACCCCACAATGTTAATTTGGTGAAAATCGGTTGATTAATGTGATTTGGGGTAACTAACTTTTTCGCAACCCTGGTTTCCCCAAAATGGGAGGGCTCGATACCCAATCTTGGTGGCAATCTTAATGAATCTATTTGTTCCACCCCACAATGCAGATTGACAGATTATTTGGCAAAAATAGGTTGATGAATGCAATTTTGAGGAACTCTGCACATTTGGGAACCCCTGTTTCCCAATTTTGGGAGGGTCTTATTCGAAATCTTAGTTGTAATTTTCATGAATCTATTTGTGCCAACCCACAATACAGTTTATTTTGTAAAAATTGTATGTGACAGAATGCAATTTCGAACAACTCGGCACTTTTTGGCCCCCCCCCTGGTGCCCAATTTGAGGAGGGACAATCTTCATGGGAAGCTTCATAAAACTATTTGTGCCACCCCACAATGTAGTTGATTTGGCAAAAATCAGTGATTTTGAGCAACTGTGCACTTTTGGTGCCCCAAAAATGGGAGGCTTCAGTACCCAGCCTTGGTGGAAAGCTTTATGAATCTCTTTGTGCCACCCCACAATGCAGTTTATTTGACAAAAAGTGGTTTACAAATACGACTCGTCACTTTTCAGCTCCCCTGGTGCCCAATTTGGAGATCATCTGATGCTGAATCTAGCTCTGAAGCATTTTGAATATTGCCACCCCACAATGTAGTTTATTTTGCGAAAATTGGTTGATGAATGCGAATTTGATCAACTCGACTCTTTTGGGCACTCCTGGTGCCCCATAATTAGAAGGGTCTGTTGCCTGATCTTGTTGGCAATCTTCATTAATCTATTTGTGCCATCCCCAAAATGCAGTTTATTTAGTGAAAATTGGTTGATGAATGCATTTTTGAGCAACTCAGCACTTTTGTACACACCATGTGCCCAATTTTGGGAAGGTCCAATGCCCAATCTTGGTGGCAATCTTCATGAATCTAAAAAATCACCCCTCAATGAAGTGTTTTTTGGCTAAACTCAGTTGATGAATGTGATTTTGCACAACTTGTCACATTTGGGCATCCCTGGTGCCCAGAATATAGGAGGGTCTGCTGCCTGATTTTGGTGGCAATCTTCATGTTTCTATTTGTACCATCCCCCACAATGCAGTTTATTTGGCAAAAATTGATTGATGAATGCAATTTTGACAACTCAGCACTTTAGGGCACCCTGGTTCCCAATTTTTGGAGGGTCCAATGCCAAATCTTGATGGCAGCCTTCATGAATCTACTTGTGCCACCCCTCAATACAGTTTATTTGGCAAAAATCAGAATGATGAATTCAATTTTTAAGTCGGCACTTTTGGGTGCATCCAATGCCCAGTCTTTCTTGGAAGCTTTATGAATCTGTCTCAGCCACCCCACAATGGAGTTTTTTTGGCGAAAATCTGTTTATGAATGCAATTTTTAGGAACTCTGCACTTTTGGGCACTGCCGGTGCCCATTTTTTTGGAGGGTCTGATGCCCAATCGTGGTGGCATTCTTCATGAATCTATTTGTGCCACCCCACAATGCAGTTTTTTTGGTGAAAATCAGTTGATGAATTTGATTATGCACAACTCGTCACTTTTCACCACCCCTGGTGCTCAATTTATGGGTTGTCCAATGCCTAATCTTGGAGGGAAGCTTCATAGTGCCACCCCGCAAAGTAGTTTATTTTGTGAAAATCGGTTGAGGAATGCGATTTGGAGCAGCTCTGCACCTTTGGGCATCCCTGTGCCCATTTCACAGAGGATTGAATGCCTAATCATGGTGGCAATCTTCATGAATCTATTTTTGCCACCCCACAATGCAGTGTATTTGTCCAAAACCAGTTGATTAATGCAGTTTTGAGCAATTCAGCACTTATGCGCACCTCTGGTGCCCAATTTTGTGAGGGTCAGATGCTCAGTCTTTTTGGCAATCTTCATGAAACTATTTGTGCCACCCCACAATGCAGTTTATTTTCCAAAAATCGGTTGATGAATGTGATATTTTTATACTGTACCAATGACCCAGACTTAGCTGGTGCTAACTCTAACAAAACCAGGGCCAAACACAAATTTTGCCCCCCAATCCCCAAAATTTGCATCCAAAACAAAAAGAAATCATGTCCTAAAGGACCTCCATACTACGCCTCTACTGCGCATGCGCAGTGATGCAGACGTCCCGAAATTGGCGCCAATTATCATTCTCTGTTTGGCCCTTCATCAGTCAACATCTCACTGATCTTTGTGCTTGTAAATGTCAGTTTAAAGGATGCCAGACACGTAATTTTTGGAGAAAATGTGATTCTAAGGAGGATAGAAGGAGGAGAGGAAAAAGAAGTGACAAAAAATAATCAGGGCTGTACTTAAAATTTTTTGATGAAATTATGTTAAGTTGCCTATTTTCGAGGCATGGGCCTCTTGTTGTCATTCTTGCTAATTGTTGCACTGCTTATTCAGTGTTTCCTCTCCCCTAGCCTTCTAAAGTCCCCCCTTGCAATTCTCCCATGCTTTTGGCATATTTTTTAGAAATTTCATTTCTAAAATTTCCTGGGAGAGTTGCTTGGTTACAGAATGTTTTCTTTTATTTTCCCCATAGTTACGTTTTCACCCATGGGTGTATAAACGTTGTGTTCTGCATCTTCCATCTGATGTTCTACAGATTCTCCCCTGGGAGTCTCTGTTTTGCATCAGATAGAGTGTAATTGATGACTGATTCCGGGCCAGTTTTTTCAGTGCCTGGAGTCATGTTTTCTGGTGTTTTTACACTGTTTGTTTTCATTGGCAACAGCCTTTTTTGAGGGGGGCTGTTTGCCTTTGCTGTAGTTTATCTCACTATAAGATACATTTATATTATCCGAAAGTGTCTCATTAATTATTTAATATAAATTTAAAATTTTTGACCACACTTTGCCATTGGATCCATCGGGGCTCAATGTTACTTTTCAGCAACTTGGGCTTCGCTGAAAAAATATTTTTTCAAAATTATTTTGTTTTGCAATTGTTTTTTCATTTATTAATGGATCATGTTATTATGTATCTTTATGTCAGGGGTTTTTGCGAGTAACTAGGACTTATTGTTGTTCTTTCACAATGAAGGGACGTTGTTCAAATTGTAATAGGAAGAAATCTTCCTCTGACTTTCATGATCATTGTATTAATTGTAGTCAGTGTTCTCGCATTAATCCCTGTCCTATATGTGAACATTGGGATGAGAAACATTGGAAACGTGTGTCACGATATGTTGTTTCTGGAGAAAGAGCGATGCCGGCTCTTTCTCCGCAAGGTCACTCTACTCTCTCAGTTTCTATTTCAGAGGAACCAGAACAGGGTGATGTTTCCATGTTATCTTCTTCAAGTGTGCGTCCGTCGTCACAAATGAATTCAGAGCTAGCGGCAAAAGTGCTCATGGAGATTAGACAAATGTCGTCCGCTAGCTTGCCCGGTCTAGCGTCCATTCACCGAATGGTTCGGCAGCCGGGTTCGTCCGATGCGGTCCAAGAGGAAATTTTGGGTGATGCGAGCACTATAAACATAATAGATGCACACCCAGTGACGGCGGATAGTAAGCGAGAACAGAGGAAGCCTTTGAGTCCGGTTCCTAGCTCGTCCAGGTCCAGCCGGGCCGCGAGCGAGAGAGGCCCCTCTCTCGTACAACAACATCTGGGACTAGATGTTGTGGTACAAAATGTGTCTTTAGCGGAGCATACGTCTGTCGCTCGGGACGCTCCGTTGTATAAGCAGTCCGCAGAGACTGTTAAGGATTCCTCTTCTCGTCAGCGCACACGACCGCACCTTGGCTGCGTGACCGCCGATATATTACCAGCTTCGCCGATCAAGGATTCTTCGGCGACCAGGTCACACCATCCGGCAGCCAGGGATTCGAGACCGATGGACTCCGGACGTTCGCATAGGAAAAGTATGCGGGAGCCATCTGATGCGGAGCTGCCCTCGGCGAAGCAGCGAAAGACTGCGCCTCCGCAGGTCTTGACGCCGGACATTCTTGTGCAGATAGCACAGCTTATCGCAGCATCCCAGCAGCCGACAGAAACGGTGTCGGATCGAGAATTATCCGACGGCGCTGGGTCGGTACGCTCCGCTGAAGCATCGGGGGCGGACGACCGGGAACATCATGAGGTCCGACCGGATGGTGAAAGGGATACGGATGACTTGGAGCTATCCCTTTCGGAACAACATAAAGCTGCCGTGGACTTCATCCGGCACTTTCTCCCTCAAGTTGTTCCGTCGGGCCAGACTGCTGCACTTCCGGACAAGAGAATTATAGCGTCATTGGACTCTGAATTTTTTGAGCGGTTCAGGGACATCGCTCCCGAGTTTCCGTCGCAGTCCAATAATGTTGCAAGAAGATTTGAATTATTGAACGACGCTATATTTAAACTTGCTTCCAGGACGGGGAAAGCAGGTTTCTTGTCCGCTAATACTCTCAACCTGCCTTTCATTAATGCAAGGAATAAATTCGATACGGCAGGACAGGGTATACCGAGAGTTCCTCTGCGTATGGACGACGAGGCGGAAGACTTAGAGCTATGATTACCGTCGTCAGCTTCTATTCCAACCGCGGTGTTGGAAACAGCTATTGCGTCTAACAGAGCCAATTTAGATGCCTTATCTTACGCAGATCACCTTACTAAGGCGTTATCACTGCGCCTTCAGGGGAAAGAGTTTCAGGATATACAATCCTCTTTAAGACTTCTTTCAAGGGCAGTAGCTTATTCCACGTGTAACTCCGCCCTTTCAGTGGCAAATCTGGAGTTGGTTAGACGTGACGCAGCCCTAGCTACATCCACACTAGTGGATTCTAAGGTGAAGAACTCTCTTAGAGTCGCTTCGGTCTCAGGAGAACTTCTCTTTGACGGCAAGCTTTCCGCTATTTATGATAAAATTACAAAGAAAGCTAAGGATTGTCTGTTGTTCAAATCTGCTCCTAAGAAGTCGGATACAGCAGACACGAATAAGACAGGCACTTCTGGGTCTAATGCGCCCAAGAGAGGTTCCTATAGAGGTTCCGGTGCGTCCTCTTGGTCTTATTCGAGAGACCGTCAGGATAGCGACTCTCGTTCGGGACGTCCTTCAGGCCGGGACAATCGGTCGGACGCCCCGAGGTCGACGGGGCGAGGTGCGGGTCGTGGAAGACGTGGTTTCTCCTACCGCAGGCCTCGCAGGTCCAGGAGGTGATGGCTTAAACCTCTATCGCGTTCCGGTTGGCGGAAGGTTGTCGAGCTTTTCACAAGAATGGGCGTCGATTACGGACGACCCTTGGGTGAGAGGAGTGACTTCGGAAGGTCTTAAGATATCCTTCAAACGAAAGCCTCCATTAACTCAAAGTCCAAAGTGGACTCATCTTCCGTCAAATCCGCAGAAAAGAGACGCTCTGTTATCAGAGGTGCAGTCTCTTTTAATGAAGAACGCGGTAGAGGTCGTAGAAAACCAGGAATCTCCGGGATTCTACAGCCATCTGTTTCTGGTTCCGAAACCAGACGGCTCGTTCCGTCCAGTCATAGATTTGAGCTGGATAAACAAGCTGATCGTCGCTCCGAAGTTTTATATGGAGACGATTCGATCGGTCAGAGCGAGTATTCGGGTGAACGATTATGCAACGAGCATAGATCTCAAAGATGCGTACTTTCACGTCATGGTACATCCGACATTCCGAAAGTATCTACGCTTCGCAGTCCTAGGAGTGGTGTATCAATTCCGGGCGATGTGCTTCGGATTGAATCTAGCACCCTGGGCTTTCACTCGGGTAATGAACTCGGTAATGATCTACTTCCGAGCTCATTCGTCTGCGGTAACGTCGGCCTACCTGGACGACATTCTTCAGAGGTACGGCAACGAGTTAACGCTTCAGAACGATGTTCAGAATCTTCTTCTATTGCTCCGACGTCTCGGTTTTATAGTAAACGAGGAGAAGTCGGATCTGGTGCCGTCCAAGTCATTCACTCATCTGGGAATGAGCTTCGAGACGCACAACAATCTCGTTCGTCTGCCGTTAACCAGAGCGAAATTAGTCAGTTGTTACGCTCGCTATTGTCTGCACGCAGACAAAGTTACGGCGAGAGAATTTATGAGACTGATAGGTCTGTGCGGAGCCGCCGCGGATCTCATTCCGATGGGGCGGTTACGCACACGTCCTCTTCAAATTTTCCTGACTCAGAATTGGAGTGTGAAAATTCATTCGCTCGATGTAGACGTTCTCTTGTCAGATCAAGTGAAACAAGAGATTCAGACTTGGGCAAACATTCAGTGGTTAACTCAAGGAGTTCCGCTGCAGTTGCCGGATCCGAGTTTTACCGTTATGACGGATGCCAGTCAAACAGGTTGGGGTGCATCATTAATCCCAACGGATTCGAGATGTCAGGGTCTTTGGGATCCGCAATTCCTGTGCAAGCACATAAACATCAAGGAAATGATGTCAATTTGGCTTGCGTTACGTCACTGGATGGACATTATTCACGATGCTCATGTCCAAATCCTATCCGACAATACGACAGTAGAGGCGTATATACGGAATCAGGGAGGCACTCATTCAGTTCCGTTGTTCAATCTAACGGAAAGAATCCTTCTGTTTGCGCTAGAACATCACGTTCTTCTTTCGGTCCGTCACATACCAGGTCGTCTGAATGTGCTAGCAGACTCCCTTTCACGAAAGGGTCGCTTGTTGCCGTCGGAGTGGACTCTCAACAAACAAGTATTCAATCAGATTTGCTACCAATGGGAACGGCCAATGATAGACTTATTTGCGACACATCTCAACAATCAGTTGCAGACGTATGTGTCTCCGTGTCCGGATCCAAGAGCATTTGCAGTAGACGCTCTGTCGATCCCTTGGGACGGAATGATAGGATATGCGTATCCTCCAGCGCCGTTAATTCAACAAGTATTGCTAAAGATAAAACAATCTCAATGCAAGATTCTGTTGGTAGCATCTCTGTCACCACAGAGACCGTGGATAAATCTACTCAGGTGTCTGTTGTGGGACCTACCGCGCAAGCTTCCTCCACGGGAGGATCTTCTTTCGCAGGGGAAATCGCGCCAACTCCATCACAACCCGCAAGGTCTCAACCTTCACGTTTTTCCGTTGTGCGGTCCTTCTTGCATGGCAAGCACTTTACAGGACGAGCAGTGGACGCGATTTCTAACTGTAGGAGGACCTCCTCTTCGCTAAACTATGCGGCTAAGTGGAAGGTTTTTCGTCGTTGGTGTAGGGATCATTCTGTAGATATATTCGATCCCTCTATACCAGACATTGCAAACTTTCTAGTATACTTGTTTGACGAAATCAAACTGCAGCCTGTTACTATAAAGGGTTATAGATCTATGTTATCTGATACCTCTGCACATCATGATAGTTTACAAATTGGATCTAATGTCTCTTTATCGAAGTTGGTTAGAAACTTTTCGATAAATAGACCCAGAACTCTTAGATTAATTCCTGAGTGGAATTTAGCTTGGGTTCTTCTTAAATTGAAGGAAAAGCCATTTGAACCTCTTGGGACAGTAGATTTCAAATTCTTATCTTATAAGACAGCTTTTCTCTTAGCTTTCTCTTCTGCTAGAAGAGTCAGTGAGCTTCATGCACTATCGGTGGATGATTCTCATTATCGTAGTGTTGGGAACACTATCACCTTCACTACTAATGTGGGTTTTTTAGCTAAGAATCAGGCTCCTAATAAATATCCGGAACCTATTGTTATTAAGGCTCTTCCGTCTTCAGACGGGCGTAGGCCTTTACTCTGTCCTGTTAGAGCATTACATATCTATAAACAGAGATCTCAATTTATCAGAAAGGGACGGAAACGTTTCTTTCTGTCTTTGATGCCTAATAGAAAGGATATTTCAGTCCATTCTATTGCTAGATGGATTCAGTTAACTATCCTTACTGCTTATGAAGATTTATCTTCTTCACAGCAGTCTGTGCTTAAGATTTCTGCTCATGAAGTAAGAGCTCTTTCTACTTCCTGGGCTTATGCTAATAGTGTTGCTATTACAGATTTAATGAAGGCTGCTTATTGGTCTCAGCCATCCACATTTACGAATTTTTATCTCAGAAATATTGAGTCCATTTCTGGAGATCTGCATTGTTTAGGTCCGTTATCTGTTGCTCAGAATATTGTCCACTAAACAGTTGCAACTATAGCTATGCAGGCTTTCTGTTCCGGCAGTGACTCCGTCCGGCTGCCCTCTTCGCTCTGGGCTATTTGACCCAGGGCAAGGGGAAGGGGGGGGGGGGGGGGGGGGGGGGGCGGGTGTTCCCTTAGGTCACCTGCTTTATAGTGAAAAGCAAGGGAATGCCTCCTCCAAGTCAGTATTTCTGAGTCGCTTCCGGGATGGTTTTAAAGTGTAATATTAATGTTTAAATTCATTCATGTCTTATTTTTAAAGTGTAGCTCGGTGTGAAGCATTTGTATATGTCAAGTGTCAAACGGGCTTTAATATACAATACTCGGACACTTTTAAATGACTATAAAGAGTCTCAATTCTCTGGACTACTTTATTTATTGGCTTGCTTTAAAAATAATTAGTATAAGGATTATACTGGATGTTAATAGAGAACATGAATGTTATTGTGCTCAATTATTAAGGGTAGTGTATCTTTCTAATTTAATATTAAATAAGAAAGATACATGTAAAGCCTAATACTCCTTTTCTCCTTAAGAGGTTACCTCTTTACTATATAGTTGAGCTTATTGGATTTTCCTCTATGTCCTAGGCCCTCCAGCCTGTTTACTATTCAGCTAAGTCTGGGTCATTGGTACAGTATAAAAATGTTAAAAAATTTATAGTAATTTATATATTTTTTATACTTACCAATGACCCAGACGGGGATGGCCCTCCCTGGAGTTGGGAACTCTTGCCTCCCCGCTGAGTACATAGCGCTGACCAGGCACTGCCAGTAAGAATGATAATTGGCACCAATTTCGGGACGTCTGCGTCACTGCGCATACGCAGTAGAGGCGTAGTATGGAGGTCCTTTAGGACATGATTTCTTTTTGTTTTGGATGCAAATTTTGGGGATTGGGGGGCAAAATTTGTGTTTGGCCCTGGTTTTGTTAGAGTCAGCACCAGCTAAGTCTGGGTCATTGGTAAGTATAAAAAATATATAAATTACTATAAATTTTTTAACTTTTCACAACTTGGCACTTTTGGGCACCCCTGTTGCCCAATTTTGTGAGGGTCCAATGCCTAATCTTTGTTGGAAGCTTCATAAATCTATTTGTGCCACCCCAAAATGTAGTTTTTTTGGCAAAAATCTGTTGATGAATGATTTTGACCAACTGAGCACTTTTGGGCACCCCTGGTGCCCCCCAAAATTGAAGGGTTCGATACCCTATCTTGGTGGAAATCATCATGAATCTATTTGTGTCATTCCACAATGCAGTTTATTTAATGAAAATTAGTTGATGAATGTGATGTTGCCTTACTTGTCACTCTTGAGCATCCCTGGTTCTCTATTTGGGGATTTCTAATGCCCAATCTTGGTAGAAAGCTGCATGAATAGGCCACCCCGCAATGTAGTTTATTTTGCAAAAATCGGTTGATGAATGCGATTTTGAGCAACTCATCACTTTTGGGCACCCCCTGGAGCCCAGAAAATAGGAGGGTCTGATGCTCGATCTTGGTAGCAATCTTTCTGAATCTATTTGTGCCATCCCAACAATGCAGTTTATTTGGCAAAAATCAATTTATAAATGTGATTTTTGACAACTCAGCACCCCAATTCCTAATTTTTAGTGGGTCCAATGCCAAATCTTGATGTCAGTTTTCATGAAGCTATTTGTGCCACCCCTCAATGCAGTTTATTTGGCAAAAATAGGATGATGAATCCAATATTTAGCAAGTCAGCACTTTGGGGAGTGTCTAATGCCCAATCTTTCTTGGAAGCTTTATGAATCTATTTGTGCTACCCCACAATACAGTTTATTTGTCAAAAATCTGTTGATGAATGCAATTTTGAGCAACTCTGCACTTTTGGGCACGCCAGGTGCCCAAAAAATAGAATGGCCTGATGCCCTATCTTCATGGCAGTCTTCATGAATCTGTTTGTGCCATCCCCACATCGCAGTTTATTTGGTGATAATCGGTTGATGAATGCGATTTTGAGCAACTCTGCACATTGAGACACCCCAGGTGCCAAATTTTTTATGAAGGTCCAATGCCCAATCTTGGTGGCAATCTGCACGAATCTATTTCTGCCACCCCTCAATGCAGTTTATTTGTCAAAAATCAATTGATGAATGTGATTTTGAGCAATTTGCACTTTTGGGCACCCTGGTGCCCAATTTTGTTAGGGTTCAATGCCCAGTCTTTGGTGGAAGCTTCATAAATCTATTTGTGCCACTCCACAATGTAGTTTATTTGGCAACAATCTGGTGATGAATGTGATTTTGAGCAACTCAGCACTTTTGAGCACCCCTGGTTCCCCAAAAATGAGAGGGTTTGATACCCTATATTGGTGGAACTCGTCATGAATCCATTTGTGTCACCCCACAATGCAGTTTATTTGACGAAAATTGGATGACGAAAGTGATTTTGCAAAACTCCTCACTTTTTGGCACCCCTGTTTTGTCCATTGCCCAATCTTCGTGGGAAACTTCATGAATAGTGCCACCCCGCAATGTAGTTTATTTTGTGAAAATGAATGCGATTTTGAGCAACTCATCACTTTTGGGCAGCCCTGGTGCCCAGAAAATAGGAGGGTCGGATGCCAGATCTTGGTGGTATTCTTCATGAATATATTTGTGCCATCCCCACAATGCAGTTTGTTTGGCAAAAATTGGATGATGAATCAGGAGGAATGCAATTTTTAGCAAGTCGGCGCTTTTGGGAACGTCCAATGTCCAATCTTTCTTGAAGGCTTTATCAGTCTATCCATGCCACCCCACAATGTAGTTTTTTTAGCAAAATCTGTTTATGAATGCAATTTTCAGGAACTCCAGAAAAAATAGGGAGACTGCAGAGTCAAGTAGGGAGACTTCATAGGCAAGTGGGGAAAATTAAGAATAAATATGTACACCACCTGCTGCCTCTTCATATTTTCAGCTCATGGTCCTCCGTTAATGGCTGATTAATGCAGATCCTGTTGTCTATGATGCATCTCTGCTAGGTTAAAAAATCACAAAGTAATTATTGATTGAAAATCCCCCACTGTAACCCTCTCCTTCATGACCCCTCCCCTCTTCTTTGATCCAATCCCACACAGCACCCTCCTGTGGTTGCCTTTCACCAAAGTGTGCTATGCTAATAATTTCCTAAGTCGGAAGTGTGAACAGGACCAGATGTTAGAAGGCTGCTTGGGAGGTACTTTTTCAAGATCCTTCATATGCACACTTGTGCCCTTACAAAGCTTTTCTTGTCATCACTAAAACTATTTTTTCACGTGCTTCAATTCCATTCGTCTTTTTCTGGGAATAGATGGCCCAACAGTTAACAGTCGTCAGCAAAACAAAATAAAAATACAGTGTTAGAAAATACGTCCGTTGTGTATACATTTTCAGCATCCTAAGCAACTAAACATACTTTCAAACTGAGTTATTTTGTTGAGTCGCGCAAGTCACCTATTTTCATTTTGACACTTGAAGCTCTGACAGCAACGCAACAAAATAGAAATAAAAAATCCGCAAAAAGTGACAATGGACAATTGATTCTCCTGTGATTTCAAATAAATGGTCGCTTATTTGACGAATTAAAATGCCCATTTCTCACACTCAAGCACATTCAATTCTTGAAAATAATTGTTTTTATGTAAACCTCGGATCATTCAGTTCAGCCTTTCTTCATTTTGGCCAATTTTTAGAGGGTGACTTGTAATCGCCCCAACTTTTTTTCTAGGCGACATAATTGCCCTAGTCGCCCTCACAGCTGGTCCCTGCTCCTGGTGTCCTATTTTGGGATAGGGCCGATGCCCAGTCTTGGTGGCAGTCTTCATGAATCTATTTATGCCACCCCACAATGCTGGTTATTTGTCAAAAATCAGTAGATGAATGCGATTTTGAGCAACTCTGCACATTTGAGCATCCCTGTGCCCATTTTGCAGAGGATTGGATGCCTAATAATGGTGGCAATCTTCATGAATCTCTTTGTGCCATCCCACAAAGCAGTTTATTTGTCCAAAATGAGTTGATTAATGTGATTTTGAGCAATTCAGCACTTTTGGACACCTCTGGTGCCCAATTTTCCGAGGGTCTGATGCTCAGTCTTGGTGACAATCTTCATGAATCTATTTGTTCCACCCCACAATGCAGTTTATTTGGGAAAAATTGGTAGATGAACGGGATTTTGAGCATCTTGGCACATTTGTGCATACCTGGTGCCCAGTTTTCGGAGGTTTCTATTCTTTATCCTGCTGGCGATCTTCATGAATCTATTTGTGCCACCCCACAGTGCCATTTATGTAGCAAAAATCAGTTGATAAATGTGATTTTTAACAACTCGGCACTTTTGGGCACCACTGGCACCCAATTTTGTCTTAATGAATTTACTTCTGCCACCCCCACAGTGGAATTTATTTGATGAAAGTTGGTTGATTAATGCGATTTGGGGTAACTCATTTTTTGGCACCTCTGGTTTCCCCAAACTGGGAGGGCTCAATACCCAATCTTGGTTGCAATCTTAATAAATCTATTTGTGCCACCCCACAATGCAGATTTACAAATTATTTGGCAAAAATAGGTTGATGAATGCAATTTTGAGGAACTCTGCACATTTGGGAACCCCTGTTGCCCAATTTTGGGAGGGTCCTATTCGAAATCTTGGTTGCAATTTTCATGAATCTATTTGTGCCAACCCACAATACAGTTTATTTTGTAAAAATTGGCTGCCTAATTTGAAGAGGGCCAATCTTCATGGGAAGCTTCATAAATCTATTTGTGCCACCCCACAATGTAGTTTATTTGGCAAAAATCAGTGATTTTGAGCAGCTTGGCTCTTTTGGGCATCCTGGTGCCCCAAAACTGGGAGGGTTCGATACCCAACCTTGGTGGAAAGCTTCATGAATCTCTTTGTGCCACCCCACAATGCAGTTTATTTGACGAAAAATGGTTGACAAATGCGACTCGTCACTTTTCAGCTCCCCTGGTGCCCAATTTGGATATCGTCCGATTCCGAATCTTGTTCGGAAGTAGTTTGAATATTGCCAACCCATAATGTAGTTTATTTTGCAAAAATCGGTTAATGAATGCAAAATTGATCAACTCGACACTTTTGGGCGCTCCTAGTGCCCAAAAATTATGCCCGAAAATTAGAAGGGTCTGTTGCCTGATCTTGGTGGCAATCTTCATTAATCTATTTGTGCCATCCCCACAATGCAGTTTATTTAGTGAAAATTGGTTGATGAATGCATTTTTGGGCAACTCAGCACTTTGGTGTCCAATTTTGGGAAGGTCCAATGCCCATTCTTGGTGGCAATCTTCATGAATTTAAAAAATCACCCCTCAATGAAGTTTTTTTGGCAAAACTCAGTTGATGAATGTGATTTTGCATAACTCGTCTTTTTTGGACATCCCTGGTGCCCAGAATATAGGAGGAGCTGCTGCCCGATTTTGGTGGAAATCTTCATGAATCTATTTGTACCATCCCCACAATGCAGTTTATTTGGCAAAAATTGATTTATGAATGCAATTTTGAGAACTCAGCACTTTAGGGCACTTCGGTTCCCAATTTTTGGAGGGTCCAATGCCAAATCTTGATGGCAGCCTTCATGAATCTATTTGTGCCACCCCTCAATACAGTTTATTTGGAAAAAATCAGAATGATGAATTCAGTTTTTAAGTTGGCACTTTTGGGAGCGTCCATTGCCCAATCTTTCTTGGAAGCTTTATGAGTCTGTCTCATCCACCCCGCAATGGAGTTTATTTGGCGAAAATCTGTTTATGAATGCAATTTTTCGGAACTCTGCACTTTTGGGCACTTCCGGTGCCCATTTTTTGGAGGGTCTGATGCCCAATCTTGGTGGCATTCTTCATGAATCTATTTGTGCCACCCCACAATGCAGTTTAGTTTTTTTTATCGAAAATCAGTTGATGAATTTGATTTTGCACAACTCGTCACTTTTCACCACCCCTGGTGCTCAATTTGGGGATTGTCCAATGCCCAATCTTGGAGGGAGGCTTTGTAATGCCACTCCGTAATGTAGTTTATTTTGCGAAAATCGGTTGATGAATGCGATTTGGAGCAGCTCGGCACCTTTGGGCATCCCTGTGCCCATTTCACAGAGGACTTGATGCCTAATCATGGTGGCAATCTTCATGAATCTATTTTTGCCACCCCACAATGCAGTGTATTTGTCCAAATTGTCCAAAACCAATTGATTAATGCAATTTTTGAGCACCTCTGGTTCCCATTTTTGTGAGGGTCTGATGCTTAGTCTTTTTTGGCAATCTTCATGAAACTTTGTGCCATCCCTCAATGCGGTTTTATTTTGGTAAAAATCGGTTGATGAATGTGATTTTTCACAACTTGGCACTTTTTGGACACCCCTGTTGCCCAATTTTGTGAGGGTCCAATGCCTAATCTTTGTTGGAAGTTTCATAAATCTATTTGTGCCCCCCTGAAACGTAGTTTATTTGGTGAAAATTGGTTGATGAATGCAATTTTTAGCAACTTGGCACTTTTGAGCCCAATTTTGTGAGGCTCTAATACCAATCTTTGTTGGAAGCTTCATGAATCTATCTGTACCACCCCCCAATGTAGTTCATTTGGCAAAAATCAGTTGATGAATTCAATTTTATACCGAATAAGCACTTTTAGGCCCTCCAGGTGCCCAAATTTGGTGAGGGTCCGATGCCCAATCTTCATGGCAGTCTTCATAAATCTGTTTGTTCCACCCCTACAGGACAGTTTATTTGGCGAAAATTGGTTGATGAAATCGATTTTTAGGAACGCGGCTCATTTGGGCACACCTGGTGCCCAAACTTGGGAAGATCCTATGCCAAATCTTGGTGCCATTCTTCATGAATCTGTTTGTGCCACCCCACAGTGCAGTTTATTTTGAAAAAATCGTTTGATGAATGTGATTGTTAACAACTTTGGCACTTTGGGGCACCTCTAGTGCCCAATTTAGGGAGGATCCAATGTCTGATCTTGATCTTCATGAATCTATTTGTTCCACCCCTCAATGCAGTTTATTTGGGAAAAATTGATTAATGAATGCGATTTTGAGCAACTTTGCTCTTTGGTCATCTCTGCTGCCCAATTTTAGGAGGGTTCAATCTCAAATCTTGGTGACAATCTTCATGAATCTATTTTTGCCACGCCACAATGCAGTTTATTTGGTGAAAATCAGTTGATGAATATGATTTTCAGCTACTTGGCACTTTTGGGCACCATGGCGCCCATTTTGGGAGGGTCTGATGCCCAATCTTGGAGGGAAAATTCATTAATCTATTTTGTGTAACTGCACTATGGGCACCCCTGTTAACCAATTTTTGGAGGGTCAGATGCTCCATTTTGGTAGCAATCTTCTTGAATATATTTCTGCCTCCCCACGATGCAGTTTGTTTGGAGAAAATTGGTTGGTGGTTGCGATTTTTAGCTGCTTTGCACTTTTGGACACTCTTTGTGCCCAATTTTTGAAGAGTTTGATGCCCAGTCTTGGTGGCAATATTCATAATCTATTTGTGCCACCCCATAATGTAGTTTATTTGTCAAAAATTGATTGATGAATGTGATTTTGAGCAACTCTGCACTTTTGGACACCCCTGGTTCCAAATTTTGGGAGGGTACAATATCCAGTCATTGTTGGAAGCTTCATGAATCTGTCTGTGCCATCTCACAATGTAGTTTATTTGGCATAAATCGATTCATGAATGCGATTTCTAGCAACTAGGCACTTGTGGGTACACCTTGTGCCCCATTTTGTAAGGAGCCAATGCCCAGTCTTGGTGGCAATTTTCATAAATCTATTTGTGCCAGCCCACAATGCTGTTTATTTGGCGAATATCGGTTTATGAATGCGATTTTGAGCAACTTGGCACTTTTGGGCCCTGTGGTGCCCAATTTACAGAGGGTCTGGTCTATTGCCTAATCTTAGTGGCAATCTTCATGAATCTGTTTGGGAAAAATCCGTTGATGAATGTCATTTTGAGCAATTCTGCACTTTTGAGCACCCTTTGGTCCCAATTTTGGAGGGCCCAATGCTCAATCTTGGTGACAATTTTCATTAATCTATTTGTGCCACCCCACAATGCAGTTCACTTTTTGAAAATTGGTAGGTGAATGCTATTTTGAGCAATTTAGCACTTTGGGCTTTCCTGGTGCCCTATTTTTGGAGGGTCAGTGCCCAATCTTGGTGGCAAGCTTCATGGATCTATTTATGGCACCCCACAATGCAGTTTGTTTGGTTGAAATCAGTTGATGAATGCAAATTTTAAGCAATTAGGCACATTTGGGCACTCTTGGTGCCCAATTTTGAAAGGCCCCAATGCTCAATCTTGATGACAATCTTAATGAATCTATTTGTGCCACCCATAATGCTGTTTATTTGGCGAAAATCGATTTATGAATGCGATTTTGAGCAACTCAGCACATCTGGGCACCTCTGGTGCCCATTTTTAGGAGGATCTGATGCCCAATCTTGGTGGCAATCTTCATGAATGTGTTTTTGCTACAGTTTATTTTGGGAGGTTCCTGATGCCCAGTCTTAGTGGCAATCTTGATAAATATATTTCTGCCACCCCACAATGCAGTTTGGAGAAAATTGGTTTTTGAAGGTGATTTTTAGCAGTTTTTTTACTTTTGGGCACCCTGCATGCCCAATTTTGGGAGAGTCCGATGCCCAGTCTTGGTGACAATCTTCATGAATCTATTTGTGCCAGCCTGCAATGCAGTTTATTTAGCGAAAATCGATTGATGAATGTGAATTTGAGCACCTTTGCACTTTTGGGCACTGCTGGTGCCCATTTATCAGAGAATCAGATGCCCAATCTTGGTGGCAATCTTCATGAATCATTGTGCCACCCCCAATGCAGTTTATTTGTCCAAAATCAGTTGATGAATGTGATTTTGAGCAATTCGGTTCTTTTGTGCACTCCTTCTGCTCAATTTTGGGAGGGTCTCATGCCCAATCTTGGTGGCAATCTTCATGAATCGTTGTGCCACCCCCAGTGCAGTTTATTTGTCGAAAAGTGGTTGATGAATGTAAGTTTGAGCAACTCTGCACCTTCGGGCACACCTGGTGCTCAGTTTTGGGAGGGCCCAATGCCCAATCTTTTTTTGTTGAACCTACCGGAATCTATGTGAGCAACACCACAATGCAGTTTATTTGGCGAATATCAGTTTATGAGCGTGATTTTGAATAACTTGGCACCCATGGTGCCCAATTTTGGGAGAGTCTATTGTCCAGTCTTAGTTGCAATCTTCATGAATCTATTTGTGCCACCCCACAATGCAGTTTTCTTTGTGAAAATTGGTAGGCGAATGCTATTTTGAGTAATTCAGCACTTTTGGGCACTCCTGGTGGTCAAAGCCCAATCTTCATGGCAATCTTCATGGCACACCAAAATGCAGTGTGTTTGGTTGAAATCAGTTCATGAATGCTAATTTTGAGCAATTTGGAACTCTTTGGCACCCTTGGTGCCCAATTTTGAGAGGGCCTGATGCTCAATCTTGATGGCAATCTTCCTGGATCTGTTTTTGCCATCCCGCATTGCAGTTTATTTGGCAAAAATCTATTGATGAATGCGATTTTGAGCAACTCGGCTCTTTTGAGTGCCCCTGGTGCCCAATGTTGGGAGAGTCTGATGCCCAAACCTGGTGGCAATCTTCATGAATCTATTTGTGCCTGCCTCCCACAATGCAATTTATTTTAAAAATCAGTTGATGAATGTCACTTTGAGCAATTTGGTACTTTGGGCACCATTTGTGCCCAATTTTGGGAGGGCCTGATGCTCAGTCTTGATGGGAATCTTCCTGGATCTGTTTTTGCCATCCAGCATTGCAGTTTATTTGGCAAAAATCTATTGATGAATGCGATTTTGAGCAACTCGGCTCTTTTGAGTGCCCCTGGTGCCCAATGTTGGGAGAGTCTGATGCCCAAACCTGGTGGCAATCTTCATGAATCTATTTGTGCCTGCCTCCCACAATGCAATTTATTTTAAAAATCAGTTGATGAATGTCACTTTGAGCAATTTGGTACTTTGGGCACCATTTGTGCCCAATTTTGGGAGGGCCTGATGCTCAGTCTTGATGGGAATCTTCCTGGATCTGTTTTTGCCATCCCGCATTGAAGTTTATTTGGCAAAAGTCTATTGATGAATGCGATTTTGAGCAACTCAGCACTTTTGAGTGCCCCTGGTGCCCAATGTTGGGAGAGTCTGATGCCCAAACCTGGTGGCAATCTTCATGAATCTATTTGTGCCTGCCTCCCACAATGAAATTTATTTTAAAAATCAGTTATTGAATGTCACTTTGAGCAATTTGGTACTTTGGGCACCATTTGTGCCCAATTTTGGGAGGGCCTGATGCTCAGTCTTGATGGGAATCTTCATAAATATATTTGTGGCACTCCATAATGCAATTTATTTGGCGAAAATGATGAATGATTGATGAATGCAATTTTGAGCATCTCGTCACTTTTTGGCATCCCTGGGGCCCAATTTTGGGAGAGTCTGATATCAGATCTTGGTGGCAATCTTCATGAATCTATTTGAGCCTCCCCACAATGCAGTTTAGTTGGTGAAAATTAGTTGATGAATGTAATTTTGAGCAGCTCATCCCTTTTGGGCACCCCTGGTGCCATATTTGAGGAGGGTTGGATGCCCAATCTTCGTGGGGAGCTTCATGAATCTATTTGTGCCACCCCCTCAATTTAGTTTATTTGGCAAAAATCAGTTGATGAATATGATTTTGAGCAACTCGGCACTTGTAAGCACCACTGGTCGACCAAAAATGTGAGGGTTCAATACCCAATCTTGGTGGAAATCTTCATGAATCTGTTTGTGCTACCCCTCAATGCAGTTTATTTGTCAAAAATCGGTTAATGGATGTGATTTTGAGTAACTTGGCACTTTTGGGCACCCCCTGTGCCCAGTTTTTGGATGGTTCAGTGCCCAATCTATGTAGCAATCTTCATGAGTCTAAGTTAGTTTGCTGAAAATTAGTTGATGAATGCTATTTTTAGCTACTTTGCATTTTTCAGCACTCCAGGTTCCCAAGTTTCAGAGAGTCTGATGCCCAATCTTGGTGGCAATCTTTATGAATCTATTTATGCCACCCTGCAATGCAGTTTTTTTTGGCAGAAAAGTGGTTGATGAATACAATTTTCAGAAACTCAGCACATTTGGGCACACCTGGTGCCCAATTTTGGTAGGGTTCTATGCCAAATCTTGGTGGAATTCTATTTGTGCCACCCCCACAATGCAGTTTCTTTTTCAACAATCAATTGATGATTGCAATTTTGAGCAACTCTGCACTTTTTGGCACCCTTGGTGCCCAATTTTTTTAGGGTCCAATGCCCAATCTTTGTTAAATCTGAGCCACCCCAGAATGTAGGTTATTTGGCAATAATCAGTTAATGAATATGACTTTTAGCAACTCAGCCCTTTTGGCCGCTTCTAGTGCCCAAAATTTGTGAGAGACCGATGCTCAGTCTTTGTGGCAATCTTCATGAATGCATTTGTTCCAGCCCACAATGCATTTTATTTGTCAAAAATCTGTTGATGAATGTGATATGGAGTGATTCAGCACTTTTGGGCACCTCCAGTGCTCAATTTTGGGAGGGTTCAAATGCCCAATCTTGATGGCATTCTTCGTGAATCTGTGTGTGCCAGCGCGCATTGCAGTTTATTTCCCATAAATCGGTTGATCTCTGCAATTTTGAGCAGTTTAGTACTTTTGCGCACACCTGATGCCAAATTTTCAGAGGTTCAGATGCCCAATTTTGGTGGGAAACTTCATGTATCTATTTTGGGTAACTCTGCATTTTAGCATTTTAGGCATTCCTGGTGCCCAATTTTAGGATATTCTGGTGCTCAGGCTTGGTGGCAATCTTCATGAATAAGTTTCTGCTATACCACAATGCATTGAAAATTGGTTGATGAATGTGATTTTGAGCAACTCGGCATGTTTGGGCACCACTGGTGCCCCAAAAATTGGGGGGTTGAATGTCCAATCTTGGTGGCAGTCTTCATGAATCTATTTCTAACATCCCCACAAAGCCATTTATTTGGCGAAAATTGGTTGATGGATGCGATTTTAAGCAACTCAGCACTTTGAAGCACCCCGGTGCCCAATTTTGGAAGGGTCCAATGCCAAACTTTGTTGCAATCTTCATGAATCTATTTGTTCCATCCCTCAATGCAGCTTACTTTGCAAAAATTGTTTGATAAATGTGATTTTAAGCAACCATACATTTTTGGACATCCCTGGAGCCCAATTTGGTGGGGGTCCAATGCCCAATCTTTGTTTAAAGCTTCATGAATCTGTCTGTACCACCCCACCTAGAATGTAGTTTATTTGGCGAAAATCGCTTGATGAATGTGATTTTTAGCAACTCGGCACTTTTGGGTGCTCCTGGTGTCCAAATTTGGTGAGGGGCAGATGACCTGCAGTCTTGGTGGCAATCTTCATGAATCTATTTGTGCCACCCCACAATGCAGTTCATTTGACGAATATCTGTTTAAGAATGTGATTTTGAGCAGCTTGGCACTTTTGGCACCCATGGCGTCCAGCTTATGGAGGGTCTAATGCCCAATCTTAGTGGCAGTCTTGATGAATCTGTTTGTGCCACCCCACAATGCAGTTTGTTTGGTGAAAATTGGTTGATGAATGCTATTTTCAGCAACTTTGCATTTATGGGAACTCCTGGTGTCCAAGATGCCCAGTCTTGATGGAAATCTTCATGAATCTATTTGTGCCACTCTGCAATGCAGTTTATTTTTATTCTTTGTCAAAAACAGAGTTATGAATGCGATTTTGAGCAACTCTGCACTTTTGGGCACCCCCGATGCCTAAATTTGGGAGGAGCCAAATTCCAATCTTGTGGCAATCTTCATGAATCTCTTTGTGTCACCCCCACAATGCAGCAAAAATTGGTTGATGAAAGCAATTTTGGGGAACTCATCGCTTTTTGACACCACTGGTTCCCAATCTTGGTGGGAAGCTTCGTGAATCTATTTGTGCCACAATGTAGTTTATTTTGTGAAAATCGGTTGACAAATGCGATTTTGACCGTGCCACCCCTCGACACAGATTATTTGGCAAAAATCGGTTGATGAATGCGATTTTGAGCAACTCTGCACTTTTCGGTACCCCTGGTGCTCAATTTTGGGAGGGTACAATGCCCAATGGAAGATTTACTAATCTATCTGTGCCACCCCCACAATGTAGTATATTTGGCCAAAATCAGTTGATGAATGCAATTTTGAGGAGCTTGGCACTTTTGGGCACCGCTGGTGCCCAATTTGAGGAGGGTCGGATGCCCAATCTTCGTGTGGAGCTTCATAAATCTATTTGTGCCACCTCCACAATTTAGTTTATTCGGCGAACATCGGTTGACGAATATGAATTTGAGCATATTGGCTCTTTTAAGCACCCCTGGTAGTCCAATGAAAGTGTCAATGACACTGTAGCTTAACTTGTCTGTGTGTTGTGTTTGATGAAAAGGATAATGTTCAGTGTTTATGAAAGGATTATGAAATAAGACAAGAATTGTGATAATTGGGAATATGTTAATTTCTGTTCCCGTATGCTATGTTTTTAATACAAATAATATGAGGTGTAGACTGTACTAAAGAACTGAGGGGTGGGTTAATGTGGCCTTCAAGTTAATGTATGTGGCCCTCACAGTTAACGTATGTCAATGAAAGTTACCAAGTTACAGTGAAATTATTCCAAAACGAATCATCCTATCAAGTTACATTGAAATCCCTTAATAAATATGGCCTGTAGACTGTGCTATAGGTTTTCGGGCTTCAGGCCTGTGTAGCCATCATGGTTGATCGATTGCAACTAAAAGGGGACGTCCTCGTCTAGACATTATACTGAGTCATTCTACCAAGTTACAATGAAATCCCTTCACAAATACGACCTGTAGTCTGTACTAAAGTTTTTCGTGTTATGGGCAAAGGCAGCCATCATGGTTGAATGATCGTGACCAAAAGTGGACATTCTCGTCTGTGCATTATCTGGAGTGATCCTACGAAAGTAATTATGACCTGTACACTGTGCTCAAGGTTTTAGGGCTTCGAGCCCCTGTACCCGTCGCAGTTGACCAATCATGACCAAAAGGGGACGTCATCATCTAGGCATTATATGGAGTCAACCTAACAAGTTACAATGAAATCCTTCATAAATATGACCTGTAGACTATGCCAAAGGTTTTTTGGTTTTGGGCTCGGGTAGCCCTCAAGGCTGAATGATCGTGACCAAACGGGGACGTTCTCGTCTAGACATTATTTGGAGTCATCCCACCAAGTTACAATGGAATCCCTTCATAAATATGACCTGTAGACTGTGCTAAAAGTTTTCGGGCTTTGGGCCCCTGTAGCCGTCACAGTTGCCCAATCGCGTCCAAAAGGGAACTCTCTCATCTAGACATTATATGAAGTCAACCTACCAAGTTACAATGAAATTCCTCAATAAATATGACCTGTAGACTGTGCTAAAGGTTTTCGGGTTTTGGGCTCAGGCAGTTGTCATGGTTGACAGATCGTGACCAAATGGGGACATAATATGGAGTCATCCTACCAATTTACAATGAAATCCCTCCATATTAAATATGACCTGCGGACTGTGTTAAACTAAAGGTTTTTGGGTTTTGGGCTTGAGCAGCCATCACAGTTGACAGATCATGCCTGAAAGGGGACGTTCTCATCTAGACATTATCCAGAGGAATCCTACCAAATTACAATGAAATCCCTTCATAAATACAACCTGTAGACTGTGCTAATGGTTTTCGGGTTTTGGGCTCAGGCAGCCATACCGGTGGACCGATCGTGACCAAAAGGGGACAATCTCATCTAGATATGATCCCAAACCTGCATATGAAATTTCGTGACAATTAGACAAGAACTACAGGGTGTAGCCTGTGCTAAAGGAAAATGTGAACAGACTCACAGACTAACCGACTTCCGTACGCATGATCGCAATAGGTTATATTGACTTTGGAAATTTTGATGAATCTCTTCGTACCACCCTGTAATGCAGTTTGTCGAAAATCAATTAATGAAAGCGATTTTGAGCAACTTGGCACTTTTGTGCCAAGATGATCCAATGCCCAATCTTTGTAGCAATCTTCATGAGTCTATTTGAGCCATCCCCACAATTCAGTTTATTTCGCAAAAGTTGGTAGATAAATGTGATTTTTGGCAACTCAGCACTCTGGGGCACTCCTGGTGTCCAATTTTAGGAATGTCCAATACCCAATCCTGGTGGCAATGTTCATGAATATATTTGTGCCACCCCTCAATGCTGTTTATTTGTCAATAATTGGTCAATGAATGCAATTTTGAGGAATTTGGCACTTGTGGGCATCACTGGTGCCCCCAAAAATAGGATGGTCTGATGCCTGATCCTGTTAGCAATCTTTATGAATCTATTTGTAACTTTGCATTTTCAGCATGCCTGGTGCCCAGTTTTAGGAGAGCCTGATGCCCAATGTTGGTGGCAATCTTCATAAATCTATTTGTGCCACCCCACAATGCAGTTTATTTGCAAAAAAGTAGTTGATGAATACAATTATGAGGATCTCTGCACATTCAGGTACCCCTGGTGCCCAATTTTGGGAGGGTCCCATGCCAAATTTTGGTGAGAATCTTCATGTTCTGTTTGTGCCCCCCCCCCCCCCCCCCCCCCCCAAAAAAAATGCTGTTTTTTGTCTTGATGAATGCAATTTTGAATAACCCCGGTGCCCAATTTTGAGATAGTCCAATGCCCAATCATCATTGAAAGCTTGATGAAGGCGATGTTTAGCAACTCAGCACTTTTGGCCACTTCTAGTGCCAAATTGGTGAGGGGCCGATGCCCAGTCTTTGTGGCAATCTTCATTAATGCATTTATTCCACCCCACAATGCATTTTATTTGTCAAAAATGCGATGATTATTGCGATTTTGAGCAATTCAGCACTTTTGGGCACCCCTGGAGCCAAATTTTGGTAGGATCTGATGCCCAACTAATCTGTCCGTGCCAGCTCACGATGTAGTATATTTGGCAAAAATCAGAATTTGATTTTTAGCACTTTTCAGTACTCCTGGTACCCAGTTTTGGGAGGGGGACGATGCCCAGTCTTGGTAGCAATCTTCATGAATCTATTTGTACACAATGCAGTTTCTTTGGTGAATGCAATTTTGAGCTACCCGGAAGTTTTGGGCACCATGGTGCCCAATTTTAGTTGGGTTTAATGCCCAATTGTGATGGCACTCTTCATGAATCTGTTTGTGCCACTCTGCAATGCAGTTTATTTGGCAAAAATCGGTTGCTGAATGTAATTTTGAGCAACTGAACATTTTTGGGCACCTCTACTGCCCCCAAAAAACCCTGGTACCCAATTTTGGGAGTGTACAATGCCCAATGGAAGCTTTACTAATCTATCTGTGCCACCCCACAATTTAGTTTACTTGGCGAAAATCAGTTGATGTATGTCATTTTTAGCCACTCAGCACTTTTTGGTACTCCTGGTCCGAATGTAGTTTATTTATTAAAAATCAGTTGGTGAATGTGATTTTAAGGCAACTTGGCACTTTTGGGTGCCCCTGGTGCCCATGTTAGGGAGGGTCCTATCCCAAATGTTGGTGCCAATCTTTATGAATCTATTTGCACCATCCCACAATGCAGTTTTATTTGGCAAAAATTTCTTGATGAATGCAATTTTGAGCAACTTGTTACTTTTTGACGCGCATGGTGCCCAGTTTTGGGAGGTTCTCCTGCCAAATCTTCTTGGTAATTTTCATGAATCTGTTTGTGCCACCCCACAATGCAGTTTATTTTGCAAAAATCAGTTGAGGAATGTGATTTTGAGCAACTCAGCACTTTTGGGCACTTCTGGTGCCCAAATTTAGTTAGGCGCCGATGCCCAGTCTTGGTGGCAATCCTCATGAATCTATTTCTGTCACTCTACAGTGCAGTTTACTTGCCGAATATCGGTTTATGAATGTTATTTTGAGCTACTTGGCACTTTTGGGCATCTTGGTGCCCAACTGAGGGAGGGTCTAATGCCCAATTTTGATGGCACTCTTCATGAATCTATTTGTGCTAACCCGCAATGCAGTTTATTTGGTAAAAATTGGTTGTCTGCAATTTTGAGCAATCAAGCACTTTTGCACACTCCTGGTGCCCAATTTTGAAAGGGTCTGATGCCCAATCTTGGTGGAAAACTTCATTAATCAACTTTGGCTTACTCTGCATTTTGGACACCCCTGGTGCCGAATGTTGGGAGGGTGCAATGCTCAGTCTTGGTGGCATTCTTCATGAATATGTCTGCCACCCCACAATGCAGTTTGTTTGGAGAAAATCGGTTGATGAATGTGATTTTTAGCTGCTTTGGACTTTTGGGCTCTCCTGTAGCCCAATTTAAGGAGAGTCTGATGCCCAGCCTTTGTTTAAACTTCTTGAAACTATCTGTCCCACCCCACAATGTAGTTTATTTGGCAAAAATAGGTTGACAAATACGATTTTTAGCAACTCGGCAATTTTGGGCACCTGTGGTAACCATTTTTCAGAGTTTCCAATTTCCATTTTTGATGGCAGTCTTGATGAATTTATTTGAGGCACTCCACAATGCTGTTTGTCAAAAATCTGTTGATGAATGTGATTTTGAGCAACTCTGCACTTTTTGGCACCCCAGGTGCCCAAAAGGTTTGAGGTTCTGATGCCTGATCTTAGTGGCAATCTTCATGAATCTATTTTATCTATCCCCACAATGCAGTTTATTTGGCAAAAATCAGTTGATGAATGCGATTTTGTGCAACTCAGCACTTCGGGAAGTGTCTGATGCCCAATCTTGGTGGCAATCTTCATGAATCTATTTGTCTCCCCCCCCCCCCCCCCCTTTTTCCAATACAGTTTATTTTGCGAAAATTGGTTATAAATTTGCCCAATTTTGTGAGGGTCCAATACCCAATCTTTGTTGGAAGCTTAATGAATCTATCTGTGCCACCCCACAATGTAATTTATTTGATGAAAATCAGTTGATGAGATCATTTTTTTCTGAATCAGCACTTTTGGCCACTCCTGGTGCCCAAATTCGGGGAGGGGCCGATGCCCAGTCTTGATGGCAGTCTTCATGAATCTATTTGTGCCACCCCACAATACAGTTTATTTTGTGAAAATCAATGGTTGAACTTTGCACTTCTGGGTACTCCAGGTGTCCTGGTGCCCAATTCTGGAAGAGTCTGACGCCCAATCTTCATGGCAATCTTCATGAATCTGTTCCACCCTCACAATGCAGTTTATTTATCGAAAATTGGTTGATGAATGCGATTTTTATTTGTGCCACCCCACAGAGCAGTTTATTTATTAAAAATCAGTTGATGAATGTGATTTTTAACAACTTGGACTCTTTTGGACACCTATAGCGCCCAAGTTGGGGAGGATCTGATGCCTAGTCTTGATGGCAATCTTCACCAATCTATTTGTGCCACCCCACAATTCAGTTTATTCTGAAATCGATTGATGAATGCAATTTCAAGTGACTCTGCTCTTTTGGGCCTCCCTGGTGCCCAATTTTAGGAGGGTCCACTCTCCAATCTTGGTGGCAATCTTCATGAATCTGTTTTTGCCACCCCACAATACAGTTTATTTGGTGAAAGTTGGTTGATGAATATGATTTTGAGCTACTCTGCACTTTTGGGCATTATGGTGCCCAAGTTAGGGAGAGTTTAATACCCAATCTTGATGGAACTCTTCAGGAATATATTTGTGCCACCCTGCAATGCAGTTTATTTGGCAAGCATCTGTTGATGTCTGAAATTTTGAGCCATTCAGCACCTTTGCACACCCCTGGTGCCCAATTTTGGGAGGGTCTGATGCCTAATCTTGGTGGGGAAATTCATTAATCTATTTTGGGTAACTGCACTTTTGTGCAGCCCTGGTGCCCAATTTTAGGAGGACCCAATGCTCAGTCTTGGGGGCAATCTCCTTGAATATATTTCTGCCACCCCACAATGCAGTTTGTTTGGAGAAAATCATTTGAAGAATGTGATTTTCAGCTGCTTTGGACTTTTGGGCACCCCTTTTCCCTAATTTTCATAGAGTTTGATGCCCAATTTTGGTAGCAATCTTCATGAATCCATTTGTGCCACCCCACAATGCAGTTTATTTGGCGAAAATTGATTGATGGATGCGATTTTGAGCCACTCGACATTTTCAGGCACCCCTGGTGCCCCAAACATGGGAGGCTTGAATGCCCAGTCTTGGTGGCAGTCTTCATGAGTCTATTTGTGCCGGCTCACTCTGCAGTTTATTTGGCAAAAATCTATTGATGAATGCGCTTTTCAGGAACTCTGAACTTTAGGACACCTGCAGTGCATAATGTCGTGAGGGTCCTGTGCCAAATCTTAGTGGAAATCTCTATGAAGCAATTTGTGCCACACCCTATGCAGTTTATCTGGAAAATGCTTTTGAGCAATGTGATTTTGAGAAACTCAGCACTTTTGGGCACTGCTGGTGCTCATATTTTTATACTGTACCAATGACCCAGACTTAGCTGGTGCTAACTCTAACAAAACCAGGGCCAAACACAAATTTTGCCCCCCAATCCCCAAAATTTGCATCCAAAACCAAAAGAAATCATGTCCTATAGGACCTCCATACTACGCCCCCACTGCGCATGCGCAGTGTCAAGGACGTCCCGAAATTGGCGCCAATTATCATTCTCTGTTTGGCCCTTCATCAGTCAACATCTCACTGATCTTTGTGCTTGTAAATCTCAGTTTAAAGGATGCCAGACACGTAATTTTTGGAGAAATGGTGATTCTAAGGAGGATATAGAAGGAGGAGAGGAAAAAGAAGTGACAAAAAATAATCAGGGCTGTACTCAAAATTTTTGATGAAATTATGTTAAGTTGCCTATTTTCGAGGCATGGGCCTCTTGTTGTCATTCTTGCTAAATGTTGCACTGCTTATTCAGTGTTTCCTCTCCCCTAGCCTTCTAAAGTCCCCCCTTGCAATTCTCCCATGCTTTTGGCATATTTTTGAGAAAGTTCATTTCTAAAATTTTCCTGGGAGAGTTGCTTGGATACAGAATGTTTTCTGTTATTTTCCCCATACTTACGTTTTCACCCATGGGTGTATAAACGTTGTGTTCTGCATCTTCCATCTGATGTTCTGCAGATTCTCCCCTGGGAGTCTCTGTCTTGCATCAGATAGAGTGTAATTTTGATGACTGATTTCGGGCCAGTTTTTTCAGTGCCTGGAGTCATGTTTTCTGGTGTTTTACACTGTTTGTTTACATTGGCAACAGCCTTTTTTGAGGGGGGCTGTTTGCCTTTGGTGTAGTTTATCTCACTATAAGATACATTTATATTATCCGTAAGTGTCTCATTAATTATTTAATATAAATTTAAAATTTTTGACCACACTTTGCCATCGGATCCATCGGGGCTCAACGTTACTTTTCAGCAACTTGGGCTTCGCTGAAAAAATATTTTTTCAAAATTATTTTGATTTGCAATTGTTTTTTCATTTATTAATGGATCATGTTATTATGTATCTTTGTGTCAGGGGTTTGTGCGAGTAACTAGGACTTGTTGTTGACTTTTCACAATGAAAGGATATTGTTCAAATTGTAATGGGAAGAAATCTTCCTCTGACTTTCATGATTATTGTATTAATTGTAGTCAGTGTTCTCGCACTAATCCCTGTTCTATATGTCAATATTGGGATGACAAACATTGGAAACGTGTGTCACGGTATGTTGTTTCTGTAGAAAGGGCTATGCCGGCTCTTTCTCCGCAAGGTCACTCTACTCTCTCAGTTTCTATTTCAGAGGAACAAGAACAGGGTGATGTTTCCATGTTATCTTCTGCAAGTGCGCTTCCGTCGTCACAAATGAATTCAGAGCTAGCGGCAAAAGTGCTCATGGAGATTAGACAAATGTCGTCCGCTAGCTCGCCCGGTGTTGCGTCCATTCACTGAATGGTTCGGCAGCCGGGTTCGTCCGATGCGGTCCAAGAGGAAATGTTGGGTGATGCGAGCACTATAAACATTCAATGTGCACACCCAGTGACGGCGGATAGTAAGCGAGATCGGAGGAAGCCTTTGAGTCCGGTTCCTAGCTCGTCCAGGTCCAGCCGGGCCGCGAGCGAGAGAGGCCCCTCTCTCGTACAACAACATCTGGGACCAGATGTTGTGGTACAAAATGTGTCGCAAGCAGAGCATACGTCCGTCGCTCGGGACGCTCCGTTGTATAGGCAGTCCGCGGAGACTGCTAAGGCTTCTTCTTCTCGTCAGCGCACACGACCGCACCTTGGCTGCGTGACTGCCGATATCTTACCAGCTTTGCCGATCAAGGATTCTTCGGCGACCAGGTCACACCATCCGGCAGCCAGGGACTCGAGACCGATGGACTCCGGACGTTCGCATAGGAAAAGTATGCGGGAGCCATCTGATGCGGAGCTGCCCTCGGCGAAGCAGCGAAAGACTGCGCCTCCGCAGGTCTCGACGCCGGACATTCTTGTGCAGATAGCACAGCTTATCGCAGCATCCCAGCAGCCGACAGAAACGGTGTCGGATCGAGAATTATCCGACGGCGCTGGGTCGGTAGCTCCGCCGGAGCATCGGGGGCAGACGACCGGGAGCATCATGAGGTCCGACCGGATGGTGAAAGGGATACGGATGATTTGGAGCTATCCCTTTCGGAACAACATAAAGCTGCCGTGGACTTCATCCGGCACTTTCTCCCTCAAGTTGTTCCGTCGGGCCAGACTGCTGCGGTTCCGGACAAGAGGATTATAGCGTCATTGGACTCTGAATTTTTTGAGCGGTTCAGGGACATCGCTCCCGAGTTTCCGTCGCAGTCCAATAATGTTGCAAGAAGATTTGAATTATTGAACGACGCTATATTTAAACTTGCTTCCAAGACGGGGAAAGCAGGTTTCTTGTCCGCCAATACTCTCAACCTGCCTTTCATTAATGCTAGGAATAAATTCGACACGGCAGGACAGGGTATCCCGAGAGTTCCTCTGCGTATGGACGACGAGGCGGAAGACTTAGAGCTATCATTACCGTCGTCGGCTTCTATTCCAACCGCGGTGTTGGAAACAGCTATTTCGTCTAACAGAGCCAATTTAGATGCCTTATCTTACGCAGATCACCTTACTAAGGCGTTATCACTGCGCCTTCAAGGGAAAGAGTTTCAGGATATACAATCCTCTTTAAGACTTCTTTCAAGGGCAGTAGCTTATTCCACGTGTAACTCCGCCCTTTCTGTGGCAAACCTGGAGTTGGTTAGACGTGACGCAGCCCTAGCTACGTCCACACTCGTGGATACTAAGGTGAAGAACTCTCTTAGAGTCGCTTCGGTCTCCGGAGAACTTCTCTTTGACGGCAAGCTTTCTGCTATTTATGATAAAATTACAAAGAAAGCTTCGGATTCTCTGTTGTTCAAATCTGCTTCTAAGAAGTCGGATACAGCAGACAAGAATAAGACAGGCACTTCTGGGTCTAATGCGCCCAAGAGAGGTTCCTATAGAGGTTCCGGTGCGTCCTCTTGGTCTTATTCAAGAGACCTTCAGGGTAGCGACTCTCGTTCGGGACGACCTTCGGACCGGGACAACCGGTCGGACGCCCCGAGGTCGACGGGACGAGGTGCGGGTTGTGGAGGACGTGGTTTCTCCTACCGCAGGCCTCGCAGGTCCAGGAGGTGATGGCTTAAACCTCTATCGCGTACCGGTTGGCGGAAGGTTGTCGAGCTTTTCACAAGAATGGGTGTCGATTACGGACGACCCTTGGGTGAGAGGAGTGACTTCGGAAGGCCAAAAGATATCCTTCAAACGAAAGCCTCCATTAACTCGAAGTCCAAAGTGGACTCAACTTCCGTCAAATCCGCAGAAAAGAGATGCTCTGTTATCAGAGGTGCAGTCTCTTTTAATGAAGAACGCGGTAGAGGTCGTAGAAAACCAGGAGACTCCGGGATTCTACAGCCATCTGTTTCTGGTTCCGAAACCAGACGGCTCGTTCCGTCCAGTCATAGATTTGAGCTGGATAAACAAGCTGATCGTCGCTCTGAAATTTTATATGGAGACGATTCGGTCGGTCAGAGCGAGTATTCGGGTGAACGATTATGCAACAAGCATAGATTTCAAAGATGCGTACTTTCACGTCATGGTACATCTGACATTCAGAAAGTATCTACGCTTCGCAGTCCTAGGAGTGGTGTATCAATTCCGGGCGATGTGCTTCGGATTGAATCTAGCACCCTGGGCTTTCACTCGGGTAATGAACTCGGTAATGATCTATTTCCGAGCTCATTCGTCTGCGGTAACGTCGACCTACCTGGACGACATTCTTCAGAGGTACGGCAATGAGTTAACGCTTCAGAACGATGTTCAGAATCTACTTCTATTGCTCCGACGTCTCGGTTTTATAGTAAACGAGGAGAAGTCGGATCTGGTGCCGTCCAAGTCATTCTCTCATCTGGGAATGAGCTTCGAGACGCACAACAATCTCGTTCGTCTGCCGTTAACCAGAGCGAAATTAGTCAGTTGTTATGCTCGCTATTGTCTGCATGCAGACAAAGTCACAGCGAGAGAATTTATGAGACTGATACGCACGAGCGGTTACGCACGCGTCCTCTCCAAATTTTATTGACTCAGAATTGGAGTGTGAAAATTCATTCGCTCGACGTAGACGTTCTCTTGTCAGATCAAGTGAAACAAGAGATTCAGACTTGGGCAAACATTCAGTGGTTAACTCAGGGAGTTCCGCTGCAGTTGCCGGATCCGAGTTTACCATTATGACAGATGCCAGTCAAACAGGTTGGGGTGCATCATTGATCCCAACGGATTCGAGATGCCAGGGTCTTTGGGATCCGCAATTCCTGGGCAAGCACATAAACATCAAGGAAATGATGTCAATTTGGCTTGCGTTATGTCATTGGATGGACATTATTCACAATGCTCATGTCCAAATCCTATCCGACAATACGACAGTAGTGGCGTATATACGGAATCAGGGAGGCACTCATTCAGTTCCGTTGTTCAATCTAACAGAAAGAATCCTTCTGTTTGCACTAGAACATCAGGTTCTTCTTTCGGTCCGTCACATACCAGGTTGTCTGAATGTGCTAGCAGACTCCCTTTCACGAAAGGGTCGCTTGTTGCCGTCGGAGTGGACTCTCAACAAACAAGTATTCAATCAGATTTGCTACCAATGGGAACGGCCAATGATAGACTTATTTGCGACACATCTCAACAATCAGTTGCAGACGTATGTGTCTCCGTGTCCGGATCCAAGAGCATTTGCAGTAGACGCTCTGTCGATCCCTTGGGACGGAATGATAGGATATGCGTATCCTCCAGCGCCGTTAATTCAACAAGTATTGCTAAAGATAAAACAATCTCAATGCAAGATTCTGTTGGTAGCATCTCTGTCGCCACAGAGACCGTGGATAAATCTACTCAGGTGTCTGTTGTGGGACCTACCGCGAAAGCTTCCTCCACGGGAGGATCTTCTTTCGCAGGGGAAATCGCGCCAACTCCATCACAACCCGCAAGGTCTCAACCTTCACGTTTTTCCATTGTGCGGTCCTTCTTGCATGGCAAGCACTTTACAGGACGAGCAGTGGACGCGATTTCTAACTGTAGGAGGACCTCCTCTTCGCTAAACTATGCGGCTAAGTGGAAGGTTTTTCGTCGTTGGTGTAGGGATCATTCTGTAGATATTTTTGATCCCTCTATACCAGACATTGCAAACTTTCTAGTATACTTGTTTGACGAAATCAAACTGCAGCCTGTTACTATTAAGGGTTATAGGTCTATGTTATCTGATACCTATGCACATCATGATAGTTTACAAATTGGATCTAATGTCTCTTTATCTAAGTTGGTTAGAAACTTCTCGATAAATAGACCCAGAACTCTTAGATTAATTCCTAAATGGAATTTAGTTTGGGTTCTTCTTAAATTGAAGGAAAAGCCATTTGAACCTCTTGGGACAGTAGATTTCAAATTCTTATCTTATAAGACAGCTTTTCTCTTAGCTTTCTCTTCTGCTAGAAGAGTCAGTGAGCTTCATGCACTGTCGGTGGATGATTCTCACTATCGTAGTGTCGGGAACACTATCACCTTCACTACTAATGTGGGTTTTTTAGCTAAGAATCAGGCTCCTGATAAATATCCGGAACCTATTGTTATTAAGGCTCATCCGTCTTCAGACGGGCGTAGGCCTTTACTCTGTCCTGTTAGAGCGTTACGTATCTATAAACAGAGATCTCAGTTTATCAGAAAGGGACGGAAACGTTTCTTTCTGTCTTTGATGCCTAATAGAAGGGACATTTCGGTCCATTCTATTGCTAGATGGATTCAATTAACTATCCGTACTGCTTATGAGAGTTTATCTTCTTCTCAGCAGTCTGTGCTTAAGATTTCCGCACCTGAAGTGAGAGCTTTTGCTACTTCTTGGGCTTATGCTAATAGTGTTGCTATTACAGATTTAATGAAGGCTGCTTATTGGTCTCAGCCATCCACATTCACGAATTTTTATCTCAGAAATATTGAGTCCATTTCTGGAGACCTGCATTGTTTAGGTCCGTTATCTGTTGCTCAGAATGTCATCCACTAAACAGTTGCAACTATAGTTATGCAGGCTTTCTGTTCCGGCAGTGACTCCGTCCAGCTGCCCTCTTCGCTCTGGGCTATTTGACCCAGGGCAAGGGGAAGGGGGGGGGGGGGGGGGGGGGGCGGGTGTTCCCTTAGGTCACCTGCTTTATAGTGAAAAGCAAGGGAATGCCTCCTCCAAAGTCAGTTTTTCTGAGTCGCTTCCGGGATGGTTTTAAAGTGTAATATTAATGTTAAAATTCATTCATGTCTTATTTTTAAAGTGTAGCTCGGTGTGAAGCATTTGTATATGTCAAGTGTCAAACGGGCTTTAATATACAATACTCGGACACTTTTAAAAGATTATAAAGAGTCTCAGTTCTCTGGACTACTTTATTTATTGGCTTACTTTAAAAATAATTAGTATAAGGGTTATACTGGATGTTAATAGAGAACATGAATATTATTGTGCTCAATTATTAAGGGTATTGTATCTTTCTAATTTAATATTAAATAAGAAAGATACATGTAAAGCCTAATACTCCTTTTCTCCTTAAGGGGTTTCCTCTTTATTATATAGTTGAGCTTATTGGATTTTCCTCTATGTCCTAGGCCCTCCAGCCTGTTTACTATTCAGCTAAGTCTGGGTCATTGGTACAGTATAAAAATGTTAAAAAATTTATAGTAATTTATATATTTTTTATACTTACCAATGACCCAGACGGGGATGGCCCTCCCAGGAGTTGGGAACTCTTGCCTCCCCGCTGAGTACATAGCGCTGACCAGGCACTGCCAGTAAGAATGATAATTGGCGCCAATTTCGGGACGTCCTTGACACTGCGCATGCGCAGTGGGGGCGTAGTATGGAGGTCCTATAGGACATGATTTCTTTTGGTTTTGGATGCAAATTTTGGGGATTGGGGGGCAAAATTTGTGTTTGGCCCTGGTTTTGTTAGAGTTAGCATCAGCTAAGTCAGGGTCATTGGTAAGTATAAAAAATATATAAATTACTATAAATTTTTTAACTTTTCAGAGGATTCGATGCCCAATCTTGGTGGCAATCTGTGAATCTATTTGTGGAATCCCACAATGCAGTTTGTTTGGTTGAAATCAGTTCATGAGTGCGATAAATGAGCAAATGGGCACTTTTGGGCACCATTGGTGTCCAATTTAGGGAGGGCTCGATACTCCATCTTGATGGCAATATTCATGAATCTATTGTGCCATCCCACTATGCAGTTTATTTGGTGAAAATCAAATGATGAATGTGATTTTGAGCAACTCAGCTCTTTTGTGCACCACTGGTGCCCATTTTTCAGAGGATTTGATGCCCAATCTTGGTGTCAATCTTCATGAATCTGTTTTTGCCACCTCACAATACTGTTTATTTGTCAAAAATCAATTGAATTCAATTTTGAGCAACTCTGCACTTTTGAACACCCTTGATGCCCATATTTGGAAGGAGCCAATGTCCAATCTTGTGGCAGTCTTCATGAATCTCTTTGTGCCTCCCCCACAATTCAGTTTAATGGCAAAAATTGGTTGATGAATGCAATTTTGAGCAACTTTGATGCCAAATTTGGGAATCGTCCGATGCCTCATCTTGTTTGTAATCTTCACATGAATCTATTATGTCACCACACAATGTAGTTTATTTTGCGAAAATCGGTTGACAAATTTTATTTTGAGCGACTCGTCACTTTTAGGCACCCCGGGTACCCAATTAGGGGATCGTCCGATCCCAAATATTGGTAGCAATCTTCATGAAACTACTTGTGCCACCTCTCAATGCAGTTTATGTGAAGAAAATCAGTCGATGAATGCGATTCTAACCATTTTGGGGATCATCCGATGCCTTATCTTGGTGGGAATCTTCATGAATCTATTTGTGCCACCCCACAATGTAGTTTATTTTGCAAAAATAATTTGTCAAATGCGATTTTGAGCAACTCGTCACTTTTTGAACTTGAAGTGAATGCATAAATGTGGGCCATTCTGTCTTGAAAATTGGGCTGTTGATGGTGTTTCATCTTAAAATCTGTGCCATTCTGACCTAAACCAGTCTGTACTGTTTCGGCCATGAGCACGGTTTGTTTTATCCTGAGTCCTGACTCCCATCACTCGTTTGAAACAGACTATAGAATATCGGATAGGTGAAGCCTATATAGTCTACTTCAAATTATTACTGTGTCTTACTGTTAGGGTGCTAATTGATTCCAAGTTCGAACATGTGGAGTTGCAGACATTGATGAAAATTGCTGCAAACAACGAATTGAAAATGCATTTTTCTGCTTTTAAATTTAAATTAGTAATAAAAATGTGTCAGTTCAAAAAATAGTATACTACCAGAATCAGAAACAGCATGTGACTTTGGATGCCTGGAAATCACGCCCAGTAGATGTGTCATTCTTAGTACTGACCTGGTGCTCGGTTCTGAACCCCAGTGAGGTACTGGTACTAACAACAGCGGAACTGGCGATACTTTGAAAACCCTGGGTAGGGGGAAGATATCCAGATCTGGACATCTCCACCTCAACTTGTCCTAAAAATTCCAAAATATTGCCGGAATCGTTCTGTGATTGCCGATTTCTAATTAACTAGGCATTATTTGATAGTTTCTGATTCCTAAAAAATAATCTAATCGATTCTTCCATGTTTTCTGAAAACCTTGACACTGGGGTGGGGTTGGGGTGGGGGAGGTTGTGAGGGAGAGGTAACCTACACTGGATATCTTCCCCCCCAACTCCACAAGACATTCATGAGATGTTTGTATTTTTACTCTATAACCCAATGGCCCAGACGAGCTGGTGCTATCTCAAAGTTATCAAGGGCCAAACACAAATTTGACCCCCCCCCCCCCCCCAATCCCCAAAATATGCTTGCAAAACCAAAAATTAAAAGTCCTATCTGGCTCTCCATACATTTACTCTCCACGCATGTGCAGATGTCAAGAATTGACCGGAATTGGCGCTAACATCATTCTTTGTTTGGCCCTAAAGTCAGCAACAATGAACTGACATTTATGCTTTAAAATCTCCTTTTTTGAGGATGCCAGACACAAATCAATTCAAGAATTGGTGGCTGTTATTGGATGAAGGAAGTGTTCAGCAGTGGTTTTAGACGTTCAGGGCTGTAACTTTATAATATTTATAAAATTATTTTATATTTCTTAATTTCGGGACATACGCCTGACATCATCATTTTTGTTAATGATTATTCCGCTGTTTGTTAAGGATTCCTTCCCCATCCTTCCATGAACCCTTCCTGTTAAACTCTTAAGCTTTTTGGTTATTTTTTTATTGAAATTTTTTATTAAATTTCTTGGGAGTTTAACATGTATTACAGAATGTTTATTCTGTTTTTCCCCAGGGTTACGTCCTCACCCTAGGGATGTCAGGTCGTTAGTCTTGCATCTTCTATCTGACGTATCGTTTTTTCTTCGTATGAAGATCTAGCTTTGCATCTGATACCGGGTTCGTACGCAAATGAAAAGTACTTGAATTTCAGACCTCTCCTTGAAAAGTGCTTAAATTGAAAAACTTCCTTGAAAAGTACTGGAATTTCTACTAGACCTCTTGAAAAGTGCTTGAATTCGGAACTCAAACCTACTTTGCTAAAAAAAGTCCCTAAAGAAATGCCCCGTTGCTTTAAATTGAGTAGCCAAGACAATTAAAAAAGTTTGGGAATTCAATGTAGGATATAAAGTCGAACAGTATAATAAGCGTGTAAGCATTTGTTCTCGCACCAACTTTTCTTGTTTATGCAAGAGATGACTACTGAAATTTTGATGACATTCTAGTTTCGTTTTGAATTTCGAAGGGGGATTCCAGTGTTAATGGACTTGTAGTATTTTATGAATATTATTTATTATTATATTATTTTATATATTATCCCGAATTATAATTCTCAAATTTGTTATATCATGAGTGAAAGTGCGGTAAAATCCCATAGTAAAACTGTACTGTAACACAAAACGTCATCACTTCTGGAGGTCTTGTGTGCCGTCTGCGCAAATTGCTTTCACATGTGACCGGAGTGGAATTTAAATAAAATTGCCTGCTGGAAAATGTGTTTTCAATCCCGGATGGATTACAGTATATCGTGGCTGTCTGTTGTGAAAGACAACAAACACAAGGTTAACTGCACCGTCTGCCGAAAAGAATTTGACATCGGAGCCATGGGTGAATGTGCAGTAAAATCACACTCGAAAAGTGAGAGACACAAGAAGCTGTTGCGTGCCATTGGGACCACAAATTCAGTGCATTCCTTTCTTAGAATGGACAGTTCTAATGGGAAAACCAATCAACAGGAGTGTCAGACAGGGTCTACAACAAGTGCAAATACCATTGAATTGCCAGCAAAAATGGTTTCAAAAACTGCAGATATGACGATTTAAAACTTTGTTTCTGGGAATAACGTTTTGACATCTGAGATTCTATGTACTGTTCATTGCATCACGTTCCATCTGTCATATGCTAGCAAAGAAGGAATAAGTAAGCTTTTTGAAAGAATGTTCCCGGACAGTGAAATGGTTAAAAAATTCACATGTTCGGAAACTAAATCTCGGTATTTAACTGTGTTTGGAATAGCGAATCACCTAAAATGCAAACTTCTTACAGAAATAAAAGGACCCTTTGTCATTCTCTTTGAGTAAGTCTATTATATTTTGTTTAATTACAGTAACATGTTGATTATATATTGTTAAAGGAGTCCTTGAAAATTACGAAAGAGGTCCTTGAAAAGTGCTAAAATAGTGCTTGAATTTTGTTTTGAAAAAAGAGTGGGAACCCTGTGATAGCATTTGAATTGGTTCTGACTTTGGGCCTTTTTGTGTGCCTGATGTCTTGTTTACAATTACGTTGTTTACATTGTCAACGTCCTCATATATAGGTAGTTTTTTATATTCTATTACTGTAGAATTACTGTAATGGATTATTATTATACCCCCACTTTCAAAGCAAATGGGGGGGGGGGGGGGGTATACTGGATTACATGCGTCCGTCGGTCTGTGTGTCCATCCATTCGTCTGTCCATGTGTGAGTCCGTCCGAGAATATTCATAACTTAAGTAAATTATTATGAAACTTGGTATGTAATTAAATTGTAACTTTTTTTCTCTTCTCATTGTTTGGTAGTATGCACCATGGGGGTATGCCAGGGGCGTGGCCCCCATCTTGTTCCGGTAGTGTAGCTAAAAAAATCTGGATTTTGTCCACACTTAGGCTCTATTGGGATGCCCTTGGGCTCTTAATGTTCCCTTTTTTCAAAAATTTTTTGTTTCCAAAAATTATTTTGAATTTAATTTTGATTGTTATTGTTCATGTATCTTAATTATATATATATTTTGTTGTGGAGTTTGGAGGATTGATATCGACTTTAGTTGATGCACTCCTGCGGACTCTTGTCATTCTTCTGTTCACTGGGATGACTGAGGTTGGAGTCGTGTGTCATGGTACATTGTTGGCAGTGAAGTTTCGGAGGCCAGGCCTCTCACCGCGATATAATTCAGTTTGTCAGTTTCTATTTCAGAAGAACATGAACATGATGATGATATTCTGACACCCATCCAAGCGTGCTACCGTCGTTGTGCTCCATGGAGAATATAGAGCTAGCTGTAGTGCTCATTATTGCAAGAGTTTGGGGCTTTTGTTAAGGGTTTTAATCTCTTGCAAGCAGCTAGCTCGACCGGTGATGTGGTACTCTGTCTGTGGGTGCCGTGACGCTGAGTAAGTCCGTTGCAGTTATGAGAAGTGGATGTGGGTAGAGTGAGCACTTTAATATAAATAGCTCACCCAGCGACAATGGAAATAGGGAGGAAGTCAGAAAGTTCTTGTACTAGGTGAGGTCTGATAGACCGCGAGCGGGAGAGGCCCCTCTCTAATCTAGCAACATCTGGGGCCAGATGTTGTTTTGAGAAACTTGCACAAGCTGGAGCATATGTCCTCCCTCCACTAGGCACGCTCTGTTTAGTCTGCAGGCAGTGTCGGCTTCAGTCAAGGCTTCCTCCGCTACGTTTCACAGGCCATAATGAAGTTTTCTGGTTGGAAACTTGCACGAGACAGAGCATATGTCTGCCCGCCACTCGGGACACTCTGTCTAGTCTGCAGCTGGGGTCGCCTTCAATCCCGGCTTCCTCTGCTATGTTATTTAAGCACACACGACTGCATCCTAGCTATCCAACTTCGGATATCCAGCCTGCTGCACAAAGAAGGAACCACTCTTTGCCTGTGAAGTCAGACCATCCGGTAGCGAGGGAGACGAGGCCTCGATCATCAGGACATTCGTAGGAGGGTCCGTCTCCGACACACTGTCCCAAGAGCAGCATGCAGATAAGAAACGGAAGACCGCTGCTCCTCAGGCCTCGATGACGGACTTGCTGTTGCAAATTGCGCTGCTGGTCGCAGCATCCCAGCAAGTGCAGGTGCAGCCTCCCTCAGACTCGGAATCTGAGCTGTCGGACAGTGCTGGGTCGGTCCAGTCGTCTGTTCACACAGATGCAATGGACTGAAATTCGCAACTGATTCTCTTGGATGGTGAAAGGGATAAAGAAGAGGATTACCCTTCTCTTTCGGAACAGCACATGGTTGCGATGGTCTTCATCCATCAATACTACCCTGATTTTGTTCCACCGAATTAGAATGCTGCGACGACAAGAGAGAAATCGCTGGCGTCGTTGGACGCAGACTTTACCTGGACAAAGGAGGAAGTCCTTTCTTTTCCGGTTCAGTCTAAGCAGGTGTCACAGGCCTTTGGCCATATAGACGACGTCGTATTTATCCTCTTGAGTGCGAGCAAGAAGGCAGTTCTTATCTTCATCTTCCATATACATACCGTTTTTTGGACCACGTTCATTTAAAAACGGTCGGAGAAGATGTTCAGAGTTCCTCTGCATTTGGATGAGCTGGCCGGGGATCTAGAGGTATCCTTACCTGTATCATTTACTATTCGCTCAGACACAATTGAGACGACAATTTCTTCAAATAGAGCAAATTTGGATGTTATGTCTTATGCAGATCACCTTACAAGAGCTATGGCGCAATGTCTCAATGGAAAGGAATTTGAGGACTTTCATACCTCTCTTAGAATTCTTTACAGGGCAAATATGTATACTACGTTTAACTCTGCCCTAACAGTGGCTAATCTGGAGTTAATTTGACGTGATGCTGCCCTTGCGTCGTCATCACTGATAGATGACAAGGTGAAAAGGTCTCACCGAGTCGCTTCAGTTCCCGGACATATAATTTTCGACAACTAGTTTTTGTTAGTCTATGAACAGGCTACTAAGAAAGCGTCTAGTGCTCTGCTTTTGAAATCGGCATATCAATGACCCACTTCAGCAAACAAGAGTAAAGGAGTGTGTTTCAGACAAAAATCGTCAATAGGGAAACTCCTCACGAGGGTACCAGAAACCCTCTTATAATTACTCTGGAGGTCGTCAATATTGCGACTTGGGAAAGATGTGTAGGTCTGATCGGGACTATCGGTCAGACGCCCCTAGGCTGACGAGATGAGGTTTTTCACAGGGAGGACATGGCTTTTCCTCCCGTAAGCCTCGCAGGTCATACAGAAGATGGTTAAGACCTCTATTGCTGGCCAGTTGGTGGAAGGTTTTCAAGCTCCGCAAAAAACTGTCACGGAAGATCAGTGGCTGAGAAGTGTAGTCTCTGATGGCTTACGGCTATCATTCCGAGCGAAACCCCCACTAACAAGTTGTCCGTATTGGACAAATATTTCATCAGATCCTTGCATAAGAGAGTTTCTCCTAGTGGAGGTACAAGCTCTCTTATCAAATGAAGCAATACAGGTCGTCGAGAATCAGGATTCTTAAGGTTTTTACAATCACCTGTTCCTTGTACCAAAGCCAGACGGCTCGTTCCGATTGGTAATTGACTTGAGCTGAATAAACAAGCTTATCATGGCTCCAAAAATTATATATGGAGATCATTTGGTCGGTAAGGAGAGCGTTCGAGTGATCGGCTATGCGGCAAGCATAGAGATCTAAAGGATGCGTATTCATGTCCTGGTACATCCGGCATTCAAAAAGTACCTGCGGTTCGCCATACCAGGGAAGGTGTATCAGTTCAGAGCAATGTGCTTTGGTCTGAACCTGGCTCCCTGGGCATTCACTTGAATAATAAACTCGGTAATGCCATACTTTCGAGCTCATTCGTCTGCGGTAATGTCGTCTTACTTGGATAACCTTCTACAGGGATACGGCAACAGAATTATTCTTCAGAACGATGTTCAGAGTCTGCTTCTATTACTCCGACATCTCGGTTTCATCATAAATGAGAAAAAGTCGGATCAAGCTCCATACAAGTCGTCTATTCACTTGAGAATGAGCTTTGAGACTCACAACAATCTGGTTCATCTGCCGTTACCCTGAGCGAAATTAGTCAGTTGTTATGCTCGCTTTTTTTTTCTACACTCCGACGCATTAACAGTGAGGGAATTTATTCGACTGTTGGAGCTGTGCGGAGCGGCTGTGGACCTCATTCCGATGGGCCGTCAATGCGCACGTCCCCTCCCAATATTCATTACTGGAGTGTGAAAACGTTTTCGGTCATACACAGTATTGTTTTAATGGACCAAGTAAAACAAAGGGTTCAGATTTGGGCAGATATTCAGTAGTTAACTCAGGGAGTTCTGCTACAACTGCCGGTTTCAGCTTTCACGATTATGACGGATGCACGTCAGACAGGTTGGGGCACTGCCCTAAGTCCCGCAGACTTGAAGTGTCAGGGTCTTTGGGACCCTCGGTTTCAGGAGAAACACATAAACATCAAGAAATGACGTCACTATGGCTAGCTCTACAACATTGGATTCACATAATAACGGACATCCATGTTCAGATTTTGTTGGACAACTCGACAGTAGTAGCGGAATCTGGAACCAGGGTGGCACCCATTCATTTCCGTTATGCCAACTAACAGAGAAGATTCTCATAAATGTCATGAATCATCATGTTCAACTTTCTGTCCATCATATACCGGGTCGTCTGAACATACTAGCAGACTCGCTCTCTCGGAAAGGTTGCCTGTTGCAATCGGAGTGGACGCTCAACAAGCGAGTATTCGGGCAGATTTGCTACCAGTGGGATAGCCCCATGATAGATCTGTTTGTGATGCACCGGAACAATCAGTTATCGACGTTCGTTCCAGACCATCGAGCGTATGCAGCAGACGCTCTGTTGATCTCATGGGAATGAATGATAGGATATGCGTCTCCTCCAATTCCGTTGATTCAGTAGATTTTGTTAAAAGATCAAACAGTCTCATTGTGAAATCCTACTAGTAACACCTCTGTCATCACAAAAACCTTGGATCAGTCTTCTCAGGTGTCTGTTATGGGATGTTCCCTGGAAGCTTCCTCCACAAGATGTCCTTCTTTATCAGGGGAAGTTTTTGTTCTTCACGTCCTTCTCCACCCTTAGTGGCACCATGGAGTCGGTAAGATGTGAGGGGACCATTGTGGTTCCTATATTATTTGCTGACTAACACAAGAACGATAAGAGTAATGTGGGTGAGGAGGTTTCGATATGACTTCAAACTGCCAATGTGTTAAGAGGCGATTACCGTGCAAAGCGTAGTTCTCTTTCCATAAGCCTTGTATGAGTTCAAATACATAATGCATTTAATGACTTCTCGATTGGCAGTTGGGTCATGTTCTATGGCATCCTCATGGGCACATCCACTTTTTAGTTGGTTGGTTTCCTGTGGTTGTTTGTGTATATGTCATATATGAGCACATAATTCATCAATAAATTGTTAGTCTTTGGGTACCTCGGAGGCTGTCTAGTCAGTTAACTGGTATTCAGATGATTACATGCGGGATTTCAATACTCACACTTATAATAATAAATTGATTATTAGGCAGATGCATTATTGTATGTTATGGATCTTAGAAATTATGAATTATTTCGGAGGCGGTCTGTGTCGAATCTGTTAATCATAGGTCATTTCATTTCTAGATCCAGGTTTCTGTTAATGTTGGTACCCAATCGAATACACCTTGTCTTAAACTCTCATATATTAGCACATTTCTAGATTCATAGATATCGGATAGTACACAACTGGGAGTGTTGTTACTGGAATTTATTGTACACCTGAATGGGGTCACTTGTGGGTTACCTCGGAAGTGTGTTTACTCGCCAGAGATCGTCCATTGTGATTCTATTGGACATGTGTATGTTATATATTACATCACCGGTTTTCGACCTATCTGCGTATGCTGACTCTGGTATATGTTACAAGCGGGCGATATTAATTACTGGGATCGCTGCTATAGCCTTAGCTTCTGAAGTGGCACTAAGCACCATTTATTAATAATTAGGAAATCTTTCTTTTTGAAGAAGATTCTTTCAAAAAAGGGGGGTGGGGTGGGGGGTTAGGATTTTTTTTACCTCACCTCTGGTTTGATAAGTATGTAACTATGAGTGAAGCTGTTTTGTCTGTAATTATATCCTGCATACAGCTTGGGTTTTATAGTATATGGCATATGTTTGTGGGGGATATTCTCTCATTCTCAAATACGCCATCCTAATTTTTGGGGCTTACTCCGTGCTTGCCTTAAAAATTGGGAACTTGTTACATCCAAATTAGCATAGTCTTAATTACTTGAACTGGGCTCCTTTTTAGCTCACCTGACTGAAAGACAGTGTGAGCTAATCACTTGGCATTAGTCGTCCGTCTTCTGCCGTCTGTCATTCATCGTATGTTAGCTTTTACAAAACAATCTTCTCCTCTCAAACCAATGGCCCAAATTGAAACATATATGGGCCACATCATCTTGGGGGTATTCTGTTATAGTTTTGTTCAAATGAGGTCTCTGCCCTTTTGGGGCTTGGGCTTATGCCCAAATATCGTGAAATTCATTAAAAATCATCTTCTCATGAACCACAAGTGGGAATGCTTTGATATTTGGTATGAAACTTCCTCTGGTGTTCAAGATTAAAAGTTGTTTCAAAGAAAGTTGATAGGTCCATATTTGGGTTCTCCAGGGGATGGGCTCACTTTTGAGCTCCCCTGAAAATTTCTATTTCAAGAACCAATGGAGCGATTTGACCCAAATTTTATATGTGGCATTAGTTGACCCTAAGTACTTCATTCATGTCCCCAAAATTATTTGCGGTTCCCCATGGGAACACCTGGCTCTAAAAATAGAAAAAAAATGAAATGTCCAATATTTCCCAAACTGCACGGACTAGAGATTATGTATTTGATATGAAGCTTTCTTCTAAGCAGTTGAAACAATTGGACACAAAAATTGCTTGCGAATCTGTCATATGGTTCATTCAGATTACATTTTCTCCATACCCACAACCCTTACAGTTTAGGACAACTCGGTCCAGGTGAGCGTTTTAGGCTCTCTAGAGCCTCTAGTTTAAGATATGTCTTCTCTATTACTGTATAGAGAGACATATATGTAATTCCTAATAATTTTATTTTCCTTTCACCTTGGATTACAGGATTGAAACTATGTTGATCTACTAATTCTGAAGTCCTAGGCTCTCCGCCTTTTCACGATTCAGCGTGTCTGGGCCACTGGGCTACAGTGTAAAAATATTATAAATTTAAAGTAATTTGTATATTTTTCAATGTCCCAGACGGAGATGCCCATCCCATGAGTAGGTACTCATTCCTCCCCGCTGAATTATTATGTTGTACTCTCTTCTACAATTCCGGTCACTTCCTGACATCAACGTATGCGCAGAGAGTAAATATATCCAGGGCCAGATAGGACTTTTAATTTTCAGTTTTGCAAGCAAATTGGGGAATTGGGAAGGGTGGGGTGTGGGGGCAAAATTTGTGTTTGGCCCTTGATAACTTTGAGTTAGCACCAGCTAGTCTGGGCCATTGGTAAGTATAAAAATATACAAATTACTTTAAATTTATAATTATACCCCCACTTTCGTAGAAAATGCGGGTATACTGGATTACATGCGTTCTTCCGTCTGTGCGTCCTTGTGTGAGTCCGTCCGAGAATATTCATAACTTAAGTAAATTATTATTTTTTATAATATTTGTTGGTCATAGGTATGCCCACACTAGTTATTTTTTTTTTTATTAATTTTTTTTTTATTACTTGTTCACTTAGAAATTGTGTCCGTCCGAGCCAAATTTTGTCTGTTCAGCCTGTATCTCGGGTATCGAATGTTCTTTTACAATGAAATTTGCCATGAACACTGCTTATGGCATAGGCTTTAAAAAAAAGATTCAACGAGATTTCTCACATTCTTCTTTTTAGAGTTATCCCCCTTTTTTGACTTAGAAATTGTAGGAAATAGACATTATTTGTCTGTTCAGCCTGTATCTCAGGTATGGATTATCAGATTTCAGTGAAATATGGCATGCAGTTTGCCTATGACAAAGGCTTCTGCCTCATTGCATAAAACTTCCAGACACCAAACAGTTTACCATACCTTTTGACTTAGAAATTGTTGGAAATTGTTGAAAACTTTCGAAGAAAATGGGAGGGGAGGGGGGGGGATACTGGACTGGGATTATCAAATTTCAATGAAATATGGCATGCAGTTTGCCTATGACAACGGCTTCTACCTCATTGCATAAAACTTCCAAACACCAAACAACTTACCATACCTTTTGATTTAGAAATTGTTGGAAATTGTTGAAAACTTTCAAAGAAAATGGAAGGGGGGAGTATACTGGATTGCATCCGTCCATCTGTGCATCCGTCCATCAGTCCATACGAGAAAATTCATAAATAATATTTGTTGGTCATAGGTATGCCCACACTAGGCGGTACACCACGTGGGGGTATGCACCGGACGAAAGTCCAGCTCTTGTTTTCATTGTTTGGACTTATGGCTGGGTAAAGGTTTAAATAAAACTTATTTATTCTTTCCGATTGGTTTCTAGGCTTTTTGAGTGGGTAAGAGGGAAGATACTCTGGTCTGGACATCTCCAACACCTCAGCTTGTCTGAAAAAGTCTGAAAAATTGCTGGAGTGTTTCAAAGATTAAGCCTTTTCTTTCCAATTCCCTGTTTCTTAATTTTACCCTATAACAGTAAAAGAATACTGCTCTTTTTCATGTTTTCGTTATACAGGGTTCCTGCGACTCCTTGAAAACCCTGGAGTACCCTGGAATTTTTAAACCCATTTTCAAAGCCCTTGAAAACTCTGGAAACCATATTCCCCCACTGAAAAAACCTGGAAAATTTCTGTGTCGAAAAACACATAACATAACGTTGATTGGGCGAATAATCAGTCTATGGAACGGCCAAAATAATATGCAATACCTGCCTTCAGATATTTCCAATAATTTTCCCCAATGTGTTTGGAGTGTAAGTGGCTTTGTGATTGGCTATTAATATTAATTTTTCCTATCAAATTGATCATTCTATTGTGACGACACGTATTGTACATGTGCATCGTGGAGGAAATCCCTGCGGTATTTTTATGTTTCTGTTACTGTGTTGAAGTACATTCACAACAGCAAAGGAGTCATCACAGCGTTAAAATATCATTATGCCTGGAGGAAAGTTTAAATTTAATTCAGATTGGGGAGTAATTCTACCTATTCCGATTGGTTGCATGCAGTTCAGTGCAATGCATTTATGGCTAAGTGCCACTTTTGCATGAAAAACTTTAACATTAGTAACATGGGGGAGCATACTTTGAAATCATATGCAAAATCTGCAAAACATCAAAAGGTATGTGATGAGAGACAGTCGAATGCAAATTTGATTAATCTTATTTGTCCATCCACATCAGAGTCCTCTGATACCAATGCACCAGCACTGTAAGCAGGATCAGTAATTTCTATGATGAATCGAACTATGGACAACACAGTTCAATGCAGACAAACAACATTGGGACTTTCAGCTAAACTAATATGGAGCATTAAGGTTATGTGAAAATATTTTATTTTAAAAATAGGGAGTCTGGCTTGCAATAACACTAACAATCAACTAACAACAAATTGGCCAGTATGATGTCAGACATTACATGTATGTTCATCACAATTGCCAGGCAAACATTACATAGTGTACGTGAGGTTATTGGTGCCCTTCTCTCCTGGAAAATCCTGGTATTTAGAGGTCAGTGGTCCTGGAAAATTTATCCAGATACTCCTGGAAAACGCTTGAATTTCATAACAAAATAAGTGCAGGAACCTTGTTAAAATTTGACATGGTTGGATGAAAGTATACTACTCAAAGTTTCCTAAGCATGAAGTATATCCAACAACCTGTTTTACGTTTTAGTTGAAATATTGTTATGAAGACTGTATATATTTTTTATTTAATTATATCTTTAAAGATTCAAGTATAGGAATTAAGATTTATTTGTGTTTGACATTATTTTTTAGCTTTTGAATATGATAACCATGGAAAGTGGATATTATTGGTAAAAGAGGAAATTTTTCAATTTGCCAAAAAGTTGATGTTGCGAACTGGTATGGGTTCAATATCGAGTATGAGACCCATTATTGTTAACTACAGCTTGACAACGCCTTCTCATGCTCCCAATCAGGTTTCAGATGGTCCTTTGTGGGACGTTGTTCCATTCTTGGGCCAGCATGGCACCAAGCTCCTGGACACTTCTTGGTTGGACTGGACGGGCTGAAAATGCAAGCTGCATCTCATTCCAGACATGTTCGATTGGATTGAGGTCAAGGGATCTTGCTGGTCAGTCCATACGCTCAATCCCTTCCCTCTGTCGGTACTCCCAGACAACATGGGCAACATGAGGACAGGCATTATCGTTCATCAGAATGAATCTATGACCCACTGCACCTGCATACAATCTGATGTGGACATCCAGGATCTCATCAATATACTGATGTGCAGGCAATGTACCAAGGTCAAGGACACAGAGCTCTGTACATCCATCCCAGCTGATGCCGCCACAGACCATTATTGACTCTTCACCATAGCGGCCATGCTCAGCAATGTTGGCTACATGGAATCGCTCTCCTGGTCTTCTCCATACCCTAGAACGCCTATCTGTGTTGTCTAGGCAGTACCTCGACTCATCTATTGAAAGGTCGCCAATCTTCTCTGGTCCTTCCAGTGTGATCCATGGCCCATTCACATCGTGCTTGGTGGTGGTTCTGGGACAGCTGAATGCGAATACATGGTCTTCTCGATCGGAGACCATCTTCGTGCAACCTTGCCTGGATAGTCTGTGTCGAAACATTTACCCCAGATGCATTCTGAACATCACTGTGAAGCTGGGTTACTGTGTCAAAGCGGTTGCTATGGGCCTGAATGATCAAAAACTGGTCTTCAACTGCAGATGTTGCCTTGTCTCTGCCACCACCATGTCGTCGGACTGGTGTGCCATACTGCTGAAATCTTGCCCAGGCTCTGGTGATCACCATATGGTGCACACCAAGGGCTTCACCAACCTGACGATGTGTTGCCCATTTTTCCACCATCCCTACAGCCCACCACATTTCTACTTCAGAGAAATGTCTTCTTACATTTGCATTTGCCATATTCAATCATTAATCACAAGGGTTTGTGTTGAAATGAAGACTGAATACCCTACACATCTCATGTACATGTAGCCAGTATACGAAAACATCATGAAAATCAAGGGTACATGCTTTCCATGACTGTCACGAAAAGTCTGCCTGTCAAGAGAGCTAATGTAAACACCGGGGACCATCTCAATACATTCCTCAATAATATCCACCAAAAATATTGCACATGTGTCACAAGAATATTTCACAATGCTTTGTCAAATATGTGGTGCTTGGCAAACTTTGAGTAGTATATTAATGAAAATATATTTTTATACAACAACCAATGGCCCAGACTAGATGGTGCTAACTCAAAAAATAATCCAGGGCCAAACATAAATTTGATCCCCCCCCCCCCCACCCCCTAATCCCCAAAATTTGCATGCAAAACCAAAAATTTAATGTCGTATCTGGTCCTCCATACTTTTGCGAACAGTGCATGCACAGTATCCAGGAAGACACAGAAATTGGTGCCAACCATCATTCTTTGTTTGGCTCTCCAGTCAGTAACAACAAATTGACATCTGTGCTTTTAAATCTCAGTTTTAATGATGCCAGACACAAATCAATGGTAGAATTGGTGGATCAAAGGACATAATTGGATGATGGAAGAGAACATTGGTGGTTGGAAACGTTCAGGACTGTAACTTTATAATTTTTATCAAAATTATTTCATGTTTCCCATTTTCGGGACATGCTTTCTTGCTAATGATTTTTTCACTGTTATGTGTTCCTTCCCTATTATTCCTTGAAGCCCTCCTGTCAAACTCCCAAGCTTTTTGGCTTATTTTATTGAATTTTTTTTATAAAATTTCTTGAGAGTTTGACGTGTTGTACAAAATGTTTATTCTGTATTTCCCCATGATTACGTCCTCACCCTAGGAATGTTTAGGCGTTTGGGTCATGCATCATATATCCGATGTATCGTTTTTTCTTCATCTGAAGATCTTGCTTTACATCAGATAGTTTAAAATCTGCCACTGACTTTGGGCCTTGTTTATTCAGTGCCTGCATGGTTGTTTCGGTTTTTCTGGTGATGTTGTTTACATTGACAACGTCTTATAAATATATGTAGTTTCTTATTATACCACCCACTTGAAAAGTGGGAGGTATATAGTGATCACTTGGTCCGTCCGTACTTCCGTACGTCCATCCTTCCATCCATCCATTTAGGGGGTACACATCTGCTATCCGCAACTCCTTCTCAACCAGTGAACGGATTTCATTGAAACTCTCAGACATTCTTTTACATACATTGAAGATGTGCACCTCCTATTTTCTTTTCAGATATTTTCATTTTTACAGTTTCCCATATTGAAGAATGTACTTTGTCAAATTTAGTTGACATTCTGTACAGATCTGCTATCCGCAACTCCTCCTAAACCAGTGAACAGATTTCATTGAAACTCTCAGACATTCTTTTACATACATTGAAGATGTGCACCTCCTATTTTCTTTTCAGATATTTGCATTTTTACAGTTTCCCATATTGGCAAATGAACTTTGTCAAATTCAATTGACATTCTGTACAGATCTGCTATCCGCAACTCCTTCTCAACCAGTGAACGGATTTCATTGAAACTCTCAGACATTCTTTTACATACAATGAAGATGTGCACCTCCTATTTTCTTTTCAGATATTTTCATATTTACAGTTCCCCATATTCAAAAATGGTCTTTGTCAATTCAGGTTTTAGTAGGGAGGGGTATAGATCTGCCATCCGCTACTCCTTATAAACCATTGAACAAACACAATTTGAACTCTCAGATGTACTTTTACATACACTGAAGATGTGCACCTCCTATTTTGATTTCAGATATTTTCATATTCTGACATACGTCTGTCCGTCCGTTATGCTATAGTGGTGTTATGCTTTGGGGGGAGGGGGGAGGGTACACATCTGCTATCCGCAACTCCTCTTAAACCAGTGAACGGATTTCATTGAAACTCTCAGACATTCTTTTACATACATTGAAGATGTGCACTTCCTATTTTGTTTTCAGATATTTTCTTTTTTCCAGTTTCCCATATTGAAAAATGAACTTTGTCAAATTCAGTTGACATTCTGTACAGATCTGCTATCTGCAACTCCTCTTAAACCATTGAAACTTTCAGACCTTCTTTTTCATATATTGAAGATGTGCACCTCCTGTTTTGTTTTCAGATATTTCCATTTTTAAATCAACTTTGGCAAAGCCAAATTTGAGCTTATGCCATGGCCCGTCGGCCGTCTGGCTGTCTGTCCGTCAACAATTGGATACGGCTCGGGCCAGAGGCCGTATTTATGAACCGATCTTTATGAAACTTCTTAGGTACCTTTGTTATCACCGTGGGACAAGAACGAGTGTTTTGGGGTGTGGTCCGAAATTCAAGATGGCTGCCAGCCGCCATTTTGTACCGACGATGCAGAGATCTGTTTTTTGTACAGAACTTCGATATGAAAGCTCTGATTTGAATAATTTTTTGTATGAATGTTTAGTACCATGGGATACATCACATATAATACGGGTTTTTTTCTCGTGCGTAAATTGTGCAAAGTAGACCAACTTTGATGTTTTTTGGTGTTACTTTCAGCATTATAAGTGCAAATGCCAATACGGCTCAGGCTAGAGGCCGTATTTATGAACCGATCTTTACGAAACTCCTTGGGTACCTTTGTTATCACCGTGGGACGAGAACGAGTGTTTTTGGGTCCGGTCCGAAATTCAAGATGGCCGATGGCAGCCATTTTGTACAAAATTTGGTGCAATCAGATTTTTGCACAGAACTTCTGTACGAAAACGCTGATTTGAATAATTTTTTGTGTGAATGTTTAGTACCATGGGATACATCACATATAATACGGGTTTTTTTCTTGTGCAGAAAGTATGCAAATTAGATGAACTTTGATTTTTTCAGTGCTACTTACACACAGTAAGTACACATGTCAATACGGCTCGGGCTAGAGTCTGTATTTATGAACCGATCTTCACGAAACGTCTTGGGTACCTTTGTTATCACCTTGGGACGAGAACGAGTGTTTCTGAGTGCGGTCCAAAATTCAAGATGGCTGCCAGTGGCCATTTTGTACCGAAATTAGGTCTAATCAGTTTTTTGTACACATCTTCTATACGGCTCAGGCTAGAGGCTGTATTTATATATATTTCCATTTTTAGCTCAATTTTGGCAAAGCCAAATTTGAGCTTATGCCATGGCCCGTCGACCGTCTGTCCATCAACAATTGGATACGGCTCGAGCCAGAGGCCGTATTTATGAACCGATCTTTACGAAACTTCTTGGGTACCTTTGTTATCACCGTGGGATGAGAACGAGTGTTTTTGGGTGTGGTCCGAAATTCAAGATGGCCACCAGTAGCCATTTTGTACCAAAATTAGTGCAATCAGTCTTTTGTACAGAACTTCTGTATGAAAGTTCTGATTTGAATAAATTTTTGTTTGAATGTGTAGTAACATGGAATACATCACATATAGTACAGGTTTTTTTCCCGTGCAGAAATTATGCAAATTAGATGAACTTTGATTTATTCAGTGCTACTTATACACTGTAAGTGCACATGTCAATATGGCTCGGGCTAGAGGCTGTATTTATGAACCGATCTTCACAAAACTTCTTGGGTACCTTTGTTATCACCTTGGGATCAGAACAAGTGTTTCTGGGTGCGGTCCAAAATTCAAGATGGCTGCCAGTGGCCATTTTGTACCAAAATTAAGTCCAATCAGTTTTTTGTCACAACTTCTACACAGCTCATATTTGTGAACTGATCTTCACGAAACTTCTTGGGTACCTTTGTTTTCACCTTGGGACAGGAATGAGTGTGTTTTGGGGTGCCTTTGTTATCACTGTTCTAAGAGAACAAATATTTTGTGGTTCAGTCAGACCCACTCTGGGACTCAAAGATTTTTTTCAAGTTTAGCATCTGACTGTCACCCACCTTTACAATACTTTACCTATACATTTGTTACAGGCAACGGTCAGTATTTATGTACAGACCGTTACAATACTTTATTTGTACCTTTGTTATCAGGTCATTACCTAGATGTTTGTCATTGCTGTGTCACATACTATACATGTACATGTCTTTGTCTTGACAAGTTGAGCTACAGTGTCATTGACACTTTCATTAGGGTTTCCCATATTTAAAAATGGGCTTTGTCAATTCAAGCTTGCGTGGGTTGGGGTGGGGGGGGGGGGGAGGGTTGTTGTTGACATTTGCTAGCCACAACCTCTTTTAAACTAGCGAATGGATTTCAATGAAACCTTCAAACATTGGTGTGAAATGTTTCTTGGTGGGAGTGGGTGCTACTCGCAGATCTTTGTGTGACATTACAATTTGCATGGACAAAATATTCCGGTGAGCGTTTATTAACCCTCTACAGGCTGCCAAACATTGTAGTTTTGTTGAAATTGGCTGTTTTTGGACACGCACAGCACCCAACGCGTACCTGAGAAATAAACATAATCTCCTTTGTTGGAAGTGGAATTCTCCGAGGACCATTTTTGTAAATAATAAGGGTATTCAAAAAACCAAGCATTAACCCCTTTTGTGGTTGTTAATAGTGATACCCACCAAAAGCTTAACAATTTATGTTTTCCCTGGATTTCTTTACAAACATCTGGCAGGGTTTTCAAGAGAAAATGGCCATTGATAGGCCTTGGTGTCACATTACCAGCTGATTGTATAAATTATTCCGGTAAGCATTTGTTAACCCTCCATGGACTGCTAAAGGTCACAATTTTGAAAAAAATAGTCTGTTTTTGGACACCAACAACATTAAATGGGAATGCAACAGAGAAACATAACTTCTTTTACCGGACGCAAAACTGACAGGGAAACATTTTTGTAAGTAGTAAGTGTATTCAAAAATCAAGGTCTTAACCCATTTTTGACTAGTTAAGGAGATATACCCCTTAAAAGCTTAAAATTCGAGTTTTCTGTTGATTTCTCAAACAAAATTTTCAAGAAAAATTGACCATTCGTGGGTCTTGGAGAGACATTACAAGTTGCATGGACAATATATTTCGGTAAGCATTTGTTAACCCGCCAGAGGCTGCCAAGCATAGACATTTTGAGAAAATAGGCTGTTCTTGGGCACCCATAATACCCAATGTGTACCTGCGAGATAAACATAACTTCCTTCACTGGAAGTGGAATTGACAGAGGATCATTTTTGTAAGTAATGAATGTATTCACAAAACCAAGCATTAACCTGTTTAGGGCTGGTTATAATGCGATGCCGCTCAAAATGTTAAAAATTCATGTTATCTGAGGATTTCTCTAAAAACAACTTGTAGATTTTCAAGAAAAATGGCCATTCTCAGACCTTAGTGTGACATTACAAGTTGCATGTACAAAATATTCCTGTAAGCATTTGTTAACCCTACACAGGTTCTCAAACATCAAAATGTTGATAAAATGGGCTGTTGCGTACCTACAGCTCCCGAAGTTGAGAGGAGAGATCAAAATAAGTGGAAGTAGAATTCACTGAGAATTATTTTTGGAAGTAATAAGAGTATTCCAAAAAAAACAACACATAATACGTTTTTGTGCTGGATAAACGATACCAATCAAAAGCTTAAAATTCATGTTCTCCATAGATTTCTCTGAAAAAATCTTGCAGATTGTAAAGAAAAAATGGCCATTCACAGCTCTTGGTGTGACATTACCAGTTGCATGAATAAATATTCCTGTTAGCACTTGTTAACCCTCTACAAGCTGCCAGACATCAATATTTTGGATACATTTCAGATAAAATGGCTCATTTTCAAATACACACAGCATTCGGTGGGTATGTGTCAAAGAAACATAACTCCTTTTGTCAGTCATGGACTTGTTGGACGACGATATTAACATTAACCCACTCCACCGTTAATGATGGTTTTTACCTAAACAATTTTTTTTATCAAACTGTGTCATTTGAGACTACTATACTCACCTTTCTCATAACATCAATGAAGGAACTTCAGTGAGACAGTTAAAAACAATTCATCAGACACTGTGGGGTCATGACAAATCATGGAATCTCATCGGGAAAAGCCATGATTCTCCAGAATCATAAAGTCTAGTTTTGATAATTAATTTTTATGTGTACCCATAGTTACCTTTACAACCTCGTCTGGAGTTGTGGGGTTTATAAAGAAGTTATTAGGCTTTTCCCTCTGGAAAAGACTATTGTTTTTTTACGGATTATTATTTTTTTGGGGTTTTTTTTTTTTTTTTTGGTGGGGGGGGGGGGGGGGGGGGGGGGGGGGGGGGGGGGGGTTGTTTGGGTTTTTTTTTTTTTCCGCACATTTTGTCCGCACAATTCCGAAGCCATTTTCGGACCGATTTTCACAAAATTTTGCACACGCATAGAGGGGCCCAACATCTAAAAATGTACCGAAGCGGAATTTTCGATTTAACCCTTATTTCGTCAGAATTGGCAAAAAACTCAAAATTGGGGTTTATCGGCACTTTCTCGAAACACGTCTTGTAGATTTTTTTTATACATTCGGCATTGCTAGACCTGTCTGTGACATGCCTTTTGCTACACACGACATATCAGGCGATGCATATGGTAACCCTCCACAGGCTGCCAAACATCGAAATTTTGATGAAATAGGCCGGTTTTAAGCCCAACTGCACCCAAACAATACACGAGAGATAAACATAACTTCTTTTATTGGGAGTGGAATTCATCGAGGATCATTTTTGTCAGTAATAAGGGGTGTTCAAAAAACCAAGCGTTAACCCATTTTGGGCTGGTTAAACAGCAGTACATGTACCCCCATAAAGCTAAAATATTCGTATTTTCCGTGGATTTCTCTAAACGAGTCTTCTAGATTTTCAAGAAAAATTTGTCACTCCCAGGCCTTGGTGTGACGATAGAAGTTGCATGGACAAAATATTGCGGTGAGCATTTGTTAACCCTCCATGGGCTGCTAAAAGTCAAAATTGTAATAAAATGGCCTGTTTTTTGGACGCCAACAGCACCCACTTGGTGTACCACCGAGAAAGGTTCCTTCTTTTATCGGACGCAAAATTGATAGGGAAACATTTTTGATAGTGGTAAGGGTATTCAAAAGTCGAAGTCTTAACCCATTTTGGACTGGTTAAAGAGAAATACCCCTTAAAAGCTTAAAATTCCCATTTTCTGTGGATTTCTCTAAAAGCAACTTGTAGGTTTTCAGAAAAAATTGACTATTTGCAGGTCTTTGTGTGACATTACAAGTTGCATGGACAAAATATTCCAATGAGCATTTATTAACCCTCTACAGGCTGCTAAGCATCGTAATTTTGTTGAAATAGGCTGTTTTCAGATGCGCACAGCACCCAGTGCATACCCGAGAGATAAACATAATCTACTTTGTTGGAAGTGGAATTCACCAAGGACCAAATTTGTTAGTAATAAGGGTATTCAAAAAACCAAGCATTAACCCCTTTTGGGATCGTTAATAGCAATACCCATCAAAAGCTTAAAAAATCATGTTTTCCCTGAATTTCTTTACAAACGTCTCGCAGGGTTTCAAGAGAAAATGGCCGTTGATAGGTCTTAGAGTCACATTACCAGATGCATGGATAAAATATTCAGATAAGCATTTGTTAACCCTCCATGGGCTGCTAAATGTCAAAATTTCGAAAAAATAGTATGTTTTTGAACACCAACAACATCAAATGGGAATGTTGCAGAGAAACATAACTTCTTTTACCGGACGCAAAACTGACAGGGAAACATTTTTGTAAGTAGTAAGGGTATTCAAAAATTGAGGTCTTAACCCATTTTCGCCCGGTTAAGAAGATGTACCCCTTAAAAGTTTAAAATTCCCGTTTTCTATGGATTTCTCCAAAAAATATTCAAGAGAAATTGACTATTTGCAGGTCTTGGAGTGACATTACAAGTTGCATGAACAAAAGATTCCGGTAAGCATTTGTTAGCCCTCCAGAGACAGCAAATTTTGAGAAAATGTGCTGTACTTGGCCAACCATTACACCAAATGTGTACCTGCGACATGAACATAACTACCTTCATTGGAAGTGGGATTCACCGAAGATAATTTTTGTAAGTAATGAAGGTATTCATAAAACCAAGCATTAGCCCGTTTAGAGCTGGTTACAGGGTGATACCCCTCAAAAGGTTAAAAATTCATGTTATCCGAGGATTTCTCTAAAAACATCACGTAGATTTTCAAGAAAAATTGGCCACTCTCAGATCTTAGTGTGAATTACAAGTGCATGTACAAAATATTCCAGTAAGCATTTGTTAACTCTATGCTGGTTCTCAAACATCAAAATGTTGAAAAAGTGGGCTGTGTTTGCATACCTGCAGCACCCAAAGTTAAGAGGAGAAATCAACATAAGTGGAAGTAGAATTCACTGAGAATTATTTTTATAAGTAATAAGCATATTAAAAAAACAACCCTTACCCGTTTTGGATTGGATAAACAATTATACCCATCAACAGCTTAAAATTCGTGTTCTCCCTGGATTTCTCTGAAAACATCTCGTAGATTTTTAAGTAAAAATGGTCATTCACAGTTTTTGGTGTGAAATTACAAGTTGCATGAATAAATATTCCTATTAGCACTTGTTAACCCTTAACAAGCTGCCAGACATCAATATTTTGGATACATTTGAGATAAAATGGACCATTTTCAAATAGATACAGCACTCAGTGGGTATGTGTCAAACAAACATAACTCCTTTTGTCGGTCATTAACTTGTTGGATGACGATATTGATATTAACTCTCTCCACCGTTAATGATGGTTTTTACCTAAACAATTTTTTATCAAACTGTGTGATTTGAGACTACTATACTCACCTTTCTCATAACATCAATGAAGGAACTTCAGTGAGACAGTTAAAAACAATTCATCAGTCACTGTGGGGTCATGAAAAATCATGGAATCTCATCGGGAAAAGCCATGATTCTCCAGAATCATAAAGTCTAGTTTTGATAATTAATTTTTATGTGAACCCATAGCATGTATGGTACACATAATGTAGGCATCTGGGGAGGCCCTCCGTCATTCGTCCATCCTTTGTCTGTCTATCCATCTGTCTGTCCATCCATCCAGCATCCATATACATTTCTTTGGCATTCGATAACTTGAAAAATATTGCTTGGATTGTCACGTTACTTTATATTTGTGTTCAGGTTACTGATGTGCCGAGCTGTATAGTTTTTGGTGTAAATATAATAATTTGATCCTGAGATATTAATCCTTTATCCTTCAAATTGAGAATTCTTCCAATCCCTTTGGCATGAAAATATCAAAAAATATCAATCCAATTGTCATGTTACTTTATCTATATCTTCAGGTTACTGATGTGCCGCGCTGTGTAGATTTTGGTGTAAATCTGATAATTTGATCCAGAGATATTAACCCTTTATCCTTCAAATTGAGAATTCCTCGAATCCCTTTGGTATGAGATAACTCCAGTTTGGAACACATAATGTCAGCTTCTAGAGGTTATTTTCCATTGATGGGCCCTTGTTTGACAATTAATTCATCAATCTGTCTATCCATCTGTTCAGCAATTGTACCCTTTTTTAGTAACTGTTAATTAAAAAAAATGTCGTTTTGGTTATAATATTTTCATAAATACTTTCAGATAACAAAGAGGGTGTGCTGACAAAATGCTCTCCCACAAAATTGGTCCTGAGATAATAACAGCTTTCTGCTAGTTGCGCATATGGGTACACATTTGATGATTTAATCAGCCTATTTTTAGGTAGTCCAGAAACGATTTGCGAGGTTTCTTAATTTTATCAATTGTGCATTTTCCTATGTTTACAAGAAAATTATTAAACTCTTGGGCAATTAAAGCTGGATTATTTATTTCCTGGTTGTTATCTAGGGTAAAACAGGATGGTGACATCGCAACCTTTTTAGTTTTATTTATTGCCTCATTTAAAATTTGCCATATCTTGCGTAAGTTAGTCTTGTTGTCATTTAATTTGTTTTTATAGTACATTGACTTGCTTTGCTTTTTAATTTTATTGAATACTCAACAATATCTTTTGTACTTTAAGATATTTTCTTCATTTGGGGATTTTAGGTTTTTGTGATAGAAGTCAGCTGTAGAAGTCGGCTTTTTTTTCTTGACGATGTCAATAATCCTCTCATCATCCATGGTTGCATTTTTATGTACTTACTGCTCAACTTTATGGATTTTAGTGGGAATGACTGTTCGTAAGCTGATGTGCAAATACTTATTAGTTTGTCATATGCTAAATTTGGACAGCTTTCTTCATAAACTGAAGAAAAATCACATTGCGCTAGGTACTGGTTAAACAATGCAATATTTTCAGTGTTTACCATGCATTTTAATAAAAATTTAGGTTCTGGGATTGGGATATTGTGTAACTCTTTGTAGAAGATTCCCAAATGGTCTGAAACATCCGATATGATTATACCAGAGACGTAGTTTGTAATAGGATTATTTAAGAAGATATGATCAATCAATGTTGCCAGGTGACTCGTGACTCTAGTTGGTTTCGTAATATAAGGTAGGAAGCCTTCGCTTACCATAAGGTCTAGATAATACTTTGTTTTAGTGTGTGTTCCTAACTTTAGTAAATCTACATTTAAATCGCCCATTCTGTAACATTTTTTTTTTTCTTTATTAATTTTACCAGTAATTTCACCTAGCTTGGATAGGAAGAGGTCAATGTCAGCTTTCGGGGGAGTGTTAGGTCTATAAATAATACCTATTAGTTTGAAAGCTTTATTTATTTTAACTTCTATAAAGAGGGATTCAATAACATGTGGGATAAAGACTGATAAATCATGACATATTTTGAATTGTATGTCCTGTTTTATATAAAGCCCTACCCCACCCCTTTTATCATCATTGTCTGGTCGTACGTTTTTAACGAGGGGCTGATAACCTTCCAGTACATAAGATGAGTCTGGTGGAATTTGAAATATTTCTGACAATCCAATGATATCGAACTTATTTTGGTGTTCCTGCACTTCATAGAGAAGTTCCTTCAGTGGTTCCCAATGGGCTTTAAGACTTTGACAATTGAGGTGAAAAATAGAAAACTCATCCGTATTATTGTTTCCTCATTTGGTTATTATTTCGTTCGGTAAATAATACCTACATTCGTGGTTTGAGATATTTTTGAAAGATGAATTATCACAAGCCTCTTCCTGGCTAACTATGTCATTATAGACATTTAAGAAATTATATTCATGTTTTGACTGGATCTTGTCAAGGCTCATGTTACCCGCCATTGTATTTGGCACTGCCACCGAGTCTTTTCAAAGCATATGGGAAAATGAAGTAGGAGAGTGTGTTTTTCTTGAACAAATGGGACAAATCGGGTCATACATATGTATGAGCTACTTCTAAGAGAGTAGAAATGGGATATGCTAGTTCTTGGGACATGGTCTGCAAAATAAAATGCGGAAGTCGTTGAGGAAAAAATGTCGTGATAAGTGCAACAAAAGAAAATAAAAAAATATAACTGCAAAAATTTATTTTGTATGATGAATTTTGTGTGTTAGAGGAGATTTGAGAGGAGTTCTGTAAATAATTTGAATCTTGGCCAGTCATTCCATTCCTGGACTCAGCCGTGCGTGCGCTTCCATATTTCAGCGAACTGGAACCAGTTTGTCTTCTTATTTATTTAGTACACAGACACAGAAGTGTTGGTTAGATTCGTAAGATAAGAATCTATGGAGTAGATTTAAAAGATAAGTGAACACACACGATCGGCCGAATGCATAAATGAATGGCGCACAAGTCGATAATATTCACTGCTTATATTGATAACACCTGCGTATTGGGAATGCAGCGTTAACTTAACAGTTCATACCTGCAGTACTGCGCAATTCCTCAAAGAAAGTTCAAATAGTATACAAACAATTCGCAATAAGGCCCGCCATCCATTTAACAGGATATGTTCTATTTTAATTTAACCATTTTATTGTTGACAAAAAACAGAACTGCCAATGCGCAGCTTTATCTCTCAGCAGGTGACTTCATAAAACGTGCCAGCAGTCGGTTAATTAACATAATTTTTCCCATGTGCACTGTGAGGTTTTAAAACTCAATAAATTTTTGTTCACCTTCAGTCTAATTTACTATGCTCCATACGCAGATGATTTGGGGTCAACGATAATTTATATTACTTTTACACCATATAGGCCTATTGTCAGGTAACTTTCAATACCTATTTGGTCGAATATGATTGAGTCTGAGGCTATGCCCGGTTCATTAAATTTACTTAACGATTTTTGAATCGCATGTATGGATTCTTACGTAAGACTTTTTAATTTTTCATATTCCTTCTGTTGGTGGTTCTGTAGATATCATTTAAGATATAAGAAAATTGCTACCGCTATTTTGGAGGGATTTGTTGTCAATCCTCTCGAAGTAAGCATAAACAACACAGCATTTACCTTTGCCCGACACTTTAGGCTTTGGTGTATGGAAAGCATGTGATTGAGAGGTCATAAACTCACCAGTTCTGGGAAATTTGTTGAAACGGAAAGTCTCTGTTTTTTGTTAAGGTGACGGTTTGGTTTCAGTTTCGAAAAAAAACCCGAACCAAACTGATAAACCACCCAGCCCTATTGGGCACTCCTGGTGTCCAATATTGGAAGAGTCTGATGCCCAATCTGCATGGCAATCTGCATGAATCTGTTTGTGCCACCCCACAATGCAGTTTATTTAGCGAAAATTGGTTGATGAATGCGATATTTATTTGTGCCACCCCACAATGAAGTTTATTTAGGAAATATCGGTTGATGAATGTTATTTTTAGCAACTTGGGACATTTTTGGGCACCTATAGTGCCCAAGTTTGGGAGGATTCGATGCGTAGTCTTAATGGTAATCTTTTTGAATCTATTAGTGCCACCCCACAATGCAGTTTATTTGTCAAAAATCGATTGATGAATGCAATTCCCCAGTGCCCAATGTTAGGAGAGTCCAATCTCCAATCTTGGTGGCAATCTTCATGAATCTGCTTTTGCCACCCCTCAATGCAGTTTATTTGGTGAAAACTGGTTGATGTCTGCAATTTTGAGCCATTCAGCAATTTTGTGAACTCCTGGTTCCCAATCTTGGTCGGAAAATTCATTAATCTCTTTTGGGTAACTGCACTTTTGCGCAGCCCTTATGCCCAATTTTAGGAGGGTCCGATGCTCAGTCTTGGTGGCAATCTTCTTGAATATATTTCTGCCACCCCAAAATGCAGTTTTTTGGAGAAAATCAGTTGATGAATGCGATTTTTAGCTGCTTGCACTTTTGGGCACCCTTTGTGACCCATTTTCGTAGAGTCTGATGTCCAATCTTGGTGGCAATCTTCACTAATCTATTTGTGCCACCCCACAATGCAGTTTATTCAGTGAAAATTGATTGATGAATGTGATTTTGAGTCACTCGACATTTTTGTGCACCCCAGGTGCCCCAAAAATGGGAGGGTTGAATGCCCAATCTTGGTGGCAGTCTTCATGAATCTATTTGTGCCGGCTCACAGTGCCATTTATTTAGCAAAATTCTATTGGTGAATGCAATTTTCGAACACCTTCAGTGTGCAATGTCATATGGGTCCTATGCCAAATCTGGGTGGAAATCTTTATGAATCTATTTGTGCCTCACCACAATGCAGTTTTTTTTGGTGAAAATTTGTTGATGAATGCGATTTTGAGGAACTCTGCACTTTGAGGCACACTCGGTGCCCAATTTTGGAAGGGTCGAATGCCAAGCTTTGTTGCAATCTTCATGAATCTATTTCTGCCATCCCTCATTGCAGCTTATTTTGCAAAAATCGGTTGATGAATGCAATTTTAAGCAACCTTACACTTTGGGACATCCCTGGAGTCTAATTTTGTGGTGGTTCATTGCCCAATCTTTATTGAAAACTTCATGAATCTGTCTGTGCCACCCCACCCAGAAAGAATGTGGTTTATTTGGTGAAAATTGCTTGATGAATACGATTTTTAGCAACTCAGCACTTTTGGGTACTCCTGGTGCCCAAATTTGGTGAGGGGCCGATGACTTTCAGTCTTGGTGGCAATCTTCATGAACCTATTTGTGACACCCTACAATGCAGTTCATTTAACAAATATCAGTTTAAGAGTGTGATTTTGAGCAATTCGGCACTTTTGGGCCCCATGGTGTTCAACTTAAGGTAAGTCTAATGCCCAATCTTAGTGGCAGTCTTGATGAATCTGTTTGTGCAACCTCACAATTCAGTTTGTTTGGTGAAAATGGGTTGATGAATGCTATTTTCAGCAACTTTGCAATTTTGGGAACTCATGGTGTCCAAATTTTGCAGAGTCTGATGCCCAATCTTGGTGGATCTTCAAAAATTTATTTGCGCCACTCCGCAATGTAGTTTATTTTTATTCTTTGTCAAAAACTGATTGATGAATGCAATTTTGAGCAACTCTGCACTTTTGGGCACCTCTGATGCCCAAATTTGGGAGAAGCCAAATTCCAATCTTGTGGCAATATTCATGAATCTGTTTGTGCCACTCCCACCCACAATACAGCGAAAATTGGTTGTTGAATGCTATTTGAGCAACTCATCACTTTTTGACTCCACTGGTTCCCAATTTGGGGATTGTCTGATGCGTAATCTTAGTGAGAAGCTTCATGAATCTATTTGTGCCACCCCACAATGTAGTTAATTTTGCGAAAATCAGTTGACAAAACTGATTTTGACCATGCCACTACTCAACAAAGTTTATTTGGAGAAAATTGGTTGATGACTGCGATTTTGAGCAGTTCGGTACTTTTGAGCACCCCTGGTGCCCAATTTGAGGCAGGTCGGATGCCCAATCTTCATGTGGAGCTTCATAAATCTATTTGTACCACCCCCAAAATTTAGTTTATTTGGCGAAAATCAGTTGATGAATATACTTTTGAGCAAATTGGCACTTTTAAGCACCCCTGGTACACCAAAAATTGGAGGATTCGATACCCAATCTTAGTGGAAATCTTCATGAATCTCATTTGTGCCACTCCGCAATGCAGTTTATTTGCTGAAAATTGGTTAATGAATGCAATTTTGAGCAACTTGGCACTTTTGTGCCCAATTTTTAGGTGGTCCGTGGCCCAATCATTGTAGCAATCTTTATGAGTCTATTTGAGCCATCCCCACAATTCAGTTTATTTGGCAAAAGTCGGTAGATGAATGTGATTTTTGGCAACTCAGCACTATGGGGCACCCCTGGTGCCCAATTTTTGGAATAACCGATGCCCAATCTTGGTGGCAGTCTTAAGGAATATATTTGTGTCTCCCCCTCAGTGCAGTTTATTTGTCAATAATTGGTCGATGAATGTAATGTTGAACAACGTGGCAATTTTTGGGCATCACTGGTGCCCCAGAAAATAGGATGTTCTGATGCCTGATCTTGTTGGCAATCTTCATGAATCGATTTGTATGTTCCCCACAATGCAGTTTATTTGGGGAAAATCAGTTTATGAATGCAATTTTTAGCAACTCAGCACTTTGGGGCTCCCACAGTGCCCAATTTTGGAAGGGTTCAATGCCCAATCTTCATGAATGTATTTGTGCCACCCCACAATGCAGTTTGTTTGGTGAAAATCAGTTGATGAACCTGGATGAACGCTATTTTTTTTAGCAACTTTGCCTTTTACAGCACTCCTGGTGCCCAATTTCGGAGAGCCTGAGGCACAATCTTGTTGAAATTTTCATGAATCTATCTCTGCCACCCCGCAATGCAGTTTATTTGCAAAAAAGTGGTTGATGAATACAATTTTGAGGAACTCTGCACATTTGGTCACCCCTGGTGCTCAATTTTCAGAGGGTCCTATGCCAAATCTTTGTGGGAAACTTCATAATTATACCCCTCCCCCCCCCCCCCCTCCACGCAAACAAAGTTTGGGGGGTATATAGGAATCACCCCGTCCGTCCGTCTGTCCATCTGTCCGTCTATCTGTCTGTCCATCCATCGTAAGCGCAACTCCTCCTAAACCGTTTGAAGAATTTTCATGAAACTTTACACAATGGAAGAACTCCATATGGGAATGTGCATGAAGCAATATAATTCCTTTCTGACTTTTCCAAGGGGAGATAATCTGTCCGTCTGACCATCCTTGTAACCGCAACTCCTCCTAAACCGTTTGAACAATTTTCATGAAACTTTACACAATGGAAGAACTCCATATGAAGATGTGCATGAAGCAATATAATTCCGTTCTGACATTTCTAAGGGGAGATAATCTAACTTATACCATCTGTCCATCCTTGTAAGCGCAACTCCTCCTAAACCATTTGAAGAATTTTCATGAAACTTTACACAATGGAAGAACTCCATATGAAGATGTGCATGAAGCAATATAATTCCGTTCTGACATTTCCAAGGGGAGATAATCTAACTTATACATTTCAGGCGTGGGGGGGGGGGGGTGGGAGGGTATCACTTTGTGAGTTTGCTCACAGTACCTCTAGTTCTATTTGTGCTACCCCCTCCACTCCCAAAATGCAGTTTCTTTGTCAAAAATCAATTGATGAATGTGATTTTGAACAGCTCTGCACTTGTGGGCACCCCTGGTGCCCAATTTGTTGGGGTCCAATGCTCAATCTTTGTTGAAAGCTTCATGAATCTCTCTGTGCCACCCCAGAATGGAGAGTGAAGTGGGGGGGGGGGGGGGGGGGGGGAGGGCAGGCATCAAAGAGCTGCCGGAAGCAACCTTGGAATCTTTGCATTACGTACGATTTATTCTGTGACCGTTAAGTGTGTTTTTCGCAAAGGACCCGTTCTCGTACTCATTCCAGATAATGGTACTTCAGTATGTGAACTCCGCCCATATAATAACGGCGTGTAACATGTTTTGTTTGCGACATCGCATCATATCAGGCATGCGTAATAAATTGTTGAATGCATGTGCTTTACTGCTTGTTGTGAATAACACGACGCCAGGGCTATTATTGCTTTCAGTAAGTGGATGCTGCCCTATTATTAGGTCGGTACAATGTTTTGCATGTAAAGATGTATAGGTTTACAGCATGAAATGTGACCGTTCTAAAAGGCCTATCAGTATGTGCCCGCTGCATTGTTGGAGGTATGCACATTCTAATTGTGAGGCCCATATCATTGTCCCAGTAAGTAACCGTCACGAATCAAGGGGTTATTATCCCTGAACTGAAAGTCACTGACCTATATATTTTGTACTTTCTGAGCTTTTGGAGCTTCGAGCTTGAGATAAGAGCTCATTTTTGTGTGGTACATTAAAAGTTGTATTTGCTTCGGTATTGAATGTGTTTGACCTGAAGCCTGTAGGTATTTGCCCGGAAGTTAATCCGCTATGTATGCCCATCATACGCGACTGATACAATGTGTCGTTTGTCAATTTTGAGTAACCACTGCATGTGAGCGTGTGTTTTTCACTATGTGAACTCTGCCCATATAATAACGGCGTGTAACATGTATTGTTTGCGACATCGCATGATATCAGGCATGCGTAATAGTCGATGGCACTGGTGGAAGACCAAGGGTGAATGGCTTAGCTACCCATTTCCTCCATCCACCCCTAGCCTTCGCTCTAAGGCCCATCTGTGCATGCATGCTAAATTGTTGAATGCATGTGCTTTACTGATTGTTTTGAATAACATGACGCCAGAGCTATTATTATTTTAAATAAATTGATGCTGCCCTATTATTAGGTTGGTGCAATGTTTATATAAAATCGTATCAGTTTAAGTATGAAATGTGACCATTCTAAAAGGCCTATCAATATGTGCTCGCTGCATTGTTGGAGGTATGCACATTCTCACGAGGCCCATATCTAGGTAATGGTACTTCACTATGTGAACTCCGCCCATATAATAACGGCGTGTAACATGTTTTGTTTGCGACATCGCATCATATCAGCCAATCAAGGGGATATTATCCCCAAACTGAAATTCACTGAGCTATACATTTTGTACTTTCTGAGCTTTTGGAGCTTCGAGCTCGAGATAAGAGCTCATTTCAGTATGGTACATTAAAATTTGTATTTGCTTCGGTATTGATATATTTGATCTGAAACCTCTTGGTATTTGCCCGGATTGATATATTTTGACCTGAAGCCTCTTGGTATTTGCCCGGAAGTTAATCCGCTATGTATGACTAGTTTCAACCTTTACGGTTTTATCAAATAAACAAATACTTTAAGATTTCCATTTAAGTCTGAATTTGCCGACTTTTTGGTCAGTACGGTATTTTACAATGGTATGTCAGAGTATATCGGTCACTATGTGTGAGGACCAATTCACACCAATTCGTTGGATGTTTAACTTGAACACACCAGTAGTATGGATTAAAAGCGAACTATCGTAAGTTTGATGTTTTGTTATGGCGATATTTTATTGCTATATGATTGTTGGTTTACTATTACACTGACAATACGATTGTATGACCGTGAGGAGTTGTTTGGGCACTCACTCACCAATTTCACACCCTCTAGTAATGGGGTATGAGGAACAGGTGTTGTGATAGATTGGTCACTTGTTTGTTTGCACTTTATTGTTATTGTTTGTGCTATTGTTTGTGCCTTTGTGGCTTGATTTTATTTGTTCCACTTGGGGAACTATAGTGATTTATGTAGCCTATTGGTTAGATTGTCTGATGAATCAGTGACTTGTAAGTCACCCAGGGAGCTTGCAAGCTGGCAGGAGATACACAGTAAACTGTGTATAACACGGGCTTGTGGCGTGAAGCTCCGACTGACTGACTGTGGTACCGTCTTGGGCAGTCACAGGCGAGATTGAAGTTTGCACGCAGGCGGGAGGTATACAGGTAGTATACGACCCAGGCTTGTGGTGTCAAACTTCTCGGCTATCGCGAGAGCTTCCAAGCAGGCAAATTGTGTACAGAAAAATTCCGTATCCAATATAGGCTTGTGGCGATGAAGCTCTCAGGTCTCGCAAGTAGGCTGACAATATCACACAAGTGCGTATTGTTCGGGCTTGTGGCGGTGAGACCTGTGATAGCCGGTGCATTGAAAAAAAATTAACACAATTAAAAATGTGAATGGTCGCGAGCTGTGTAAAACACATAAACGAAATAGCGAATAAAATAAACAAGGAGTGCAAGTATGCAATCACGGTACCTGATGTATGATACAAGTAAATATCAAAGGCATTGTATTAACGTGCATAGAATAAAAATCGTGCAATAACTAAAATCCAAGATTGTTGGTGTGAAGTGGGGGGGGGGGGGGGGTGGGAGGGGGGGGAGGGGAGGCATCAAAGAGCTGCCAGAAGCCACCGTGGAGTCTTTGCATTACGTACGATTTATTCTGTGACCGTTAAGTGTGTTTTTTCACAAAGGACCCATTCTCGTACTCATTCCAGATAACGATACTTCACTATGTGAACTCCGCCCATATAATAACGGCGTGTAACATGTTTTGTTTGCGACATCGCATCATATCAGGCATGCGTAATAAATTGTTGAATGCATGTGCTTTACTGATTGTTGTGAATAACACGATGCCAGGGCTATTATTGCTTTCAATAAGTGGATGCTGCCCTATTATTAGGTTGGTACAATGTTTTGCATGTAAAGTTGTATAGGTTTAAAGCATGAATGTGACCGTTCTAAAAGGCCTATCAGTATGTGCCCGCTGCATTGTTGGAGGTATGCACATTCTAATTGTGAAGCCCATATCATTGTCCCGGTAAGTAACCATCACAAATCAAGGGGTTATTATCCCCGAACTGAAAGTCACTGAGCTATATATTTTGTACTTTCTGAGCTTTTGGAGCTTCGAGCTCGAGATAAGAGCTCATTTTAGTGTGGTACATTAAACGTTGTATTTGCTTCGGTACTGAATGTGTTTGACCTGAATCCTATAGGTATTTGCCCGGAAGTTAATCTGCTATGTATGCCCATCATATGCGACTGATACAATGTGTGGTTTGTGAATTTTGAGTAACCACTGCATGGGCGCATGTGTTTTTCACTATGTGAACTCCGCCCATATAATAACGGCGTGTAACATGTATTGTTTGCGTCCTCGCATCATATCAGGCATGCGTAATAGTCGATGGCACTGGTGGAAGACCAAGGGTGAATTGCTTAGCTACCCGTTTCCTCCATCCACCCCTAGCCCTCGTCCAAAGGCCCATCTATGTATGCATGCTAAAATGTTCAATGCATCGCTTTACTGATTGTTTTGAATAAAACGACGCCAGGGCTATTATTGTTTTCAATAAATTGATGCTGCCCTATTATTAGGTTGGTACAATGTTCACATAAAATCGTATGAGTTTAAGCATGAAATGTGACCGTTCTAAAAGGCCAATCAATATGTGCTCGTTGCATTGTTGGAGGTATGCACATTCTCATGAGGCCCATATCTAGGTAAGTAACTGTCACCAATCAAGGGGATATTATCCCCAAACTGAAAGTCACTGAGCTATACATTTTGTACTTTCTGAGCTTTTGGAGCTTTGAGCTGGAGATAAGAGCTCATTTTAGTATGGTACATTAAAATTTGTACTTGCTTCGGTATTGATATATTTCACCTGAAGCCTCTTGGTATTTGCCCGGAAGTTAATCCGCTATGTATGACTAGTTTCAACCTTTATGGTTTTATCAAATAAACAAATACTTCAAGACTTCAATTTAAGTCTGAATTTGCTGACTTTTTTCGTCAGTACGGTATTTTATAATGGTATGTCAGAGTATATCGGCCACTATGTTTGAGGACCAATTCACACCAGTTCATTCAATGTTTTACTTGAAAGCAACAGTAGTATGGATTAAAAGCAAACTATCATAAGTTTGATGTTTTGTTATGGTGATATTTTATTGCTGTATGATTGTTGGTTTACAATTGCACCGTCAGTACGATTTTATGACCGTGAGGAGTTGTTTGGGCACTCACTCACCAATTTCACACCCTCTAGTAATGGGGTATGAGGACCAGGTGTTGTGATAGACTGGTCACTTGTTTGTTTGCACTTTATTGTTTATTGTTTGTGCCTTTGTGGCTTGATTTTATTTGTTCCACTTGGGGAACTATAGTGATTTATGCAGTCTATTGGTTAGACTGTCTGATGAATCAGTGACTTGTAAGTCGCCCAGGGAGCTTGCAAGCTGGCAGGAGATACACAGTAAACTGTGTATGTGACGTGCAGCTCCGACTGACTGACAGTAGTACCGTCTTGGGCAGGCGTAATAGTTGACGGCACTGGTGGAAGACCAAGGGCAAATGGCTTAGCTACCCGTTTCCCCCATCCACCCCTCAGCGTCAATGAGTGTAACCAATGAGATCGTGAGCTGATAACACGCGTCTCTCGCTCAGCGGAAACGAAGGTGCCGTCTCAATCATTTCTCATTTCCACTCATACTGTTGAAGTGTACCTCTCTGACGCCATTTTGAATTTAACAACAATCTTGGATTTTTGCAATTTTAGTTATCGCACGATTTTTATTCTACGGGTGTTAATACAATGCCTTTGATATTTATTTGTATCATACACCAGGTACCGCTATTGCATACTTGCACTCCTCATTTATTTTATTTGCTATTTTGTTTATGTGTTTTACAGAACTCGCGTCCATTCACATTTTTAATTGTGTTAATTTTTTTCAGTGCACCGGCTATCACAGGTCTCACTGCCACCAGCCCGAACAATACGCACTTGTGTGATATTGTCAGCCTGCTTGCGAGACCTGAGAGCTTCACCGCCACAAGCCTATATTGGATACAGATTTTTCTGTAGACAATTTGCCTGCTTGGAAACTCTCCCGATAGCCGAGAAGTTTGACACCACAAGCCTGTGTTGTATACTACCTGTATACCTCCCGCCTGCTTGCAAACTTCGATGTCGCCTGTGACTGCCCAAGACGGTACTACTGTCAGTCAGTCGGAGCTTCACGTCACAAGCCCGTGTTATACACAGTTTACTGTGTATCTCCTGCCAGCTTGCAAGCTCCCTGGGCAACTTACAAGTCACTGATTCATCAGACAGTCTAACCAATAGACTGCATAAATCACTATAGTTCCCCAAGTGGAACAAATAAAATCAAGCCACAAAGGCCCAAACAATAGCACAAACAATAAACAATAAAGTGCAAACAAACAAGTGCCCAGTCTATCACAACACCTGGTCCTCATACCCCATTACTAGAGGGTGTGAAATTGGTGAGTGAGTGCCCAAACAACTCCTCACGGTCATAAAATCGTATTGATGGTGCAATAGTAAACCAACAATCATATAGCAATAAAATATCGCCATAACAAAACATCAAACTTGCGATAGTTTGCTTTTAATCCATTCATACATAGTGACCGATATACTCAGACGTACCATTATAAAAAAACGTAATGACCAAAAAGTCGGCAATTTTAGACTTAAATTGAAGCCTTGAAGTATTTGTTTATTTGATAAAACCGTAAAGGTTGAAACTAGTCATACATAGCGGATTAACTTCCGGGCAAATACCAAGAGGCTTCAGGTCAAACATATTCAATACCGAAGCAAATACAAATTTTAATGTACCATACTAAAATGAGCTCTTATCTCGAGCTCAGAGCTCCAAAAGCTCAGAAAGTACAAAATGTATAGCTCAGTGACTTTCAGTTTGGGGATAATATCCCCTTGATTGGTGACAGTTACTTACCTAGATATGGGCCTCATGAGAATGTGCATAACTCCAACAATGCAGCGAGCACATATTGATAGGCCTATTAGAATGGTCACATTTCATGCTTAAACTGATACGATTTTATATGAACATTGTACCGACCTAATAATAGGGTAGCATCAATTTATTGAAAACAATAATAGCCCTGGTGTCATGTTATTCAAAACAATCCGTAAAGCACATGCATCAAACAATTTAGCATGCATGCATAGATGGGCCTTAGAGCGAGGGCTAGGGGTGGATGGAGGAAATAGGTAGCTAAGCCATTCGCCCTTGGTCTTCCACCAGTGCCATCGACTATTACGCATGACTGATATGATGCGATGTCGCAAACAATACATATTACATGCCGTTATTATATGGGCGGAGTTCACATAGTGAAAAATGCACATGCCCATGCAGTGGTTACTCGAAATTCACAAACCACACATTGTGTAAGTCGCGTATGATGGGCATACATAGAGGATTAACTTCCAGGAAAATACTATAGGCTTCAGGTCAAACACATTCAATACCGAAGCAAATACAACTTTTAATGTACCATGCTAAAATGAGCTCTTATCTCGAGCTTGAAGTTCCAAAGGCTCAGAAATTACAAAGAATGTATAGCTCAGTGACTTTCAGTTTGGGGATAATAACCCCTTGATTGGTGACAGTTACTTACTGGGACAGTGATATGGGCCTCTTAATTAGAATGTGCATACTTCCAACAATGCAGCGAGCACATACTGATAGGCCTTTTAGAACGGTCACATTTCATGCTGTAAACCTATGCGACTTTACATGCAAAACATTGTACCAACCTAATAATAGGGCAGCATCCACTTTTTTAAAGCAGTAATAGCCCTGGCGTCGTGTTATTCACAACAATCAGTAAAGCACATGCATTCAACAATTTATTACGCATACCTGATATGATGCGATGTCGCAAATAAAACATGTTACACGCCATTATTATATGGGCGGAGTTCACATAGTGAAGTATCGTTATATGGAATGAGTATGAGAACGGGTCCTTTGCGAAAAACACTCTTATCGGTCACAGAATAACTTGTACAAAATGGAAAGACTCCACGGTTGCTTCTGGCAGCACTTTGATGCCTGCACTCCCCCCACTTCACATTATTCAGGGCTTTCAGGCCTATTTACGAGGGACTCATCTTTATCTTGCGAGGTTTTGGGTGCTTTAACCCAAAACTGGCGCCTGAGGAGTATGTTGCAGCAACCACCACACAACATTACCAGTGCAAATGTGGCATACTGCAATAGCGTGAAAATGGCCGAGTGGAGCCCACTCTGCTTAATTTATTGTGGGAATCTAACTTGCACTGTTCTCCATGTTGCTTTTACCAAACACCGCCAACTGTCATGGGTAATTATGACCATCTCTATACCGACAGTCTATAACCATAATAAACTTCCCATACGAAGTTTAGCCACACAAGCCGCACAAGGACTGGAACTTATTTACTCCTAACTCCAGCTTATTAGAAAATGAATTATTTTCTGACGTATCAAGGGAGCTTACCAGTAATTTCTCCCATGCAAACACTTCAGAATTGGACTCTAATTAGTGATGGATACATAAACAAATCTCATTCCGTGGTCTCAGACATGCAAAGATCAATCATCAAACTGAGTACCACCCACACTAATTCAACCAATCGGCATCAATGAGTGTAACCAATGAGATCGTGAGCTGATAACAGTGACTCTCGCTCAGCAGAGACGAAGGGGCCATCTCAGTCATTTCTCATTTCCTCTCATACTGTTGATGTGTACCTCTCTGACGCCATTTTGAATTTAACAACAACAATCTTGGATTTTCGCAATTTTAGTTATTGCACGATTTTTATTCTATGCGCGTTAATACAATGCCTTTGATATTTACTTGTATCATACACCAGGTACCGCGATTGCATACTTGCACTCCTCATTTATTTTATTCGCTATTTTGTTTATGTGTTTTACACAATTCGTGACCATTCACATTTTTAATTGTGTTAATTTTTTTCAGTGCACCGGCTATCACAGGTCTCACCGCCACAAGCCCGAACAATACACACTTATGTGATATTGTCAGCCTGCTTGCGAGACCTGAGGGCTTCCTCGCCACAAGCCTATATTGGATACAGATTTTTTCTGTAGACAATTTGCCTGCTTGGAAGCTCTCCCGATAGACGAGAAGTTTGACACCGCAAGCCTGTGTTGTATACTACCTGTATACCTGCCACCTGCTTGCAAACTTCGATGTTGCCTGTGACTGGCCAAGACGGTACTACTGTCAGTCAGTCGGAGCTTCACGCCACAAGCCTATACACAATTTACTGTGTATCTCCTGCAGCTTGCAAGCTCCCTGGGCGACTTACAAGTCACTGTTTCATCAGACAGTCTAACCAATAGACTGCATAAATCACTATAGTTCCCCAAGTGGAACAAATAAAATCAAGCCACAAAGGCACAAACAATAGCACAAACGATAAACAATAAAGTGCAAACAAACAAGTGACCAGTCTATCACAACACCTGGTCCTCATACCCCATTACTAGAGGGTGTGAAATTGGTGAGTGAGTCCCAAACAACTCCTCACGGTCATAAAATCGTATTGATGGTGCAATAGTAAACCAACAAACATACAGCAATAAAATATTGCCTTAACAAAACATCAAACTTATAATAGTTTGCTTTTAAGCCATACTACTGTTGTGATCAAGTAAAACATTGAACGAATTGGTGTGAATTGGTCCTCATACATAGTGACCGATATACTCTGAAATACCATTATAAAAAAACATACTGACCAAAAAGTCGGCAAATTCAGACTTAAATTGAAGTCTTGAAGTATTTGTTTATTTGATAAAACCTTAAAGGTTGAATCTAGTCATACATAGTGGATTAACTTCCAGGCAAATACCAAGAGGCTTCAGGTCAAACATATTCAATACCGAAGCAAATACAAATTTTAATGTACCATACTAAAATGAGCTCTTATCTTGAGCTTGAAGCCCCAAAAGCTCAGAAAGTACAAAATGTATAGCTCAGTGACTTTTAGTTCGGGGATAATATCCCCTTGATTGGTGACAGTTACTCGTCTAGATATGGGCCTCACAAGAATGTGCATACCTCCAACAATGCAGCGAGCACATATTGATAGGCCTATTAGAACGGTCACATTTCATGCTTAAACTGATATAATTTTATATGAACATTGTACCGACCTAATAATAGGGTAGCATCAATTTATTGAAAACAGTAATAGCCCTGGCATCATGTTATTCAAAACAATCAGTAAAGCACAGGCATTCAACAATTTAGCATGCATGCATAGATGGGCCTTAGAGCGAGGGCTAGGGGTGGATGGAGGAAATGGGTAGCTAAGCCATTCGCCCTTGGTCTTCCACCAGTGCCATCGACTATTATGCATGCCTGATATGATGCGATGTTGCAAACAATACATATTACATGCCGTTATTATATGGACAGAGTTCACATAGTGAAAAAAGCACGCGCCCATGCAGTGGTTACTCGAAATTCACAAACCACACATTGTATCAGTCGCGTATGATGGGCATACATAGCGGATTAACTTCTGGGCAAATACCTATAGGCTTCAGGACAAAAACATTCAATACCGAAGCAAATACAACTTTTAATCGACCACGCTAAAATGAGCTCTTATCTCGAGCTCGAACAGAAAGTACAAAAAATATATAGGTCAGTGACTGTCAGTTCGGGGATAATAACCCCTTGATTGGTGACGGTTACTTACTGGGACAATGATATGGGCCTTTTAATTAGAATGTGCATACCTCCAACAATGCAGCGAGCACATACTGATGGGCCTTTTAGAACGGTCACATTTCATGCTGTAAACCTATATGACTTTACATGCAAAACATTGTACTGACCTAATAATAGGGCAGCATCCACTTATTGAAAGCAATAATAGCCCTGGCATCGTGTTATTCACAACAATCAGTAAAGCACATGCATTCAACAATTTATTACGCATGCCTGATATGATGCGATGTCGCAAACAAAACATGTTACACGCCGTTATTATATGGGCGGAGTTCACATTGTGAAGTATCGTTATCTGGAATGATTACGAGAACGTGTCCTTTGCGAGAAACACACTTAACGGTCACAGAATAAATCGTACGTTATGCAAAGACTCCATGGTTGCTTCCGGCAGCTCTTTGATGCCTGCCCTCCCCCCCCCCACTTCACATTATTCAGGGCTTTCGGGCGTATTTACAAGGGACTCATCTTTATCTTGCGAGGTTTTGGGTGCTTTAACCCAAAACTGGCACCGAGGAGTATGTCGCAGCAACCACCACACAACATTACCAGTGCAAATGTGGCACACCGCAATAGCGTGAAAATGGCCGAGTGGAGCCCACTCTTCTTAATTTATTGTGAGAATCTAATTTGCACTTTTCTCCATGTTGCTTTTACCAAATACGGCCTACTGTCATGGGTAACCCTAGGGGGGTTTGATCATCCCCAACTAGGCGGGTCCTCAGGTGGCGGATAGAGGACGGCCTGCTCAATTGGGCAGGTTTGCTAATTTCTAATTGGCAGGTTTGCTCAATTGAGCTGGTTCGCTGCGAAATACGCAAATACGTATAAATAGTCAATCCTGCTAATACCATCTGGCAGGCACCTTGTTCTCCCGTGAGGTGCATTCCGAAGGCCCCGGAAGAAGGAATCCTGGTAGTTGAGGACTCGGGCCCCGGTTAGGGCAGTCTCCGGGATGGAGCCCTGGTCTCCATTTCGGAGATAATGTCCAAAACACTGCTTTGGCCCCAATTTTGGGAGTAGACGGATGGTCGAATGGCCCGGTCTGACCAATCGGGAGCCCCCAACCCCCAAAATATCGGGTGTCACGTCGGGGGGCATTGGGTGGTCATTCAGTCAGTCATTTCTTTTAGTTCATTTTCAATGTTGCTACCCTATACTGACTTTTAATGATTTTATTATTTTTTAACATCTTACGTTTTGTTGCACTCTCTATGTCTATTGTCAGTAGTGGCATTTGTTACACTTTTTTAGGGAAATGGTTGGTTGAATGACCGCCACGAACTGGCACTTCTCATATATATTCGACGGGTCAATCCTCCAGCGGCATGTGTTTGCATCAACGTTGGTGGAGTATACTCCATATGTACTTCTGGTGCTAATCGCTGGATTTACCGTGACATAAACCCCTAAGTTGGGCTCGGAGTAAGGGTGGAAGCCATATGGTGAAGAATATTACAATAATATACTATGGATATCCCACAAAAAAAACAAAAACGAGGTCGAGAGTTTAATTTAACAGATGCTGATTCAGATACAGAAATAGTAAGTATTTAAAAAAATTGGCCTAAATTCATAATTATCTGTGCAGCAGAGGAAGGAAAGAAACCATCAACTATTAACCCATTTGTCATCGAAAAAACAATCAAAGGAATAGCTGGGACAGTAAAAGAGGTAAAAAAATTAAGATCAGGGGCTTTACTGGTTGAATGTAGTACAGAATTTCAATCTATAAATTTATTGAAAATTGAAAAAATATTGGATATGGAAGTTAATGCTTTTCCACATCAACAACTAAACAAAAGCAAAGGAGTACTGAGAACTAAGGAATTATTAGGGATAGATGAATCAGAAATCAGAGATGAACTTAAATCACAGGGTGTCACTGACGTTAAAAGGATTCAAATCAAAAAGGATGGTGCCATCATAAAAACTAATACTTACATTTTAACCTTTGACACCACATGTCCTCCAAAGTCTATAAAAGTTGGATATATGAACATCGCTGTGGATTTGTATATCCCAAATCCATTGCGATGCTTCAGATGCCAAAGATATGGTCATGGGCAGAATACTTGTAGAGGTGAAGCAGTTTGTTACAGGTGTGGTCAACACCATCAGGACCCCTGTACCAATCCTACTAAGTGTGTAAACTGTCAGGGCAATCACATGTCGTCATCGAAAGATTGCCCAATATGGCAGAAAGAAAAAAACATACAGAAAGTGAAATGTGAGAGGCAAGTGACTTTTACAGAGGCCACAGAAATTGTTTCATCTATGCCTGGCATCAATATATCAACACCTTCCTATGCTGCCACAGTGAAACAGAAATTACCAACACGATCGGTCGAATGTCAAACACCGTGGACATGGCTCAGCAATAGTGCCATTCCATCTTTGTTACAGGCCTTTACAATACAACATTCAGAGCAAGTAGAACCTAAATCAACACAGACACCATCAGCATCTCAAACAACAACACCACAGGAAAAATCAAAAACAAATGTGCAGAAAAAACAAGAAAAAATTAACTCAGAAGTCAAAGTAAAGGAAACAAAATCCGAACAAAAACATGACCAAACTAAACCAAAACAGAAACCAGAATCACAATATCTAAGTCAGAGTCAGAGACGAAAGCTAGAAAGAAACAAAAATAAAATGGAAAAACAAAAACAGTTCTCAGAGAGAACACCTAAGGCTCTTCAAGACCCTGTGACCCGTAACAGGTTTGAGGGTCTTGAAGAGATGGAGGTCAGTGAATGCATTGATGAAACATTTGAGCTCTTACGCCCGAACCCCTCTCAGAATAAGTCCCTAAGGAAAAACTCACCGAAGAAACATACTGGGGCTATATCGCCCATACGTCCACCTTCAAAATCACCTTCCAAACATGCATAGTACACCGAAACAAAATATAATACAGTGGAATTGTCGAGGTTTTAGAGCTAATTTTAATGAACTTGGTCTTCTCAGCCAAAAGTATAAACCTGCTGCTTTTTGCCTGCAGGAAACTCTCTTAAAGAAACCCGAGGCTCAAGGTCATTCAGCTTTTAAGCATTATACATCGTATAATGCCTGGGCAGATGATAATGATCTTCATATTCGTGGAACGACTGTCTTGGTTAGGAACGACATCATTCACAGTTCTGTACCATTACAAACAAATTTACAGGCTGTGGCGGTATGCCCAGGGGGGGGTCGGAAAAAAATTGCCGGACCCAAGGCTGAAAAATTTTTTTTCCACCCCTCAGCCACCCACCCACCCCTTTTTTGAAGGAAAAAATTTTTTTTCCATTTTCCGCCAAGGGACCCACCCCCAAAAATCATCAAAAAGGCATACTGAGCGAACCTGACTGGAAACACAGCTTTATACACACTGCTAGTTCAGTTAGTGCTTAAAATGACATATATACATTAGTGCTATGTATTGATTAAGTGTTATTCATTTCCAAAATAAAGACTCAAAACAGCCCAAAAGTGAAGTATACACCTATCTCAACAAGACTTGTAGAGCCTGGTGTACTTGATTTCTGTAATACAGGGATGTGCAATTATACCTAGCCTGCTACAGTGTCATTTACATCTTCTACTCTCTGTATAGAGTCGTTTTCCATGAAATGATCTTCTGTCCTATTAAAGTAACAAAATGTCCAGTTGTAAACAAAACCATGCTGGCCAGCTTTGTGGCTGAGAAAATCATAACTTTGAATTAACATGTTGATGTATTGAGCAGATGTACTGACCAATATTAATCCATAATAAGTGTGCCTTGTTTTCAACTTATAACTTGGTGAGTTGAAACCTGCTTTGGTCTGCTGGGTTCTTAGCTTAGTTTGAGTTAGTTTAAGGTGGATGATCATCAATGCACTATCATAAAGATGGGGGAGGGGATGGTTGTAGAGCTGTGGGTTGAAACAACACTACCTCTTGTCTGGGGAGGTCTGGGGTGGTATAGGGGACCTATAAAATACTAGTAGGCTATCACCTAAGCCAAAGGTAATATAATCACTAGTTTACAGACTTGGCTACGATGGATGAAGATAAGCTGATAACTGATAAGGATTAGATAAGCCTACTCATGCGACATGATCATGTAGTAAGACATATCTGATTTTCATCTATCTTTTATGGCCAAGGCCCGTATACTAGCGGACAACAGGGTAAGGTCCCTGCGTCATAGGAAACAGGTCAATGAGGTTTGTATTTCTGAAGTGGGCAAGGACGTGAGTTCATTATTCACATTTTCTTTTTTATTTCTCCAGCGGAGATACCGCTGTTTTTTCTTCCTCTCATTTGACTCAGTTTTGTTTATTATTTCTATTTTGCTTTCTGTTCTTAATTATAATTTATCTTCTGTTTGTTTTGTTTAGTTCATTCTTTACTAGAAAGTCACATTTGACCATGTTGGACGCGAGATATTTGACCTGCCATCAGAGCGGAGGAACCGCTTTTGTTTATTTTTGAGGGATCAAAGATGCTTCAGGTGAGTACGGTAATCAACACTACAAACCCTTTTCTACATGTACCCATATTAATTGGAATGAAGTATAAGAGTTTGCCAGTTTCTTCGGGTGTCTCAGCTGGGTGTCTCAGTAATTCAATAATGTGAATCAGTGTGGGCTAAATGTTGAGTCATTGTATATCATATGTGCCGCATAGTCGGACAGTATTTGTACTAGTATTCGTGGGTTGAGATTGCCATTGGTAATTAACAGATGGAACTTGAACCAAATCTAATCCAGTTTTAACAAAATCTTTTTGAGAATCAAATTGAATGAATCAGTAGATTATACCTCTTCTTCTAGATCTATGCAATAATCACTACAATGTGTTTTGATGTGTGCTATACACATCGATGAGTTGAAAATGTTATATTCCATGAAGTTCTGCAGAGTGGTATAAACCATTTTCAACTTGTTGAAGTATACAGCATATATTAAACCAGAGTGTAGGGTTCACGTTGGACAGACAAATTACTCTGTTTTCAAAATGTCTTACTAATTTTTCAGATTCACCATTTTGAAGATGTCTCAATCAGGATCTGAAGGTACAGCAGCTGGAGCTAAAGTCTGCACCTACTGCAGAAGAGATTTCTCTAAAGATAACTTGCACAATTTTGAGAAACATGTCACAACATGTCGCAAGAGGCCACCTCCGAAGACAAAAACTCTAACTGATTACTTTTCCAGCAGCAAACACCAAAAGCTAGAAAAAACAACTACTGAAGATGACTCAACAGAAATAACCACTGTTGACGAAAGTGATCGTCCAGGAACTACAAGTGGACTTGCAGCCGTTGCGACAATATCTAATCCTGAGAACAACCCACAAAGTTTGCCAACACTGACGGAAGATAAAGAGACATCTGAGTCTGAAGCGAAATTCTGTACTGGTTTAAAGCTATTCACTGAAGAACAATTTTACAGAAAATATCCTTTTCAAGAACATTCTCAAACCGATAAGTTGGGTTTTGTACCGTTCAATGGTTCTGTATATTCAACAAACTGTGTGAAAAGGGGTTTCAGAGTTCCAGGTGACTCTTCAAATAAAAATGACACTGACACATGTCAGGACTGTGAGCAACTTAAGTATGACAACAAGCTTAGATCAATCACCAAGAGAAGTGACCAATCAGCTGATGAATTAAAGTTTTTGAATAATATCCATCTCAATTATGATCAACTTACTCAAAAACTTGACTATAAAACTCAAACAATTCAGAATGAGAAGTTGAACAAGCTTTCTTCTGCCAAGACGATGATTCATTTACAGGAAAAGTTTGGCCTATACAAAAAACTCATCTCTTTACTGGCAAACAACGATATTCCTCGCTTGAAACAGATACTAGCAGTATGTGTTAGACAGAAGAGGAGTGTCACTTTTATTGTTTCACAGCTGAGCAAAGCTATAAAGGGACTCTATTCACCAAAAGGATATTGTGAAAAAGACTTTGAACTAGCTGGCATGGTACTACTCATTGGTGGCCCAAGACTTCTGCACATTTTGCATCAGACATCAGGAATGCCAAGCATAGGCCATACCTACAGAATGTTAGGTCAAGAATATAAGATGCATGATCTCAAGTTGATCGTTACCTGCATCACCGACATACCAGTTCAACTGGAAACCAATTTGAAATCAGTGGTAGGCAGTGCAAGCTTCCAAACAGGATGGTCCATAAAGATAGATGAAATCGCCATTGAGAAGCGTCTTCGGTATCTTCATAATTCTAATGAAATTGTTGGTCTATGTGTGTCACATACTTCGAAAAGTGACATTGTGTTCAATAGCTTCCACACAGTTCAATCATTGGAGGACAAACTGACAGATGGATCATTACACCTTGCAACAGAAGCATGTGTTGTGGCAATTTCATGTGTTGGTGATCAAAAATATCATGGAAGACCTCTGCTTATTCTACCAATTTGTGATCATTCAACATACGCTGAGCAAAATGTTGTGTTTAACTCATTGATTGAAAACTGGAACACAGACGTTGGATTTTTGTTGAATGTTGGAACAGACGGTGACAGTGTCAGGAGGAAGGTGTTACATGCACTATGCGATAATAAGCTTTCGGAAAGTTCGACTATTCACAAAGAGTTGAAGGACTTGAAATTCATGGATTACAGTGTTGGCCAGATGGACCTGACTGTGAACTTTGATCCAAAACACATGGCAAAGAGACTCAGGAATCATTTAATTGGAGGTGGACTGAATATACTGAATTCCAAAATTGATTCTCATGTTTTATCTCCTCTCCTGTCAAAGCTTGGGTGGAAGCAATCGGAGATCCACAACACATTGAATCCGAGAGACAAGCAAAATGTGCCAGCTGCCGTAAATCTCCTTGAATGCATGGCAAACTTCGATGAATGGGATACAAAAAACTTTACGCCTGGAATGATTGACATGTTACCAAGTTTTAAGGCACTGAAGGTTATTTGTTCAGGGGTTCTGTCATTCTTTGCTAGACCGACCATGTCAATGGAGGAAGTACTTACAGAAGTCAGTTCAATGTCACATGTTCTACTATATTTATACAGACATGACACCAAAGTTATGCCAAACGTACTGTATCACGATATACAATCAACAGTTAAGGACTTGTATTTTGTTGCCGCCAAGTACAAAACCAACTTCCCAAACAGACCCCTGTATTTCTATCAGTTGGGGAGCGACCAGGTGGAACAATTATTCGCCACAGTGCGCACGCAGACCCACGACCGGTCATGTGATGTTTATCAATTGGAATCACGACTCCAAAGAGCAGAGATCCTTGAATCTTTTTATGCAAAACATCCGGAATGGAAACAAAAGACAAGTAGACTATCAGGGCCTGTAGACCACACTTCAACATCACATTGGTCATCGAATCTTAAATGTGGTCAAATAGATCTCAAAAGCACCTGGGAAACTGGCCACCACATTTCTCGTAACTCACTCCCAACTACAATTAAAAACATAGAAGATGATGATTGTGACATTCTTCATCCACTTGGACAAATTGTTGGTGTCTCCTCGAATCCAAGTGTTATGATAACCCATGATGAAGGTGGAACTACTGATGATACGCCTGAGAACAATGCCGCTTTAGTCGATTTCGAGGACTCACTGAATGAAGATACATCAACTGGAAGTTCACCCACGATCATGATTGACGGAAAACCAGTCTACAAAACAAGCATCTTGACAAAAATTATGACCAGTAATGTTGGATCGAAGAAATCGGCAGATCGTCTGAGGCGAGTACAAGGTGTTACAAAGTACCCCTCATCAGCAAGAGATTCTGATACATTTGGAAGTGAACAAACCGATCAACAGTTCATATCTATTAAAGATATTCTCGGATGTATCTCAATGACAAAATCCAATTACAGAGGCGACAGTCTTTGTGTATTTGTTTGTAATGATATAAAATCTTCCAATGGAAAAAGGGTTAGCTATGTTGAAGCTTGTGAAGATGCTGTATTAAGCGGAAGAATCCTCAAACTCAAGCAAAATGATAAAGGGTTATTCGTATGGCAACCTGGTGAATTCAGGCAACCAAGTTCTGCTGATAATGTGTCTGTGGAGTTGAAGTACTGTGTGCTTTTGACCATGGAAATGGAAAGAGCAAATGATGTTGTTGTATACACCTTCACGGAAAGTTATCTCGATGGTGTATTCTCTGATCTCAAAAAGCAACCACAGCCTCCAATATCAAGTATGCTGCCGTACATGAAGTTGAACGGTGATCCGATATTCTTCATTCAAACAGAAGAAATGCAGGATGTTCACGATCTTAATGAGGGAGAGTGTCAGTGCCCTGCCTGCAAGAAAATTGTGTCTGTGAAAATGAGTAGGCTTCATATCGGTGCTCATATCATTAAAAAAGAGCTTGCTGATATTGTGTGTGGATTCTGTGGGAGAAAAGACTGTTCGGTTGATCTTCAGCGTACCTCTCACAACACGTTCAAGCCTGTATCAAACTGCAGGATGTATGTCAAATTTAGCTTGAAACCTGCAGAGAAGTCTAAGGAGAAGTCTCCATGTACGAACAGACCATACAGATGCCCATTATGTGATGTGGTCTATTGGTCTTATCATATTGAGAGCCATTACAACTTGAAGCATCAAGGCAAAACTTGCCCGGTGGATGCTGCAGTCTCTGAAATTGAGAAGAACAGAATGATTAAGTTGTTAGGCTAGGCTAGGGAGTCTTCAAGTGCATTAACCTTTCACCCAACAACGCTTTCTGAAAAAATAAGCAGAATCTCATATTCTCACAAAATTTTCATCTGTACAACTCAAGGGAATCATGCAAATATGGGTACCATCGGAATCGGCTTCAACAGCCAATTCCAGTGGTACCCATATTTGCATGACTTTCTTGCAGTACAGTCAAGAGTCCAATGCTGTGGAAGCCTGTCACAGGTTAATTTCTGGGAGGATTTGGGCAATTTGTTGGGTCATGGGTTAAGCTTCAGATCTTGTTCTACTCAATGCTGTAGTCCAAGATAACCAGTAATCTTTACAGGCAGTTAAGATTGCGAGTTCCATAGATATCAGGCCTCTAAGACCATTTTGTGTTTTTATTCCAATTTCCTCATCCAAATATCTTCATGTGAATAAGCGGATTGCTTTATTGGTTGGTAGATACAGTACACCACTACATGAGGATAGTTAACCCTCTACCCAACAGAGCTTTTTGAAAAAAGAAACCTCATATTCCAACAAAATATTCACGAATATAACTCAGGGGAGTTATGCAAATATGGATATCATTGGAATTGGCTTGTTCAGCTGATTCCAATGATACCCATATTTGCATGGTTTAGTGGCAAAACAGTCAAGGTATTTTGTGCTGTGAAAACTTTGCCTAGGTTAATTTGTGGGCAGTTGTGGGCGGTTTGTTGGGTAAAGGGTTAAAGGAGTAGTTATACTTAGCATTTATTCATATCACCTTTGGAGTGAGAAACCCAAAGGTTTTTTTTTTGCATGCGATCAATGATGCAATCAACTGTGATCAACCTGGATTGACCCTCAATTAGTTCTCGAGTACCACTCAGTACTGTGTGTGAGATTTACATCTTACTAGTTGTAACGATTATACCTGATTATACCTTAAGTTTACTTACAAGGAGAATCATTCTGTTTGTTTCGATTTCAGGTGCTATTTTTTTTTATATGTTAAATCGCTCAATCAAGCCAAAGGCTGATGCGAACATTCTGAGCTTTTTACCACTAGTCTTCATGTGAATAAGCAAATTGCTTTATTGGTTGGTAGATACACCACTGCACGAGGGTAGTTAAATGAGTAGTTATAGTTAACATTGGTTCATATAACCTTTGGAGTGAGAAACCGAAAAGGTTTTTTTCTTTGCATGCAATCACTGATGCAATCAACCGTGATCAACCTGGATTGACCCTCAATAAGTTCTCAACTATAACTGAGTACTGTTTATGAGATTTACATCTTACTAGTTGTAACGACGATACCTTAAATGTAGGTTATAAACCGAATGTCAATCATTCCGTGAATTAAAGTCGCGAGTCCGAAGGATGAGCGGGTTTAATTCACGTAAAGATTGTCACGAGGTTTTTAAACTAATTTATAACACCTTAAACGTCACAAGGTCCTCGGCGAACGTTGTCAGTGCGTTAGTTCTTACATTTAAAACACCATTGGGGAAGATATATTGCTATTTGTCATAAATTATAAGCAAAGTAGATCAGCATGGCATTGAATGCATTGGACTTTGCTCTTGGCTACAATGGTCTACGCATTTTGGCCTTTCCATTTGGGCCTCTTCTTTATGCAGTCATGGTACCCAAATTGCAAAATTATTTGCTTCATTTTTTGTGTTTTGTTTCATGTTCGCCATGCTTTGGAGTATATATTTATTTATCGATTTATTTCTGAATACCCAAATGTGGAACCACTGAGCAGTGACGGGCATTCGCCAGCTCCCGAACGTCATTATTTCCAGCGGGTAGGAGAGGTTGAGAACAGGTGCATTTCGACGCCCAGTACGTTTCAGCACACAGCATCACCGTGCACCCAAGTTGCTCTGAATAAGTTTGGAGAAACGTATTAAGCACTCTATGAAAAAGGATATGTGGGAAGGAGCGCCACCCCAGTGCCAAATGTAATTTTTTACAATTAAGTAATAGGCAGCTTCGTCCAAAATCGGGGTGGCTGCTCCTATCATGAAATTTGACTATTTTTATGACTGATAATAAATTAAAAAAACACTAATTGCCCCCTTTTGCTATTAAGTCATTTGGGGATTCTCTAATTATTATCAGATGCATTTTTATAAACCTCAAGTAACAGAAGCCTATCCCACAGTATTCCCACCAGTAAAGCATACCCATTTTCTCAGAACGAATAAACACCATTTTCACAGTCCTCACGAACAGAAGGGCCTTCTGTATGAAAGTACCGGTTTTCTCAATAATTACACATTTTTTGGGCTATTGTTAGTGAAGTGAAATAAATGTGTATTGTTAGTTTTCATTTGTCAACTGTGACTCTTTGTTTCCAGTCTCAGCTGAATGCGAAACAAATGGAGTGTCTAGAGGAAATCTTTAAGTGGGGAACAACAATACTCGTAATTACATGAGTATGCAGTCAGCAGCAGGCTACTCTCGGGACATTTATACCTTCAGGTGCACTCAGGAGACGAATGGTGATGTATTGACAATTCTATGATTTATGCTTATAGGATTTTTTATGACTTTGTCAATGTGACAACCTTAGCAGCAGAGCAACCACTGTTCACGTACAGAGCGGACACAAAACGATGACTGCTCCTGGTAGGAATATAGGTCTAGAGGGGTTCATTGATTGTTTTAATAGCTCAAAGTATCATTCTAATGAGTATGCAGGCTTGATTTGTAAGAAAAGTTATGCCAGGAAAAAAATATTGCCATGTGGAAAAAACGCGTTTCGGCCCTTCACAGGGTACCCACCCACCCCCGCCTTGGGGTTGGAAAAAATTTGCCGACCCCCCCCTGGTATGCCTAACTTTAGACAAAACTGTTACACTTTGTTCTATTTATGTTTCACCAAGTAAAGCCTTACATCTGAATGACCTTGAGCTGCTGGTCCGACAACTCCCAACTCCATACATTTTGTTGGGTGATTTTAATGCACATAGCCCCCTTTGGGGAAATTCCTGCAGTCAAGAGGATGCAAAGGGTAAAACCGTAGAAGAGTTCATTACAAAATATGACTTGTGCGTGTTCAATGATGGGTCTGATACTTATCTGCACCCCGCATCAGGTTCTTACACTTCAATTGATCTAACAATTGCATGCCCTTCTGTCTTCCTTGATTTTTCATGGAAGGCAGAAGATGACTTGTACGGGAGTGACCACTTTCCGATTGTGTTGGAGAGTGTAGTTCCGGCGGATGATGAGAGGGTGCCCCAGTGGAACTTTAAAAAGGCTGATTGGGACACTTTCTCATCGCTTTGTTCTGAACGCCTCACACGGGAGAAATTTCAGGACAGTACTGACCAGATTGAACACTTCACCACAGAGTTGATTGACATTGCAAGCCAAGTCATTCCTAAAACCTCAGCTAATCCAAAACGTTTCACTAAACCATGGTTTGATACTGAGTGCAAACAGGCTATAAAAGATCGCAAGAAATTTGAGAGGGAATTTAATAAGTCACCAACCACACAAAATTTGGATAGATTACGTATAAATCGGGCAAAAACAAGACGACTTTTAAAACAAAAAAAGAAAAGTTCTTGGGAAACTTACGTTTCGAAACTAAATCAAAACACCCCCATCACTAAAATTTGGAAAATGATTAAAAAAATTAAAGGAAAAGAAACAAAATCAGTTGTACAACACCTAAAAGACAACAATACACTCATTACATCAAAACAAGAAATTTCAAACAAGTTGGCCTCCACATTTTCTAAACATTCGTCGTCTGAAAATAGTAACCCAGAATTCCTCAAACTAAAACAACAAGAAAAACAAAAGATTAAATTTACATCCAATAACATAGAGGACTACAACAAACCTTTCTCTATGGAAGAGTTAAGTAACTCTTTGCATAGAGCAAAGGATTCTGCCGCTGGACCCGATGAAATACACTATCAACTTTTAAAACATCTGCCTCAAACTTCACTAGAACTTTTATTGTTAGTGTTTAATGACATTTGGGTGACTGGCCAGTTTCCACCTTCCTGGCGAAAGGCAACAATTATTCCTATTCCAAAGCCTGATAAGGATCACAGTAATCCAAGTAATTACAGACCAATTGCACTAACTAGTTGTCTCTGTAAAACCATGGAAAAGATGATCAATGACCGACTTGTCTGGTTTCTGGAATCGAACAATCTGCTTGCAGATGTTCAGTGTGGTTTCAGAAACCAGAGAAGTACTGTGGATCATTTGGTAAGTTTAGAAACGTTTATAAGAAATGCCTTTGCCAGAAAAGAACATGTGGTCGCCATCTTCTTTGACCTGGAAAAGGCATATGACACAACGTGGACATATGGGATTTTGAAAGATCTTTTTAACATGGGGTTGAGGGGGCATATGCCTCCTTTTATTGAAAACTTTTTGAGGGACCGCCAATTTCAGGTTCGTGTTGGGTCAACGTTATCTGATCCTCACGGGCAGGAGTTGGGGGTTCCTCAAGGAAGTATTTTATCTGTTACCCTTTTTTCAGTAAAAATCAATAGTATTATTGATGCAATTGAGAATATGGTTGATTCGTCATTGTATGTAGATGACTTTTTAATCTGCTATAGCAGCAAAAAAATGAATGCTATAGAGCGCAAACTTCAGCTGTGTTTGAATAGAATCCAGAAATGGGCTACAGAAAACGGCTTCAAATTCTCTAAAACGAAAACTAATTGGGTTCATTTCTGTAAGCTACGGAAACACCACCTTGATCCGGAATTGAAAATAGACAGGAGTCGAATTAATGTTGTTAAAGAAGTGAAATTCTTGGGTTTGTTGTTTGACAGCAAACTGAATTTCACTTCTCATATAAAATAACTAAAGGTAAAGTGTAAAAGGGCACTGAACCTTTTGAAGGTAATTGGTAGCACTGATTGGGGTGCTGACCAAAAAACATTACTCTATCTATATAGATCACTTGTCAGATCAAAATTAGATTACGGCTGTGTGGTTTACGGTTCAGCAAGAAAGTCATATCTCAAACCTCAATGCCATTCATAATAGTGGCATAAGAATCAGCCTTGGTGCTTTTCGAACATCAACGGTAGATTCGATGCTTGTTGAGGCAGAGGAGCCTTCTCTTGAGAAGCGCAGAATTAAACTTTCACTCCAATATGTTTCAAAACTTCTTTCTAATCCGTCCAACCCTGCATACAATTGTGTCTCAGAACCTCAAAATACTGAATTTTTTAACCGTCATCAGAAACATATCCCTCCATTGGGAATTGGAATAAAACCTCATATGGAGTCTGCCAAAATTGAACCAGTTACAATAAAAGAGAACCATGAACCACAAACTCCTCCTTGGCGTCTTAAAAAGCCAACAGTTATTTTGGACCTAGCATCTACTAAAAAGTCTGAAACAAATTCTCTGCAGTTTAAGCAGAAATATGCTGAAATTAAGTCCAAGTACAGCACATATACAAGTATATATACAGACGGATCAAAAGATGGTGACAAAGTAGTGTCAGCTGTTGTCACTGATGATCATGTCACTTCAATCAGAATACCGAATCAAAGTTCTATTTTCACAGCTGAAGTTAAAGCTTTACAACTCGCACTCGAACATATCGAAAATGTACAGGAAAAGAAGTCGATTATTTTTTCTGACCCTCTTTCCTCTTTGCTTGCTTTGCTCAACCCCAAGTTGAAGAACCCTCTCATTTTGGAACTTCGTGAGAAGTTAACAACTCTCATGTCTGACCAATGTGATATCGTGTTTTGCTGGTTACACGGACATGTAGGTATCGCTGGTAACACCAAAGCAGACAGTGCAGCAAGACAGGCTTTAACAAAGCCACTCACTGATTTTAACATCCCTTACAGTGATTTTAAGCCTCATATTAGTAGTTACATCAAATCTATGTGGCAGGCGGAATGGGATGGGGCGACAAATAACAAGCTCCATCGCTTCCGACCAACTATTTCTGATCACTACCCATCCAGTAACCTTTGTAGAAAAGATCATGTTATTTTGATGCAGTGTCATATTGGTCATACACGACTAACACATTCCTTTTTGTTGGAGGGTTCTGTGCGACCAGAGTGTGTTCCCTGCCAGCAGGTGTTGTCAGTGGAACACATTCTTTTACATTGTACAGATTTTAATCATGTCAGAGGGCAGTACTTTTCTGTTGGATCTCGGAGAGATTTGTTTTATAGTACGAGTCCGAATATAATTCTCTCATTATTGAAAACAATCAACCTTTTTAGTAAATTTTAAAATTGTTTTTATCATCTTAAACTAGAGTCTTTAAGACTTAAATTCACCAGGTTGATATGTGAATTATTCATATTTCTTGTTTCTTCATGCATCACTGTTCACATTACATTGACTCTCATTTTTATTATTATAGTTGTTTTTTACTCATCTTTGAGTTTCGTTTCTGCCATGTTTTCTTTTAATGTTTTCTCGCCACGATATAGCCTTACCTGCTGATGTGGCTTTAAGCACCAATAAATAAATAAATATGTCATGGGTAATTATGACCATCTCTACACCGACAGTCTATAACCATAATAAACTTCCCATACAAAGTTTAGCCACACAAGCCGCACAAGGACTGGAACTTATTTACTCCTAACTCCAGCTTATCAGAAAATGAATTATTTTCTGACGTATCAAGGGAGCTTACCAGTAATTTCTCCCATGCAAACACTTCAGAATTGGACTCTAGTTAGTGATGGATGCATAAACAAATCTCATTCCGTGGTTTCAGACATGTAAAGATCAATCATCAAACTGAGCACCACCCACACTAATTCAACCAATCGGCGTCAATGAGTGTAACCAATACCACCAATGAGATCGCGAGCTGATAACACGTGACTTTTGCTCAGCGGAGACGAAGGTGCCATCTCAATCATTTCTCATTTCCACTCATACTGTTGAAGTGTACCTCTCTGACGCCATTTTGAATTTAACGACAACAATCATGGATTTTCGCAATTTTAGTTATTGCACGATTTTTATTCTACGCGCATTAATACAACGCCTTTGATATTTACTTGTATCATACACCAGGTACCGCGATTGCATACTTGCACTCCTCGTTTATTTTATTTGCTATTTCGTTTTTGTGTTTTACACAACTCACGACCATTCACATTTTTAATTATGTTAAATTTTTTTCAGTGCACTGGCTATCACAGGTCTCACCGCCACAAGCCCGAACAATACGCTCTTGTGTGATATTGTCAGCCTGCTTGCGAGACCTGAGAGCTTCACCGCCACAAGCCTATATTGGATACAGATTTTTTCTGTAGACAATTTGCCTTCTTGGAAGCTCTCCCGATAGCCGAGAAGTTTGACACCACAAGCCTGTGTTGTATACTAGCTGTATATCTCCCGCCTGCTTGCAAACTTCGATGTCGCCTGTGACTGGCCAAGACGGTACTACTGTCAGTCAGTCGGAGCTTCACGCCACAAGCCTGTGTTATACACAGTTTACTGTGTATCGCCTGCCAGCTTGCAAGCTCCCCGGGTGACTTACAAGTCACTGATTCATCAGACAGTCTAACCAATAGACTGCACAAATCACTATAGTTCCCCAAGTGGAACAAATAAAATGAAGTCATAAAGCCACAAACAAACAATAAACAATAAAGTGCAAACAAACAAGTGCCCAGTCTATCACAACACCTGGTCCTCATACCCCATTACTTGAGGATGTGAAATTGGTGAGTGAGTGCCCAAACAACTCCTCACAATCATAAAATTGTATTGACGATGTAATAGTAAACCAACAATCATATAGCAATAATATATCGCCATAACAAAACATCAAACTTGCGATAGTTTGCTTTTAATCCATACTACTGTTGTGTTCAAGTAAAACATTCAACGAATTGGTGTGAATTGGTCCTCATACATAGTGGCCGATATACTCGGACATACCATTTTAAAATACCGTACTGACCAAAATGTCGGCAAATTCAGACTTAAATTGAAGTCTTGAAGTATTTGTTTATTTGATAAAACCGTAAAGGTTGAAACTAGTCGTACATAGCGGATTAACTTCCGGACAAATACCAAGAGGCTTCAGGTCAAATATATCAGTACCGAAGCAAATACAAATCTTAATGTACCATACTAAAATGAGCTCTTATCTCCAGCTCGAAGCTCCAAAAGCTCAGAAAGTACAAAATGTATAGCTCAGTGACTTTCAGTTCGGGGATAATATCCCCTTGATTGGTGACAGTTACTTACCTAGATATGGGCCTCATGAGAATGTGCATACCTCCAACAATGCAGCGAGCACATATTGATAGGCCTTTTAGAACAGTCACATTTCATGCTTAAACTGATACGATTTTATATGAACATTGTACCGACCTAATAAAGGGGCAGCATCTATTTATTGAAAACAATAATAGCCCTGGCGTCGTGTTATTCAAAACAATCGGTAAAGCGATGGATTCAACAATTTAGCATGCATGCATAGATGGACCTTAGAGCGAGGGCTAGGGGTGGATGGAGGAAACAGGTAGCTAAACCATTCACCCCTGGTCTTCCACCAGTGCCGTTGACTATTACTCATGCCTGATATGATGCGATGTCGCAAGCAATACATGTTACACACCGTTATTATATGGATGGAGTTCACATAGTGAAAAACACATGTGCCCATGCAGTGGTTACTCAAAATTCACAAACCACACATTGTATCAGTCGCGTATGATAGGCATACATAGCGGATTAACTTCCGGGCAAATACCTATAAGCTTCAGGTCAAACACATTCAGTACCGAAGCAAATACAACTTTTAATGTGCCACACTAAAATGAGCTCTTATCTCGAGCTTGAAGCTCCATGTCAGTCGGAGCTTCACGTCACAAGCCCGTGTTATACACAGTTTACTGTGTATCTCCTGCCAGCTTGCAAGCTCCTCGGGCGACTTACAAGTCACTGATTCATCAGACAGTCTAACCAATAGACTGCACAAATCACTATAGTTCCCCAAGCAGAACAAATAAAATCAAGCCACAAAGGCACAAACAATAGCACAAACAATAAACAATAAATTGCAAACAAACAAGCGACCAGTCTATCACAACACCTGGTCCTCATACCCCATTACTAGAGGGAGTGAAATTGGTGAGTGAGTGCCCAAACTGAGTACCACCCACGCTAATTCAACCAATTGGCGTCAATGAGTGTAACCAATGAGATCGCGTGCTAATAACACGTGACTCTCGCTCAGCGGAGACGAAGGTGCCGTCTCAATCATTTCTCATTTCGACTCATAGTGTTGAAGCGTACCTCTCTGATGCCATTTTGAATTTAACAACAACAATCTTGGATTTTCGCAATTTTAGTTATTGCACAATTTTTATTAGCTCACCTACATCTGTAAGATGTGGTGAGCTATTGTGATAACCTCGGGCGTTGGCGACCGGCGTGTCCAATATTGTAAGATTTAATGTTAAGGTGAATTTCTCAAACATCAGTGGGCTCAGGCCTTTGATGTTGCATATGTAGGTTGTAGGGGACTATTAGAACAGTATTTAACCCTGAAACTACGACTTTTTTCCAAATTTCAGCTAAAATTTACTGCCAAAAGTTGTAAGAATTTGCGTTTAGGTGTTGTAAGAATTTGTGTTAAAGTCAGCTTTTGTGCAGATTGTGCTGGTTTAACTTCTCATTACTCTTGATTTTCATATTTCAATAACAACTGTAGGTATTAACCCGACTGTATGCAGAAATTTAACGGAAATTTTCTTTTTTTTCAGTCAAAATTTCCATGTTTTTCTCGGACTTAGAAAATTTTAAGTTCTAAAAGTTTGTGTTAAGGTGAGGTGTTAAGGTGAGTTCTCAAAGATCAGTGGGCTCAGGCCTTTGATATTGCATATGTAGGTTGTAGGGGACTATCAGAACAGTATTTAACCCTGATACTATGACCTTTTTCCAAATTTCACCTAAAATTTTCTGCCAAAAGTTGTAAGAATTTGCGTTTAGGTGTTGTAAGAATTTGCGTTAAAGTCAGCTTTTGTGCAGATTGTGCTGCTTTAACTTCTCATTACTGTTGATTTTCATATTTCAATAACAACTCTAGGTATTAACCCTACTGTATGCAGAAATTTAACGGAATTTTTCTTTTTTTTCAGTCAAAATTTTCATGTTTTTCTCGGACTTAGTAAATTTCAAGTTGTAAAACTTTGTAAACTTTGTGTTTAGGTGAGTTGTGTTTCTATTTGTCTTTCCAGGCGATTAATATTCTGCACTTGGGTTACTGAACTCCATTGCAGTAATATTTAACCCTCATTACATGCATATTTGAGGAATTTGAGGCTGATTTTCTGCCAAAACTTGTAAGAATTAGTGTTTAGGTGTTGTAAGAATTTGCGTTAAAGTCAGCTTTTGTGCAGATTGTGGTGCCTTCACCTCTCATTACTGTTTATTTTCTCATTTCAATAACAACTGTAGGTATTAACCCTACTGTATGCAGAAATTTAACTGATTTCTTTTCTTTTTTTCAGTCACAATGTTCACGTTTTTCTCTGATTTACTCAATTTTAAGTTCTAAAAGTTTGTGTTAAGGTGAGGTGTTAAGGTGAGTTCTGTTTCTATGTGTCTTTCCAGGCAATTGATATTGTATGCATGGGTTACTGAACTACATTGCAATAACGTTGCGCCCTTATTACATGCATATTTGAGGAATTTGACGGGGATTTTTGGGACTTATATTCACTTTCTTTAAAAAAAATTTTTTTTAACTTTTTTCTTTTATTATTTAATACTTTCTCATACTTGTTACTAGTAACATTAAGGCTTATTTTAGTTGTTGATGTGATGTATTTTTGTTGGGACTTTTAGTCACTTTCTTGAACGAATGTTTTTCCGCAACTCCTCTTTAACCAATGAATGTACTTCAATTAAAATTTCAGTGATTTATGAAAGCCTTTCCTAATTCTTATTTATGATTTAATATCTGGCCTCACGATTCATATTCTTAATCATAAACATTTCTAAAAGATGTATCCAATGATTCTATGTTGAATTGATATATAATAAATGAAGAAATATAGACTTTCCAAAGCCATCACATAAACCACATTAATCATTTGATGCCTAGTTAATGATTTATATTAACTAAATATTAGGCATGTTACATTGGAACGACATTATCAAGCGCGAATGTAGGTGAGCGTTGGGATGTAACACCCCTCTTGTTCTACATGCGTTAATACAATGCCTTTGATATTTACTTGTATCATACACCAGGTACCGTGATTGCATACTTGTACTCCTCAATTATTTTATTCGCTATTTTGTTTATGTGTTTTACACAACTCGCGACCATTCACATTTTTAATTGTGTTAATTTTTTTCAGTGCACCGGCTATCACAGGTCTCACCGCTACGAGCCCAAACAATACGCACTTGTGTGATATTGTAAGCCTGCTTGCGAGACCTAAGAGCTTCACCACCACAAGCCTATATTGGATACAGATAATTTCTGTAGACAATTTGCCTGCTTGGAAGCTCTCCTGATAGCCGAGAAGTTTGACACCACAAGCCTGTGTTGTATACTACCTGTATACCTCCCGCCTGCTTGCAAACTTCGATGTCGCCTGTGACTGCCCAAGACTGTACTACTGTCAGTCAGTCGGAGCTTCACGCCACAAGCCAGTGTTATACACAGTTTACTGTGTATCTCCTGCCAGCTTGCAAGCTCCCTGGGCAACTTACAAGTCACTGATTCATCAGACAGTCTAACCAATAGACTGCATAAATCACTATAGTTCCCCAAGTGGAACAAAAAAAATCAAGCCACAAAGGCACAAACAATAAAGTGCAAACAAACAAGTGACCAGTCTATCTCAACACCTGGTCCTCATACCTCATCACTAGTGGGTGTGAAATTGGTGAGTGAGTGCCCAAACAACTCCTCACGGTCATACAATTGTATTGACAGTGCAATAGTAAACCAACAATCATGTAGCAATAAAATATCACCATAACAAAACATCAAACTTGCGATAGTTTGCTTTTAATCCATACTACAGTTGTGTTCAAGTAAAACATTGCGACCAGTCTAATAGGCCTATCAATATGTTGCTTTTACCAAATACGGCCTACTGTCATGGGTAATTATGACCATCTCTACACCAACAGTCTATAACCATAATAAACTTCCCATACGAAGTTTAGCCACACGAGCCGCACAAGGACTGGAACTTATTTACTCCTAACTCCAGCTTATTAGAAAATGAATTATTTTCTGATGTATCAAGGGAGCTTACCAGTAATTTCTCCCCTGCAAACACTTCAGAATTGGACTCTAATTAGTGATGGATGCATAAACAAATCTCATTCCGTGGTCTCAGACATGTAAAGATCAATCATCAAACTGAGTACCACCCACACTAATTCAACCAATCGGCGTCAATGAGTGCTGCCGGGATGCAACAATCACTTAATTTGACAATGCACCCAAGAAATAATAAAATCCGGGAAATTCAGCTGTAAAATGTTAAAGCTTTACGATACCTAACACAAAATCGTGGCATGTACGCATAATCATCAAACCATGGTTAGGCTCTGACTAACACCATCCATGTATACAACTGCTGCTTGGAAAATCCATTATTAATGAAAAGGGGTGGGCACTTGAAAATTTGCAATCTGTCGCCTCCTGGCAGCAGATTGCAAATTATTAAGAGCTCAACCTTTCTCAAATGCCAGAGCTAATGGCTCTTTTGTTACCATAGGTGGAATGTGAAGATGACGCCTATAGGCATCACTGGTAGGGAAAGAGTTAAAAGGGTTAAACTCACCCGTAATCGCAATCTGTTGTCAATTGCGACGGACGGAAAACGTTTCTCAAATGCCAGATCTAATGGCTCTTTTGTTACCATAGGTGGAATGTGAAGATGACGCCTATAGGCGTCACTGGTAGGGAAAGAGTTAAAAGGGTTAAACTCACCCGTAATCGCAATCTGTTGTCAAATGCGACAGATGGAAAACGTTTCTTGTATTAGCCGAAGGTTCGTTCTATAAGCGATCTTGCCTATTTTAACGCTTTGTTGTAGGCACGCTCCGCCTCTGTTGTTGGGTTGCGCAATGGAGTTAACAAGTAACGAGTAGATTCATAGCCAGAATCACCCAGAAGAACAGCCTTTCCACTAAGGTCACCCTCTTGCAGTCGCCTCTGTACTTTGCTTTCCTGAAACACCCGGGAATCGTGTGCTGATCCAAACCATCTGCACACAACATCCATAAATCTCCTCTTGTAGTCAAAAATCATTTGACAGTTGAGACTGTACCAACACTTTCTGTTAATGAACCGCTGTGAATGGGGTCCTCCCGGGTTTATTATGGGTATGTGTGTCCCATCAATACAGCCCATAATTCCAGGCATACCAGCAATTCTTTCCATGCCTTCCGTGCATAGACGTATCTCTTGTGCTACTGTGGGAAAATTGAGTAGATAACGTTTATGTTTGCAAATAGACTTGATAACGTCTGCTATAATGCGGCTTACCGTAGGCTGTGACAATCCATGAAGATCACGGGTTACCACCTGGAATGACCCAGTTGCAAAATAACGTAGAGCAACACAAACTTGGATGTTCACCGGTACTGAGTAATTCCTGGGTCTTTCCAAATCAGCGGCAATGTCACCTATAAGGCTTGCAGTTGATTCTTTTGTGAGACGGTATCGCCTAAGGAAATTGTGGTCGTCATATCTCTCCAGTGGGTTTTGTCGGTCATGAAAAATTCTTCGTTGATGTTCCTCTTCTTGCTCCATTTCTTCTATTTCTAATATTCGTATAGCATCCATTTGTGGGAGTATACTATGCTTCAATTCACTTCGAAAAAAACATGCGTGATTTGGACTTACCTCTAGACATGCCCTCTACCATGTTTAAGATTTCAGTCTAAAACTGCTTAGTGACATCTACGTTGGACGTAGTCTAGCGTAAAACCACTTTTATGAATGCTGTTTAAATTGTAGACCTCACTAGGAGAGATTAGACGCCAGTCTACCTTAGACTTTCCTTGGACCCACGTTATGAATCTCACCCCATGAATCTACATGTGCCAGTCCAAAATTTACTTTATTTCACAAAAATCGCTTCATGAACGTGATTTTTAGCAACTCGGCACATTTGGATACTCTTGGTTTCCCTTTTCTGGGACAGGGCCAATGCCCTGTTTTGGTGGCAATCTTCATGAATCTATTTGTGCCACTGAACAATTCAGCAGTTTATTTGGCAAGTATTGCTTTATGAATGCGATTTTGAGCAACTCGGCACTTTTGGCCACTCTGGTGCCCAAGTTACGCTGGGTCTAATGCCCACTCTTGGTGCCAATGTTTATGAATCTGTTTTGCCACCCCCACAATGCTGTTTGTTTGGTTAAAATCGGTTGATGAATGTGAATTTTTGCAACTTTGCACTTTTGGGAACTCTTGGTGCCCTGGTGCCCAATATTGCGATAGTCTGATGCCCAGGCCTGGTGGCAATCTTCATGAATCTATTTGTGCCTACCCACAATGCAGTATATTTTGGAAAAATTGGTTGATGAATGCAAACCTGCAGCCATGACTGGACAGAAACAACAAATGGGATATATTACAGCGGATCTCTAAATATTGGTAAATTTTACCAATCAAGATGTCAATAAAGGCCCACCTTGTCCACACCATATGAAATCTTTCATCTGTCAAGATGCCTTGTGTTGAATCTACTACTTATTAAAACAACATGTCATATAATTCCCATTACATGGCTGCAGTGATGTAGCCGTGGCTGAATGTAGTTGGAGACTCTTGAAGGATCCTATCCCATAAGGTATTGTCTAACAAGTTAAGAAAAAGATTGAATAGGTCTGATACTTACTTCAAATTGTTATTTTAATATAAGTAAACTACCCTCTATCAGCATTTCTGCAACTTCATCTGCAATTCTTACTCATCTTACATCACCTCGCCCCCTCTTATCTTCCTTTCTTTTCTTCCTTACATTATTTTCTAACTCGCAACTGAAGATATACCTTACTCTCAATGCATACTTCATGATTATAAATATGCCAATCTTAACACCTATCAAACTTGCGTTCTTGCACATTGTGGAAGATTTTTTAATCACAATTGGCCATGGCTAACAAAATCACACTAGATGAGATCCAGAGCCAGGATATGTATAACTTTCCGAAGCTTCTTAATGAACATACTGCTAGTGACTCAGAAGATGTGTCTGATTCCCCCTTTACCGTAAACACACACAATTGTAATTACTATACACCACAAGACTTTAGGAAAATGGCACCACTAAAGCATAAAACGTTCTCAGTCTTTAACTTAAACTGTCGGAGTTTAAATGCAAACTGGGAGCCTCTAAAGGATCTTTTACATAATCTACAAAACGACTCAAATCAGTTTGATATAATAAGTCTGACAGAAACGTTTACTGTTAAGGAAAACATCACCTTTGAGCTAGAGGGATATCACCCTTTACTTCTGCGAACATGACCCGGTAATGACGATGGAAGAGGCGGTGTAGGCTTATTTATCAAAGAAACATTACCATTCAATATTCGTGACGATTTATCAGTTTTCATTCCTCATGTCTTTGAATCTATTTTCATAGAAGTCAACTTAAATAAAAAAATCCTAGTTGGTCTAATATACCGCCCAAATACAGCTCCTAAAGCAGACATAGATTCATTTTTGAACAACCTATCAGATTTACTAGGTAAGGTCAACAACGAACATAAATCCACTTATCTGATGGGAGACTTTAACCTTGATTTACTTAACTTTTACAATCACCAAAAAACTAACCAATACGTGAACAGTCTATTCAGCGCAGGATTTCTTCCAGTTATTACCAAGCCAACCAGAGTTACAGATTATTCAGCTACTTTGATAGATCACATTTTATGTAATACTACTGGAAAAATATTGCGATCAGGTATCATAATCACAGACGTAAGTGATCACTTTGCAACTTTTTTAGTTGATGAAAATAGAAGAACCCACTCTCTATCGTCACCCAATCCCACACGGTCCTTTAAAACAGTGAATGTCAATCATTTTAAAAGATTGCTTTCATCCTGCGATTTCTCAAACGTAACGAATGCTACGTCGACTATCGACGCATATTCAAACTTCCAGGAAAGCTACCAAAAGGCATTTGAGGAAGCCTTTCCTCTGCGAACCATTAACACTAGCAAGAAAAAAATTAAGAAAGAACCTTGGATGACGGCAGGTCTCCTAGAATCCTCCCTTCAGAAACATAAACTCTACATGAAAAAAGTCAGGTCGCCAACAGATGTCAATATCAGAACCTACAAAACCTACTGCCGAGAGTTTAACAAGCTAAAGCGGACATGTAAGGCCAACTATTATAACTCAGTTTTAACACAGAACATGTATGATATAAAAAAAACATGGAATATTATTAAACGCGCTATTAACAGTTCAAAACATGTATTTAGTCCACCATCATCATTTATTGATGGCAATAATCAGCTAACCGATAATAGGTCAATTGCAAATAAATTCAATTCATTTTTTGCCGGCATCGGCAAAGTCACGAGTGAACAGATACCTCCTTCAAGCAAAAACTTCATGGACCTTCTAACGAGTAACAACAACAATTTGGTAAAAACCAATGACACCCCCAACAACAACAACAACAACAACAGCAGCAACAACAACAACAACAGCAACAACAACAATAACTATAATAACACAAACAATAACAGTAACTACAACTCCAACTATACTAATAGCAATAATAATAATAATAATCATTTGACGTCCTTTTTCGTTTACCCTACAAATATACAGGAAGTAATCCTTACAGTTAAAACCTTCCATAGTAAAACAAGCAGAGACTATACTAATATATCCACTAAACTGCTCAAAGAAACTATAACAGAGATAGCCGAACCCTTAACACATATAATAAACCTTTCATTCTCGTCTGGGATAATACCTGACGAACTGAAGATAGCAAAGATCGTTCCTGTTTACAAAGCCGGAGATGCCAGAATTTTTAATAACTACAGCCCATTAGTCTACTTCCAGCATTCTCCAAAGTTCTGGAAAAGATTATGTACAACCGCTTATCTCATTTCTTAGCAGAACATGACATTCTATATAAATTTCAGTTTGGATTCAGGAAAAAACACTCCACTCTACATCCAATAATACAACTTTTGCATAATGTTGCCTTAAGCAACGACAAACCTACCAAGGATCGTACATTGTCAGTTTTCCTTGATTTCTCTAAAGCTTTTGATACTATAGACCACTCTATACTTTTAAGTAAACTGGAATACTATGGTATAAGAGGAACACCTAACTCATTGTTTAGAAGTTATTTGTCTGGAAGAAAGCAGTATGTTCAGTACAAAGACTGCACATCGACCCCCCAGAACATAACATGTGGGGTTCCGCAAGGCTCAATTCTAGGACCTCTTCTTTTTTTATTATATGTCAATGACATCAGTAAATCGACAACTTTAAACCTCTTGTCTTTTGCCGACGATACTACGACATCCACGGCAAACCATAGCCTGGATGCATTGATAGAAACAGTAAATACAGAATTAGGAAAAATTGCAGAGTGGTGCTCAGCCAATAAACTATCACTCAATGCTACTAAATCCAAATGCTTCTTACTACACCCCCCAAATGATACTTGGAAGTTAGATGATAGTCTCATATCTATAAACAATAAACATATAATACAAGTAGGAAAAAATCACGAAGCCAGAACGGTCAAATGCTTAGGTGTTGATATAGATGAAAATTTAAACTTCAAGCACCACCTCTCTAATGTGAGCTCAAAAATAGCTAAGTCTATTTGGGCTATTAATAGGGTTAAAAAACATTTGCCCCTCAATATGCTAAAACTTCTCTATTTTACGTTAGTGGAAAGCCATTTGATGTACGCAATACACGGATGGGGACACGCACCAGCAGCAAACAAACTGAGTATCTTACAAAAACGTGCTATTAGAATAATAAACAATAAAAAGTACAACACTCACACCGAGCCGTTATTTAAGAAAAATAAAATTCTTAAATTCCTGGATGTGCACAAGCTACATATTCTGCTATTTATGCACGACTGGGCCCATAACAAACTACCACAATCGCTAAATAGACTCTATACAATTAACACAACCGAAACAGACAGACTCACTAGACAAACAGGCCTGATAAAAAGACTTAAGCCCCGAACACAGTTCACATCAAATCTTCCCCTTCATACGTTTCCAAAACTGTGGAATGACATTGACCTAGATGTTCAAAGATATCCGAGAAATTCCTTTAAAAAGGTGATGACTAATATGTTTCTTGACTCATATGAAACGTCCGTCAGATGCAACAATATGGCATGTCAGGAATGCAGAGAAGTGGCCGCACGTCTGTAACAAGAACTGACCCACCGAATTAGGTTCACGACACTTGAATACCTGTACTCACTTACGTGTACTATACCCGGTCTGTGCATTTTGTCAATTGGTGTACAAGTAATGTACTGACCTTGCTGTCGGCATTCCTGAATTTGAACAGCCTGTCAGGATGCTGTCAGCCACCGCAGATTGGTAGGTTGTTAAAGTTCATGAATGCCCCCAGCTTGGTTAGTAACTATTACATATCTCTCAAAGTATGCAACTGTCTCACTCACATTCTCCCAAAGAAAATCTATGACCCATCATTGGGATTGACAGCCTGAGTATGCTCCAGTGGGTGTCATGGGCTATGCTACCAGGAGTTCGAAATTACCAAATTATTTATAATTATGAATGTAGGTGTTATTTTCTTGTTTTATTTCTTTAACTATGGAATTAGCCCAGAATATATACTGTCAACAACGTATTTAATTTTCTATACTAAACTGGCTCTGGATAACACCTCACATCTAATATATCAACTGTTCACTGTGCAAGAACCTAATTACAGTTTAACTGACATAATGCATGCGCCACATATCCCGAATTTAGCAAAAACTGTTCCGAAATGATTTTAATTTTTGAGAACAAATACTTTTAAAATATTTTTTCAGTTGCCTCATCCTCCAGCTAACGCTTCTCTCTGCTTCTCCACCTCGTTCTCTCTTTGTTTCTCACTTCTTACTTCTGCTACTTTCCTCTCTCGCATTTTTTTTTCCTTCTTTACTAAGGTGGGTGACACTAATACAGCCAGTTGGCTAAGTCCCCCCCCTGCAGAAAACAAGTATTTAGTTTGACAACGCTATTTAAACCTGCGGTATAAAATGTAAAATATATTTAATATTGTGTAATTATATGACCATATACCTGTAGTATAATGTTTTCTGCAAATAAAGTTATTCATCATCATCATCATTTTGAGCAGTTTGTCACTTTTGGGCGCCCTTGGTGCCCAATATTGGGAGGACCTGATGCTCAATCTTGGTGGCAATTTACATGAATCTATTTGTGCCACCCCACAATGCAGATTATTTGGCAATAATCGATTGATGAATACAATTTTCAGCAACTCTGCACTTTTGGGCACCCCTGATGCCCAATTTTGGAAGGGTACAGTCATTGTTAGAAGCTTAATGAATCTACTAATGCCACCCCACAGTATGGTTTATTTTTTGAAAATCGGTTCATGAATCCAATTTTTAACAACTAGGCAATTTTGGGTACTCCTGGTGCCCTGTTTGGGAGGGGGCTGATGCCCAGCCTTTGTGGCAATCTTCATAAATCTATTTTTGCCACCCCACAATGCAGATTATTTGGCAAATATCACTTTATGCATGCCATTTTGAGCAAGCTAGCACTTTGGGGCACCATGGTGCCAATTTACGGAGAGTCTAATGCCCAATCTTCATGGCAATCTTCATGAATCTATTTGTGCCACCCCACAATGCAGTTTGTTTGGTTAAAATCGGTTGATGAATGTGAATGTAGCAACTTTGCACTTTTGGGCACTCATGGTGCCCAATGTTGGGAGAGTCTGATGTCCAGTCCTGGTGGCAATCATCATGAATCTATTTGTGCCTACCCACAATGCAGTTATTTGGGAAAAATCAGTTGATGAATGTGATTTTGAGCAATTCAACACTTTTGTGCACCTTTGGTTCAATCTTGGCAGCAATCTTCATGAATCTATATGTGCCACCCCACAATTTAGTTTATTTTGTGAAAATCGATTGTTGAATGTGATTTTCAGCAATTCAGTACATTTGGGCATGCCTTGTGTCTATTTTAAGTAGGATCCGATGGCCAGTCTTGGTGGCAATCTTAATGAATCTACTTGTGCCACCCCACAAAGCTGTTATTTGGCAAAAATCGGTTGATGAATGCGATTTTGAGCAACTCTGCACTTTTGGATATCCCTGGTACCAAATTTTGGGAGTGTATGGTGCCCAATGGAAGCTTTACTAATCTATCTGTGCCACCCCACAATTTAGTTTATCTGGCAAAAAAAGATTTTTAGCAACTCAGCACTTTTGGGTACACCTGGTGCCATTGCAGTTTATTTGTTAAAAATCGGTTGATGTATGTGATTTTGAGCAACATGGGACCTTTTGGCACCCCTGGTGCCCAATTTTGGGAGGTTCCAATGCCAAATCCTCTTGGCAATCTTCATGAACCTGTTTGTGGCACACCACAATGCAGTTTATTTGACGAAAATCGATTGAAGAATGTGATTTTGAGCAACTCAGCACTTCTGGGCACTTCTGGTGCCCAAATTTGGTGAGGGGCCAATGCCCAGTCTTGTTGGCAATCGTCATGGATCTATTTGTGCCACTCCACAATGCAGTTTATTTGCCGAATATTGGTTTATGAATGTGATTTTGAGCTACACGGAACTTTTGGGCACCATGGTGCCTCAATTTATGGAGGGTCTAATGCCCAAACTTGATGACACTCTTTATGAATCTACTTGTGCCACCCCGTAATGCAGTTTATTTGGCCAAAACAGTTGATGTCTGCAATTTTGAGCAATTGAGCACTTTTGCATGTTCCTGGTGCCAAATTTTGGGAGGGTCTGATGCCCAATTTTGGTGGGAAACTTCATTAATCTATTTTGGGTTTCTCTGCATTTTGACCACTCCTAGTGCCCTATTTTGGGAGGGTTCGATGGTCAGGCTTAGTGGCAATCTTCATGAATATATGTCTGCCACCCCACAATGCAGTTTGTTTTGAGAAAGTTGATGAATGTGATTTTTAACAGCTTTGCACTTTTGTGCTGTCCTGGTGCCCAATTTTGGGAGAGTCTGATGCCCAACCTTTGTGTAAAGCTTCTTAAAACTATCTGTCCCACCCCACAATGTAGATTATTTGGTAAAAATCGGTTGATGAATGTGATTTTTAGCACCACAGTATTTTCGGGCACCCATGGTGCCCATTTTTCAGAGGGTCCAATTCCCAATCTTAGTGGCAATCTTGATGAATCTATTTGTGTCTCTCCACAATGCTGTTTGCCAAAAATCGGTTGATGAATGTAATTATGAGCAACTCTGACCTTTAGGCACCCCTGGTGCCCAAAAAGTTTGAGGGTCTGATGCCTGATCTTAGTGGCAATCTTCATGAATCTATTTTTCCACGCCCACAATGGAGTTCATTTGGCGAAAATCGGTTGATGAATGCGATTTTGTGCAACTCATCACTTTTGGAAGGGTCTGATGCCCAATCTTGGTGGGAATCTCCTCCCCTGTTCCCCCCCCCCCCCAAATGCAGTTCATTTGGCAATAATTGGTTGATGAATGCGATTTTGAGCAACTTAGCACTTTTGGGGACCCTTGGTGCCGAATTTTGTGAGAGTACAATGCCCAATCTTTGTTGGAATCTATCTGTCCCACCCCCACAATGTAGTTTATTTGCCGAAAATCAGTTGATGAATACGATTTCTAGCAACTGCTCACTGTTTGGCACCCCCTGTTGCCCAATTTGGGGATCATCTGATGCCTAATCTTGTTGGGAATCTTCATGAATCTATTTGTTCCACCTCACAATGTAGTTTATTTTGCGAAAATCGTTTGACATATGTGATTTTGAGCAACTCGTCACTTTTTGAAATTGAAGTGAATGCATAAATGTGGGCCATTCTGTCTTGAAAATTGGGCTGCTGACAGTGTTCCATCTCAAAATCTGCACCATTCTGACCTAAACCAGTCTTGGTTGTTTCGGCCACGGTTTGTTTTGTCCTGAGTCCTGACCACCACTCGTTTGAAACAGACTATAGAAAATTGGATAGGTGAAGCCTATATAGTCTGCTTCGATTTATTACTCTGTCTTACTATTAAGGTGCCCATTAATTCAAAGTTCGAACACGCGGGGTTGCAGACATTGATAAAAATTGCTGCAAACAACGAATTGAAAATGCAGTTTTTCTGCTTTTAAATTTAAATTCGTAATAAAAATGTGCCAGTTCAAAAAATAGTAAATACTACCAGAATCAGACACAGCATGTGACTGTGACTTTGGCAACATGGATATCATGCGCAGTAGATATGCCGTTCTCAGTACTGACCTGGTGCTCAGTTCTGAACCCCAGTACGGTACCAGTAGCAACAACAGCAGAACCGACAGTACTTTGCAAACCCTGGTAAGGGGGAAGATATCCAGGTCTGGACATCTCCCCCTCAACTTGTCCTAAAAATCCCAAAACATTGCTGGAATGGCTCTGAGATTGTCAGTTTCTAATTAACTGATCTCTATTTGATAGTTTCTGATACAATAAAAATAATCTAATCGATTATTCCATGTTTTCTGAAAACCTTGACAAGGGGTGGGGGGAGCTTGTGTGGGAGGAGATAACCTACACTGGACATATTCCCCAACTCCCCCAATACATTCATGAGATATTTGTTTTCATTGTTTGTACTTATGGCTGGGTAAAGGTTTAAATAAAACCTCTTTGTTCTTTCCGAAAAAAAATGGTTCCTAGGCTGTTTGAGTGGTAAGAGGGAAGATACTTGGGCCTCCAATACCTCAGCTTGTCTGAAAAAGTTTGAAAAATTTTCTTTCTAATTCCCTGTTTCTTAATTTTATACTATAACATTGCATGAATACTGCTTTTTTCATGTTTTCTTTAAACAGGGTTCCTGTGACTCCGTGAAAACCCTGAAATTTTAAAACCCACTTTCAAGGCCCTTGAAAACTCGGGAAACCGTATTCCCCAACTGGAAAACCCTGGAAAATTTCTGTGTCAAAAAACGCATACCATAACATTTATTGGGCGAATAATCAGGCTATGGAACGGCCAAAATAATATGCAGTATCTGCCTTCAGATATTTCCAGTAATTTTTGCCAATGTGTTTGGAGTGTAAGCGGCTTCATGATTGGCTATTAATATTACTTTTGCCTGTCAAATTGAGGGTTCTATTGTGACAACCCATATTTTACATGTGCATTGTGGAGAAAGTCCTTGTGGTATTTTTATTATGTTTCTGTTATTACGTTGAAGTAAATTCACAACAACAAAGGAGTCATCATAGCATTAAAATATCATTATGCATGGAGGAAAGTGTAAATTTGATTCAATTTGGGAGACTAATTCTAGCTATTCCGATTGGTTGGATGCGGTTCAGTGCAGTGTGTTTATAGCTAGGTGCCACTTTTGCATGAAAAAATTTGACATTGGTAACATGGGCTAGCATGCATTGAAATCGCATGCGAAATCTGCGAAACATCAAAAGAAGAAGAGACAGTCGATTGCAAATTTGATTACTCTTATTCATCCATCCACATCAGAGTCCAGAGTGATACCATTGCACAGGCATTGCAATCAGGATCAGTAATTTCTATTGCAATAACACTAAAAATCAACTAACAACAAATCGACCAGGAAATGGGGAGTGGGGGGGGGGGGGGGGGGGGGGAGAGGAGTGGGGGGAGGGGGGTGGTAGGGAAAGCCAGTACAAATAAACAATACATTATACAGTTTGAATGGTGCCATTGGAGCCATTGGAGAAATAAAGTATTGAGGTTAACCCTTTACCTAACGTAACGGCCAAAACCGGCCAACGCTATTCTCAAAAATCGCCAATTAATTTTCATTATTTTTTTCATTTTTTGTCTCAAAACCATAGGTTAATACCCCTCGTTGGAACGAGCTCGTCGAGCTCGTTCCAACAAGGGGTCATAACCTATGTTTTTGAGACAAAAAATGAAAAAAAATAGTTATTCAAGAATTATTTTTGCAAGTGTCGGTCGTCTGCTTTACAGGTTAGGTAAAGGGTTAACTTTACTGTAATAGATCTAATTACATCACAGATTATCCTTGGTATTAGTGGTCAAATTCTATTACCTAAGTATTGTTTTTCAGTATTAGTGGTCACATTCTATCAATCCTACGTTGGTAACAACATACATGTTTTCTAACCATCATCATTTAGAAAGTTATCACACAATTCATTCCTACATATGATGTCAGACATTACATGTATGTTCATCATAATTGCAGTGCAAACATTACATAGCGTATGTGGGGTTATTGGTGTTCTCTCCTGTATTTATTTATTTATTTATTTATTTATTTATTTATTTATTGGTGTTTAAGGTCACATATTTCTGCACAATGGCTAATCATGACAGCAACAGTTTTATGGGTGGAGAAAGCCGGAGTACCCGGAGAGAACCACCGAGCAACTGTCATCTCCCCAACATACTGACTCCACACAAGCAGGGTTAGCATTGGTTGAAGACAGGTGCACCGTCGACGTGCAGTACGCCTTACTACACAACGCCACTGTGCCCCCTCGTGGGCTATGGGGGTGAAGTGTCTTGCCCAAGGACACAACATGGTTGCCGCAGGTGGGATTCAAACTAAGGACCTCTTGGCTTGCAGCCTGCACCTCTACCAACTGAGCCACCGTGCCCCCCGTGTTCCCTCCTGGAAAACCCTGGTACTTAGAGGTCGGTGGTCCTGGAAAAAAACTGGAAAATGTACCCAGATACTCCTGGAAAAGCCTTGAATTTCATAATAAAAGTGCAGAAACCTTGTTAAAATTTGACATGGTTGAATGAAAGTATTAATGAACCTATTTATTTTTTTCCAAATGATTGATGTTTTTGGCAATGTTAATTTGATAAGATTTGAGTAAATAAATGTTCGAATCTTCATCTATCAGTTAAAATGTTTTTTGTTTTTTTTTTTTCAGTTGGTGGAAAAAGATATCCAGGGTGCATAGAGTCATGTGTGTCTAGACTGTTAGAACAAAAAGGTTGGCTGGGAGAAGATATCCTTGCAAATTGTTCGAGGGAGATATCCTATGATTCCTTGCCCGATGAAATTATCCAGGTGAAAAATATCGCAGTACAGTTTAATCACTTATCATTTCACTTAACCTGATTTTTACGCAACAAAAATCATCCGCATACACCTGCATAATTTTCAAGTTAAGCATTAGGAAAAAATATATTTTTCAAAAAATGACAGCAAAACCATATTGTGTGACCTCTTATTGGAATGACCTCGTCAAGCTCATTCCAATGAGGTGGGTCACATGATATGATTTTGTTGAATATGTTTGAAAATTTTTAGAAATCAATAATTAAAATATAAAATTTTGATATCCCATGCATTGGGTTATGGGTTAAGTGAATATCTCTTAAATCCTTTAAATTTACCATACCTTCAGTCAATGCAAATTTGACTCCTTAATTACAACTAAGATAAAGAGCAATACCCTGATAACTACCTAGCTTATGTTTCCGTAGTCTATTCCAGATTACATGGAATAGTGTGACATGAGCAGTGAAGATACAGAATAGTAATCGTGAGGAAACAGCAAATAGCACTTTAAATGTAAACCAGAATGGAATTTGAGGAAGTGGTACTCGCAATTTTTGTTGATGATGTTGTCAATGACAACATGGATGCTGTTTTTGCTCATCTCAGTGCCGCATAAAACAGCACAGTTCTCCTATGAATAGATAGGTCAATATGACCAGATTAAAAAGAAACAAAAAATTTACAAAAAAACGCTGGACAGAGCACTTGAGTTTTATTATTATTTTGACTCTCATTCATTCAGGGGCATAGCCAGGATTCTATAATTGAGGGGGGGGGGGGGGGGGGGGGGGGGCTAACCATTTTTTTGTGGGGGGCATACCATGATATTTGTAATGTTGTTGGGTTTCGGGGGGTCCTTGCCTAGTCCAAGGTAGCACCCTCCCATCGTTACCCCCCTCCTCCCACTTCCCTTCATGGAAGTGGGAGGAGGGGTAATGACTGGAGGCCCTAGTTGGGACAAGGAGGAGGCGGGTGACGACCAGAGGGGCCTAGTTTGGACAACGCCATGCCCGAAAAAAGTTTGCAAAATTTAGTGCTCCAAGATCGAATATGAGGCAATTGTAGCATGTGTAGCCCTACATTGGAGAGCATTTTGGGGTTCTTAAGTTGTTTGAAACTTACATTGGATCAATGTTTTGGGGAGTGGATGCGAAACTTTGGGGGGGGGGGGAGGGGTGGCATGTGCCCCCCACCCCCTGGCTATGCCACTGCATCTGTTATGCCATGGTCTGAAACTGATTCTTTGCCAAGGAATTAATGCCTCCAACCCTATCATGGTCCAGATTGATTTTGAAATGAGGAATATTTGGGGGTTTTGTTCTTTTTTTTCTTTATTCCACTGCCGACTGAGGCAGATTCTATAATTGGGGGGGGGGGGGATTTGGGACGGCAGAGCCGGGGGCACAGGAGGCACGTGCCCCCTCTTTTTTCGCCAATTATAGTACCCAAACAGGACTTATTCTGACATAACCTACACAACACCTATGGCCACATTTACTGCGGAAGATGATAATAGTTCTTATAAAATTAGCAACATAATACTGTCGGCATCGTTGTCAATTTTATATATGGAGATATTGCACGTCGCAAGTTCGCGACCAGTAAATCCAATATTAAATCCAATAAGCACAGACTATAGTAATAGTACAACTGGTCCAAACTTGAACCCCAATTCCCTGATATAATTTTTAAGTTTGGTAAACTAGTCCAAATTTGGACCCAAATTCCGTAATATTACTTTTTGAGTTTCGTACGTCCTTTGGACGTACCAAACCCAAAGATTATTTATATTGCGGACTTTGGGTCCAAGTTTGGACTATGGTATCTGACGTGCGCATGTGTTCCCTTTCCGGAGTTGCATTTAATTTTGTTCTGTATTCATGACATACGCGATAACAAATTACCCCTCCAAACGAGCCCCCACCCCCCCCCCCCCCCCCCCCCACTGATCTCCTAATTTTTTTTCCTTCCTACAACCCTGTGGTTACACAGAAAAAAATTGTGCTCCTCCCCCACTTTTTTTTTTAGCTTCTGCCACCCCTGGGGGAGGGGGAGGGGTTACTAACTAGGAATCTTCCATCTTTTACCCCCTCCTCCCACTTCCCTTTAGGGAAGTGGGGAAGTTGGGGTAATGACCACAGGGTCCTAGTTAGGACAGAGAAGTTTGAAGAGGGGGTAACAACCAGGCCAACCAAGTCAGGATAGGGCCTCCGTCGAGAAAATTTTGCAAAGTTAAGTGCTCTAAGATCGAATCTGATGCAATCGTAGCATGTGTAGTCCTCTTTTGGGAGAGCATTTGGGTCAATATTTCTTTTTTATTGGGGGGGGGGGGGGGGGGGGTGGGCTGCTAAAGCTTTTGGTTGACCTGGGTCTCCCCCCCCCCCCCCCCCCCCCATAGCTACGCCACTGGAAAGGACGCCTGCTGATCTGGGAGATTGGGACAGGTTCTAGCCATTGTGTCCATACACCTCTGCTCGTTGACGTTATTTGAGCGAAAATTTCAAAAAACAATTTCAGTATTTGGTGTCCACTATTTGTTGGTCATGAGTACACTGAGAACCAGCAAAGCCTCTCGGTCCACTCTCACCACAGAGTTCCCAGGAACAAGAAGGTCATGAATGCACTGCCACGTTGTTAAGGTTCAGTAACAATATCCGATTTCACCAAGGGGAAGGTAAACTCACATAGTTTGACTAGAGCGTTATAATGGGGTGGGGTGTGGATGGAGAAAGGTTTCCAGATCTTCAGTTTTCAGAATTTTGGCATTTTTATACCCCCGCTTCGAAGAAGTGGGGGCTATATAGGAATCGCCCTGTACGTACGTCCGTCCGTCCGTCCGTCCGTCCGTCCGTCCGTCCGTCTTTCCAGACATGAAATTCTTGTGTGCGCAACTCCTCCTACATTTATCAATCAATTTGGACAAAACTTTTCAGACATCATCACTACTAAGTGAACATGCGCATATTCCAAGATTTTTGATCTGCGACAATTTTAACCAGGTTATCTCCCTTTGACTTAGATTTATTATGTCTTTCCGTTCGAACAAATTCTTGTGTGCGCAACTCCTCCTACATTAATGAACCGATTTTGATGAAACCTTTCAAACATCATCTCTACTAAGTGAACATGTGCATATTCCAAACTTTTTGATCTGCGACAATTTTAACCAGGTTATCTCTCTTGAACTTTGATTTAATATGGGTTTCTGCATGAAATTCTTGTGTGCGCAACTCCTCCTACATTTATCAATCAATTTGGACGAAAGTTTACAGACATCATCTCTACTAAGTGAACATGTGCATATTCCAAACTTTTTAATCTGCGACAATTTTAACCAGGTTATCTCTCTTGAACTTTGATTTAATATGGGTTTCTACATGAAATTCTTGTGTGCGCAACTCCTCCTACATTTATCAATCAATTCGGACAAAACTTTTCAGACATTGTCACTACTAATTGAACATGCGCATATTCCAAGATTTTTGATCTGCGACAATTTTAACCAGGTTATCTCCCTTTGACTTAGATTTATTATGTCTTTCCCTTCGAACAAATTCTTGTGTGCGCAACTCCTCCTACATTAATGAACCGATTTTGATGAAACCTTTCAAACATCATCTCTACTAAGTGAACATGTGCATATTCCAAACTTTTTGATCTGCGACAATTTTAACCAGGTTATCTCTCTTGAACTTTGATTTAATATGGGTTTCTGCATGAAATTCTTGTGTGCGCAACTCCTCCCACATTTATCAATCAATTTGGACGAAAGTTTACAGACATTATCACTACTAAGTGAACATGCGCATATTCCAAAATTTTTGAGCTGTGGCAATTTTAACTAGGTTATCTCCCTTTAACTTAGATTTATTATGGGTTTCTACATGAAATTCTTGTGCGTGCAACTCCTCCTACATTTATCAATCAATTTGGACAAAACTTTTCAGACACCATCACTACTAAGTGAACATGCGCATATTCCAAGATTTTTGATCTGCGACAATTTTAACCAGGTTATCTCCCTTTGACTTAGATTTATTATGTCTTTCCGTTCGAACAAATTCTTGTGTGCGCAACTCCTCCTACATTAATGAACCGATTTTGATGAAACCTTTCAAACATCATCTCTACTAAGTGAACATGTGCATATTCCAAACTTTTTGATCTGCGACAATTTTAACCAGGTTATCTCTCTTGAACTTTGATTTAATATGGGTTTCTGCATGAAATTCTTGTGTGCGCAACTCCTCCTACATTTATCAATCAATTTGGACGAAAGTTTACAGACATCATCACTACTATGTAAACATGCGCATATTCCAAAATTTTTGAGCTGTGGCAATTTTAACTAGGTTATCTCCCTTTAACTTAGATTTATTATGGGTTTCTACATGAAATTCTTGTACGTGCAACTCCTCCTACATTTATCAATCAATTTTGACGAAACCTTTCAAACATTATCACAACTAAGTGAACATTTTTGATCTGCGACAATTTTAACCAGGTTATCTCCCTTTAACTTGGATTTATTATGGGTTTTCAAATGGGATTCTTGTGTGTGCAACTCCTCCTACATTAATGAACTGATTTTGAATACATGTTGCACATTGTAAATGTGTTTTTCCAAATGTAAACCATATATGTGTGGGCTCTTTAAGTATTCAGTGCTGATCTGTGGAAGGCCATATGCAAATACAAATTTCAACAACAAAAAATGATCTTTATGTATACATTTCCTTATGGCCTTTGCCTACATGATCAGAAGTGCATTCCTCTAAAAACCCAAAGCGGGGGTATTAATCACCTTCAGTGATAGTTCTAGTTGCGTCTGTAGGATTTGAGCCTTGTAACCAAGTTGGTTGTAGGCTACTAGCCCCCCCCCCCCCTCACATCCACTGAATTCCCCACATTTATAAACAGTATTGGCACATTTGGGCACTCCTGGTACCAAATTGTTTTGTTTTTTTTTTTTGGGGGGGGGGGGGGGGGTGATGGCTATGCCCAATCTTGGGGCAATCTTCACAAATTTATTTCTGCCACCCCCCCCCCCCCTCCCCCCACAGTGCAGTTTATTTGACAAAAATCAGTTGATGAATTCAATTTTGAGCATCTGTGCACATTCGGGAAACCCTGGTGCCCAATTTTGGGAGTGTCCAATGACCAATCCTTGGTGAAATCTTCATGAATCTATTTGTGCCACCCCACAAAGCAGTTTATTTGACAAAAATTGGTTGATAAATGTGAGTTTGAGTAACTCTGCACTTTTGGAAACCCTGGTGCCCACTTTTGTGGGGATGGGGGGGGGGGGGGTCCAATGCCCAATCTTGGTGGCAATCTTCACAAATCTATTTGGTGAAACTCGATTGATAAAAGTTTATTTGGCGAAAATTGGTTGATGAATTCGATTTTGAGCACCTCTGCACATTTGGGCACCCCTGGTGCCCCATTTTGGGAGTGTCCGATGACCATTCTTGGTGAAATGTTCATGAATCTATTTGTGCCACCCCACAATGCAGTTTATTTGACAAAATTTGGTTGATAAATGCAATTTTGAGTAACTCTGCTCTATTGAACACCCATGATGCCCAATTTTGGAAGGAGCCAATGTCCAATCTTGTGGCAATCTTCATGAATCTGTTTTTGCCACCCCCACAATTCAGTTTATTTGGCAAAAATTGTTTGATGAATGCGATTTTGAGCAACTCGTCACTTTTTGGCGCCCTTGGTTCCCAATTTGAGGATTATCCAATGCCAGATCTTGGTGGCAATCTTCATAAATCTATTTGTGCCACCCCTCAATGCAGTTTATTTGATGAAAATCAGTTGATGAATACAATTTTGAGCAACTCTGCACTTTTCAGCACCCCTGGTGCCCAATTTTTGGAGGGTACAATTCCCAATGGAAGCTTTACTAATTTATCTGTGCCACCCCACAATTTAGTTTATTTGGCCAAAATTAGTTAATGAATGTGATTTTTAGCAATTCCACACTTATGGGCATCCCTTATGCCCAAATTTGGAAGGAGTCAAATTCCAATCTTGTGGCAGTCTTCATGAATCTGTTTGTGCCACCCCCATAATGCAGCTTATTTGGCCAAAATTGGTTGATGAATGCAATTTTGAGCATCTCGTCACTTTTTGACACCCCTGGTGCCCAATTTGGGGATCATCCGATGCCGAAATTTGGTGGGAATCTTCATGAATTTACTTGTGCTACCCCACAATGTAGTTTATTTTGTGAAAATCGGTTGACAAATTCGATTTTGAGAATACCACCCCTCAACGCAGTTGATTGTTGTCGAAAATTGGTTGATGAATGCAATTTTCAGCAACTCAGCACTTTTTGGTACCCCTGGTACCTATTTTTGGGAGGGAACAATGCCCAGTGGAAGCTTTAGTATCTTTCTGTTCCACCCCTCAATGTAGTATATATGATAAAAATCAGTTGATGAATGTGATTTTTAGCAACTGCGTACTTTTGGGTACTCCTTGTGCCTAACTTTGGGAGGGGGCTGATGCCCAGCCTTGTGGCCATCTTCATCAATCTATTTGTGGCACTCCATGCCCAACTCTTACGCCCAAATTTGGGACGAGCCAAATTCCAATCTTGTGGCAATCTTCATGAATCTGTTTGTGCCAACCTGCAATGCAGTTTATTTGGTAAAAATCGGTCCATGTGAGCAATTGTGCACTTTTGCACACCACTTGTGCCCAATATTGGGAGGGTGCGATGCTCGGTGTTGGTGGCAATCTTCATGAATATATGTCTGCCACCCCACAATGCTGTTTATTGGAAAAAATCAGTTGTTGAATATGATTTTAAGCAGCTTTGCACTTTTGGGCTCTCCTGTTGTCCAATTTTGGGAGAGTCTGATGCCCAACCTTTGTTTAAAGCTTCTTGAAACTATCTCTCCCATCCCACAATTGTAGTTTATTTGGCAAAAATTGGTTGATGAATGTGATTTTTAGCAACTCAGCACTTTTGGGCACCCCTGGTGCCCATATTTTTACACAGTATATCAATGGTCCAGACATAGGTGGTGCTAACACTAAAATATCTAGGGCCAAACACAAATTTTGCCCCCCCCCCCCCCCCCCCCCATCCCCCAAATTTGCATGCAAAACTGAAAATTAGAAGTCCTATCTGGTCCTCCATACATTTGCTCTCTGTGCATGCGCAGACGCCAGGAAATGACCGGAATTGGCGCCAACACCATTCTTTGTTTGACCCTTGTCAGATAACAACAAACTGACTTTTGTGCTTTTTAAATCTCTGTTTATAATAATGCCAGACACAAATCAATGGTTAATTTGGTGGATCCAAGGACACAACTGGATGAAGGAAGGAAGAAACGGTGGTTTGAAATGTTCAGGGCTGCAATTTTATAATATTTATAAAAATTAGTTCATGTTCCCCAATTTCAGGACATGGGCCTGACGTCATCAGTGTTGATAATGATTTTTCCACTGTTGGTAAAGTATTCCTTTCCTACCCTCCCATGATCCCCCCAGATAAACTCCCAAGCTTTTTGGCTTGTTTTATTGAATTTTTTTTATAAAATTTCTTGAGAGTTTAACATGTTGCACAGAAAGTTTATTCTGTATATCCCCAGGGTTACGTCCTCACCCTTTGCGTGTTTTGGCATTTTTGGTCATGTATCATACATCCAATGTATCTTTTTCTCTTCTGACGAAGATCTTGCCTTACATCGGATAGTTCAAAAATCTGTTACTGACTTCGGGCTGTGTTGCCTGGGGTCCTGTTTCCAGTTTTCATTCTGGCATTGTTTACATTAACAACGCTCTTTATATATATGTAGTTTCCTATTTATTATATGGTAGGTCTGTTGTAAGATACATTTATCAGTCCCGTAGTGTAGCAGTTAATTTTTTGGATAGAAAAATTAATTTTTGTCTACACTTGGGCTCTTTAGGGATACATTTGGGTACTTCGTTCGCTTTAGGAACCTGGGCTCTTGTCAAAACTTTTCGAAAATTTTTTTTGTGTAAATTTTTCGATTTATATTTTGAATATTTTTTGTTATGTATCTTTTTATCTTATTTAATGTGGAGTTGGTGGGAGTACGATCGACTTAGTTTGCTTCATTATGTAAGCATATTGCTCAATAAGTAAGGCGAGGAAGTCTTTCCTCTGATTTACATGTTGGTTGCCTTGCTTGTAGTCGATGTACTTCCACTAATTCTTGCTCAACATGTGTCGCAAAGGATGACAAACGTTGCTGACGGGTGTCATGGTACATTGTTAGCGAGGGGTCACTGCCGGTCCTCTCGCGGTGAGAGGCTGCCGCTGATCCTCTCGCCAATAGGTCGCTCTAGTTTTTAGCTCATCTGAGCACAGCTCAACGGAAGCTTTACTAATCACTTTCCATCTGTAGTCTGTCCGGAGTTAACTTTACATTATCGACTTCTTCTAACAGACTTCTGGACCAAATTCAACAAAATTTGCTATGCATGTATCCTGTCATATGTCAATTCAAGTTTGTTCAAATTAAGTTGACCTGCCCTTTGGTAGGGCCACGCCTAAGAAGTGTGCTTAAATCTTAAAAAATCTTCTTCTCATAAACCAGCAGTAGCAGAGACTTGATATTTGGTGTGCAGCTTCCTTTTGAGGTGTAGACTCAGATTTGTTCAAGAGAAGTTCAAGGAGCTATATTTGCCTTTGTTATGGGAGGGCAAAAATTTTCGCCCCGCTAAAAATTTCTATTTTCCAAACCAAGAGGCAGATTTGAGCCAAATTTGATATGAGGGCTTATTGGGTCATAAATACTTAATTTATGACGAAACATTTTTTCTCGTCACCCCATGGGAACCCCAGGAGCTAAAAATAGAAAAAAATTAAAACGCCCATATCTCCAAAACTACACGGCACTAAGAATTCTTATTTGGTGTGAAGCTTCCTTAGGACCAACAGAATGGAATGGTAAAAAAAATTGCTATCGGTTTTATCCTGGGGTACTTTTTTTGGGACTTTGAAAAAGTGCTGAGTCAGCATTTTTTAACACTGTGGGTAATGGGAAAAACATTTAACACTACTTTTCTCCCAAACCACTGCTCCGAAAGCTTTCAAATTTCACCTATAACATCTTTGGAAGATTGTTTCACAGGTTTATTGAAATCAGTTCCCTGGGTCCATATTTGGGCTCTCTATGGGAGCCCAAAGGTTTAAATTAGTGCATTATGAGGAATATTCGTTAAAAATCTTCTTCAGATCTACCAATAGGAATCTTTTGATATTTGGTATGCAGCATGCTTAGGGAGGTGAGATTCAAGTTTGTTCAAGCCAAATCCCTGGGTTCATATTTGGGCTGAAACTTTGGGGTCCTGGTCCAGACTTAGAAATTTTGGACCAAAATCCAGAAATGAGTTTTTTTTTTGTTTTTTATGCATTTTGGTTAATTTTAAGACAAAAAAAAAATTTTTTTTTTACACTGAAAATTTGGGGGCCGGGTGGGACTTAAAAATTTTGGACCAAAATCCGGAAATTAGTTCTGTGGTTTTTTATGCGTTTTGGTCCATTTTAAGAAGAAGAAAAACAAATTTTAGTCAGAAAAAATTTTGTTTGGGACTTCGAAAATTTCCGAACAAAAATAAAAAAAAATCTGTTTTTTTATGCGTTTATCTCCATTTTGGGACGTGCAAGTGCAGGTACTGAAAATAGAAGGAAAATCCTGTGTGTTGTGTGGCTACAATAGCTTGGTCTAGTTGGTATATGCTTTTCTCAGGACGGACAGATGCAGCTTATTCAAGTCAAGTCCCTGGTTTGATATTTAGACTACCATGTCAGGTGGGTGCCTTAAGGCCCCCTGGGGCCTCTTGTTTAGTTTCCATTTACAGAGGAACAAGAACATGGTGATGTTTACGTGACGCCGTCAGAGAGTGTGCTTCCGTCATTGCATTCAGATAGTCAGTCAGAGCTAGCAGCAAAAGTGCTCATGAATATTAGACAGGGCTAATAAACGACAGCGTGGTTTCAGATCCCTATCGCCAGCTAGCTTATGAAGCGGTACACTGTCCAAGGGTACCATGACGCCGGGTGTGTCTGTTGCGGTCGAGGAGTAGAAAGGGTAGAACGAGCACTGTAAAATGATATCAGGCTCACCCTGCGACGACAGAGAGGAAGAAACCGGTATGTTCAGCAGGAAGCTCGGCAAAGTCTGAGGGACCATGAGCGAGAGAGCCCTCCCCCCCCCTCTCTTTTATAACAACATCTGGGGCCAGATGTTGTGGTTCGGAACTTGCGTCAGTCGGAGCATATGTCCACTCCTCCCGTCCGGGATGCTCCGTTCAGTTTACAGCCGGGGTCGGCTGTAGTTACGGCTTCTTCTTCAGCATCTACCAAGCACACACAACCGCATCTTGGCTACGTGACTTTTGATACCCAGCCTGCATCACCGAGAAGGTCACTCTTCGTCAAAGAAGTCACACCATACAGCCAAGGAGACGAGGCCTCATTCATCAGGACGTCTGCAGAAAAGAGCTATCTCGGACACACTGTCCAAGGAGCAGCCGGCAGCCAAGCAACAGAGGACTGCAGCTCCTTAGGCCTCCATAATGGGCTTGCTGTCACAGATTGCGCAGCTCATCGCAGCATCCCAGCAAGTGCAGAAGCAGCTGACGGTAGTCTCAGAACTTGAGCTATCGGATGGTGCTGGGTTGGTCCTGTCATCTGCGCATTCAGATGCCGATAACCGTGGGTATAATCTGATTCAGTCGGATGGTGAAAGGGATTTGGAGGAGAATTACCCTTCCCTTTCGGAACAACACAGGGTGGCGATAGATCTTATGCATCGATACTTCCTTGAGTTCGTTCCTGAGAATCAGATTGCTGTGACAGCTCGAAAGTAGCACTATTTAGTTGCTAAAGACGAGGCCTCATAAATCGGGACGTCCGGAGAAAAGAGCCATTTCGGACACATTGTCCCGGGAGCAGCCGGCGGCTAGAATAGAAGACCGCTGCTCCTCAGGCCTCCGTTACAGTTTGGCTGACGCAGATTGCACAGCTCATCGCAACATCCCAGCAAGTGCAGAAGCAGCTGACGGCAGTCTCAGAACCTGAGTTGTCGGATGGTGCTTGTTCAGTCCAGTCATCTGCACGTTCAGATGCCGCTGACTGTAATTTTCAACTGATTCAGACGAATGACGAAAGGGATATGGAGGGGGATTACCCTTCCCTTTCGGAACAACACATGGTTGAGATGGATTTTATCCATCGACACTACCCTGAATTTGTTCCAGCAAATCAGAATGCTGCGACTACTTGCAAGAAACCGCAAGCGTTGTTGGATCCTGACTTCATCCGGAAAAAGAGGAGGAAATGTCTTTTCCGGTTAAGTATAGACAGGTGTCGCAGGCCTTTGGCCTTTTAGACGACGCCGTATTCAACTTTCCAGTGGAAAGAAGTAAGGCAGTTTTCTTGTCATCATCTTCTGTAATTTTACCGATTTTCTGAAAACGGGGAAGATGTATTGAGAGTTCCTCTTTATTTGAATGAGTAGGTCAAGGACCTAGCTATGGCCTTACCTTCATCATTCACTATTCGCTCAGTCACAATTGAGACAACATTTCTTCATTCAGAGCGGATTTAGACTCACTGTCTTATGCAGATCACCTTTAAGAACTGTGACGCAACATCTCTACGGAAAGGAATTTGAGGACGTTCATACTTCAATTAGAGTCCTTTTCAGGACTATTATATTCATCACGTATAACTTTGTCTTAACAATTGCTAATTTGGAGTTAATCAGACGTGATGGAGCCCTTGCAACGTCATCCTTAACAGATGACAAGGTGAAAATCTCTCTTCGAGTCGCACCGGTTTCCGGACACTAAGTTTTTGACGATAAGCTTTCATTGGTTTATGACCAAGCTACAAAGAAAGCATCAATAAGTCGGCGTCTAATCGACCCACAATAGCAGAAAGGAGTAAGGGAGGACGTCCTAGACAGAAGGTCATCTATAAAGGACTCCTCGCGAGGGCATAGTTAACCCTCCTATAATTACTCTAGGGATTTTCATACAGTGACTCGGATACAGGGCTTAGGTCTGATCGAGACAACCGGTCAGATGCTCCTAAACTGCTGGGTTAAGGCTCTTCGTGAATGAGACACAGTTTCTCCTTCCGCGAGCCTTGCAGGTACTACAGGTGTGATTTAGGACCTCTGCTGCTTAGCAGTTGATGGATGGTTATCAAGATTCACATCAAACTGGATAACTAATACCGAAGACCAGTAGGTGGGAAGTGTGGTCTCGTATGGCCTACGGCTATCTTTCCGAGAGAACCACAACTAACTTAATGTCTGATGGACAATGCTTCCGTCAAATCCTTGCATAAGAGTCTCTCCAATCAGAGGTAAAGGTTCTCTTGACAATGAGGTCGTCGAGAATCAAGATTCTCTAGGATTATGTAGTCACATGTTACACGTACTGAAGCCATAGAGCTCGTTCTGACAGATAATAGACTGGAGTTGGATAACAAGTTTATCTAAGCTCTAAAAGTTTATTTATGGTTATCATTTAGTCGGTTAAAGTGAGCGTTTGAGTGATTGACTATGCTATTAGCATAGATCTAAGGATAGGTTTGGTCTGAAGATAGCGCCCAGGGCTGTCACTCGAATATTAAACTTGGTAATGTCTCACAACAATTTGGTTCGTCTGCCATTATCCAGAACGAAATTAGTTTTATTTGACTGATGGGGTTGTGTTGAGCGGCTACGCATCTGGTTTAGATGGGTCGCTTACACACATGTCCCCTCCCGTTATTCTTACTCAGAACTGAAGTGTGATAATGCACTCGTTCAGGACCAGTATTGTTTTAACGGATCTAGTAAACAAAAGGTCCATATTAGGACAGATATTCAGTGGTTAACTCCAAGAGTTCTGCTGCAACTGCCAGATCCGGCTTTCACGATTATGACGGATATGAGTCAATAGTTTGGGGCACGACCCTGAGTCCGACAGACTCGAAATGCAGGGGTCTTGGGACCCTCGATTCCTGGAGAAACACAAACATCAAGAATGATGTCAATATTGTTAGTGCTACATCAATGTGGACACGCTTGTTCAGATATTGTTGGACAACTTGATAGTGGTAGCGTACATCAGGAACCAGGGCGGCACCCATTCATTTTCATTAAGATAACTAACGAAGAAGAATTTTCATGTTCATCTCTCTATCCATCATTTACCGTGTCGTCTGGACATACTAGCAGACTCGCTCCTTGGAAAGGTCGCCTGTTTCATTTGTATGGACGCTCAACATGCGATTATTTGGACAGTTTTGCTACCAGTGGGATCACCCTATGATAGTTGAGTTTGCGACGCACCGGTGCAATTAGTTACCGTCAATTGTGTCGCCATGCCTAGATTATTGAGCGCATGTAGTAGGCGCTCTGCAGAATTCATGGGGATGAATGATAGGATATGCATATCCTCCAATTCATTTGATTCAATAGATTAGGTTTAAGATTAAACAGTCTCGTTGTGAATTCTACTAGTAGCACCTCTGCTGTCACAGAAATCTTGGATCAGTATTCTCAAGTGTCTGTTATGGGACGCTCCCCAGAAGCTTCCTCCATGAGAGGGTCTTCTTTCAGGGGAAGTTTTATTCTTCTCGTCCTTCTCCGCCCATAGTGGCATAATGGAGTCGATTAGATGTGAAGGAACCATCGCGGTTCCTATATTTTTTGTTTACTGACACAAGAACGATTAAATAATGCGGGTGAAGAGATTTCGATATGACTTCGAATTCCCCTCCCCCCACACTCACACACACTGCCTATGTGTTTAGAGGCAATTAATGGGAAAGACGTAGTTTTCTTCCCGCAATCCTCATATAATTTAATACATTCATACTATGCATTTGGGTCATGTTCTATGGCGACCTCATGGGCACATCCACTTTTTAGTTGGATTCGTGTCCTGTTATTTTTGTTGATTTGTTATATACAAGCGCTTATTTATAAATCACCACAATTAAATTGCTACTCTTGAGTACCTCGCAGACTGCATAACCAGTTACTGGTATTCAGATGATTACATGCTAAATATAAATGCTCTCACACATTATATTATTAGGCTAATTCTTTATTGTATTTTGTGGACCTTGAAATCATAATCTATTTCGAGGGTGGTCTGTGTCGGAGCCTGTTAATCATACCTACTTACATTTCTAGATCCAAGTTTCTATTATGTTTTGTACTCATCTAACACATGTTTTTTCGATCGTAGATATCAGTTAGTACACGTTGGAGAGTGTTGTTACTGGAATTTATTTACAGAAGCTGCCTGTGGATTACCTAGGAAGTGTGTTTTCTTTTCAGGGATCGTTCAGTGTGGCTCGATTGGGTATGTGTATGTTATATTTTTATATATCACCAGTTTTCGACATATCTGTATACGTCGTCTGCGGTGTATGTTAATCAGTGGGCGATATTAATTACCAGGATTGTCACTATAGCTGTAACTTCATGAAGTAACGTTAAGCACCATTTATTAATCATGAATTAATACCTGAGTGCCTGTTCGACGATTATTTATATTGTTTTTTGGCACCGCTCTTATTGTTTCCAGAGCTCTCCCCTTTTTCTTTTGAAGACTTCTTCAAAAAAAAGGGGGGGGGGGGGATTTTTACCCCTTCTCTAGCTTAAACGTATATATCTTTGAAGGAAGCTGTTTTATCCGTATTTATATCCTGCATACAGTTGAAATGTTATTGTAAGGCGTATGTTTGTGGGAGATTTTCTCTCATTCTCAGATACGCCATCCTAATTTTTGGGGCTTAGTCCGGAATAGCCTTACAAATTAGGAACTTGTCTTCATGCTTACAATAAGGAATTACTTAATTGGGCTCCTTATTTAGAATATGTCTCCTCTATTACTCTGTAGAGAGACATACATGTAATTCCTAATTATTCTAAGTTCCTTCATCATGGATTGCAGGACTGGAATTAATTCAGAAGTCCTAGGCCCTCCACCTTTTTACGATTCACCTATGTCTGGGCCATTGGTATACTGTGTAAAAATATTATAAATTTATAGTAATTTCTATATTTTTATACTTACCAGTAGCCCAGACATAGGTGGTGCTAACTCTAAAATATCTAGGGCCAAACACAAATTTTGCCCCCTCCCCCCCCAATCTCCCAAATTTGCATGCAAAACCGAAAATTAGAAGTCCTATCTGGTCGTCCATACATTTGCTCTCTGTGCATGCGCAGACGCCACAAAGTGACCGGAATTGTCATCAACACCATTCTTTGTAAAAGAGAGTATTACATAATAATTCAGTGGGGAGGTATGAGTGCCCACTCAAGGGAGGGCCCTTCCCGTCTGGGCCATTGGTAAGTATAAAAATATAGAAATTACTATAAATTTATAATATTTTTACACAGTATACCAATGGCCCAGACATAGGTGAATCGTAAAAAGGTGGAGGGCCTAGGACTTCTGAATTAATTCCAGTCCTGCAATCCATGATGAAGGAACTTAGAATAATTAGGAATTACATGTATGTCTCTCTACACAGTAATAGAGGAGACATATTCTTTTTTCAGAGGGTCCAATATCCAATCTTTGTGGCAGTCTTGATGAATCTATTTGTGCCACTTCACAATGCTGTTTGTAAAAAATCGGTTGATGAATGTGATTTTGAGCAACTCTGCACTCTGGTGCCCGAAAAATTTGAGGGTCTGATGCCCGATCTTAGTGGCAATCTTCATGAATCTATTTTTTCCATCCCCACAATGCAGTTCATTTGGCGAAAAGCAGTTGATGAATGCGATTTTGTGCAACTCAGCACTTTTGGAAGTGTCTGATGCCCAATCTCGGTGGCAATCTTCATGAATCTATTTGTGCCCCCCTCCCCCTCCCACCCCCCCCCCCCCCCCCCCTCCTCAATGTAGTTTATTTGGCAAAAATTGGTTGATGAATGCGATTTTGATCAACTTGGCACTTTTGGTCACACCTGGTGCCCAATTTTGTGAGGGTCCAATGCTCAATCTTTGTTGGAAGCTTAATGAATCTATCTGTGCCATCCCACAATGTAGTTTATTTGGCAAAAATCAGTTGATGAATTCATTTTTTACCGAATCTGCACTTTTGGGCACTCCTGGTGCCCAAATTCAGTGAAGGGCCAATACCCAGTCTTGATTGCAGTCTTCATGAATATATTTGTTCCACCCCACAGTGCAGTTTATTCATGAAAAAGGATGCCCAGTCTTGATTGCAGTCTTCATGAATATATTTGTTCCACCCCACAGTGCAGTTTATTTAGGAAAAATCAGTTGATGAATGTGATTTTTAGCAACTTGAACACTTTTGGGCACCTATAGTGCCCAAGTTTGGGTGGATCTGATATCAAATCTTGATGGCAATGTTCATGAATCTATTTGTGCCACCCCACAATGCAGTTTATTTGTCAAAAATCGATCGATGAATGCAATTTTGAGCAACTCTGCTCTTTCGGGCATCCTTGGTGCCAATTTTAGGAGGGTCCAATCTCCAATCTTGGTGGCAGTCTTCATGAATCTATTTTTTGTCATCCCACAATGCAGTTTATTTGGTGAAAATCAGTTGATGAATATGATTTTGAGCTACTCGACACTTTTGGACACCATGGTGCCCAATTTAGGGAGGGTTTAATGCTCAATCTTGATGGCACTCTTCATCAATCTATTTGTGCCACCCTGCAATGCAGTTTATTTGGCAAAATCACTTGATATCTGCAATTTTGAGCCATTCAGCACTTTTGCTCACTCCTGGTGTCCAATTTTGGGAGGGTCTGATGCCCGATCTTGGTGGCAGTCTTCATGAATCTATTTGTGCCATCCCCACAATGCAGTTTATTGGTAAAAATCGGATGATGAATGCAATTTATAGCAAATTGGCACTTTTGGGAGCATTCAATGGCCAATCTTTCTTGGAGGCTTTAAGAATCTATCTCTGCCACCCCACAATGTAGTTTATTTGGCAAAAATCAATTGATGAATTCATTTTTTACCGAATCTGCACTTTTGGGCACTCCTGGTGCCCAAATTCAGTGAGGGGCCAATGCCCAGTCTTGATTGCAGTCTTCATGAATATATTTGTTCCACCCCACAGTGCAGTTTATTTAGGAAAAATCAGTTGATGAATGTGATTTTTAACAACTTGGGCACCTATAGTGCCCAAGTTTGGGTGGATCCGATATCAAATCTTGATGGCAATCTTCATGAATCTATTTGTGCCACCCCACAATGCAGTTTATTTGTCAAAAATTGATTGATGAATGCAATTTCGAGCAACTCTGCTCTTTCGGGCATCCTTGATGCCAATTTTAGGAGGGTCCAATCCCCAATTTTGAGCCATTCAGCACTTTTGCTCACTCTTGGTGCCCAATTTTGGGAGGGTCTGATGCCCGATCATGGTGGCAGTTCTTCATGAATCTATTTGTGCCATCCCCACAATGCAGTTTATTGGTAAAAATCGGATGATGAATGCAATTTATAGCAAATTGGCACTTTTGGGAGCATTCAGTGCCCAATCTTTCTTGGAGGCTTTATGAATCTATCTCTGCCGCCCCACAATGGAGTTTATTTGGCGAAAATCTGTTTATGAATGCAATTTGTTTTTGGAACTTTGCATGTTTGGGCACCCCTGGTGCCCATTTTTGTGAAGGTCCAATGCCCAACCTTTGTTGTAAGCTTCATAAATCTATTTGTACCACCCCACAATGTAGTTTATTTGGTGAAAATCTGTTGATGAATGTGATTTTGAGCAGCTACTCTGCACTTTGGGGTACTCCTTTTGTCCTATTTTGGAGGGGAGCTGATGCCCATTCTTGGTGGCAGTCTTCATGAATCTATTTGTACCACCCCACAATGCAGTTTATTTGGCAAATATCACTTTATGAATGCCATTTTGAGCAACTCGGCACTATTGGGCACCCTGGTTTCCAATTTACAGAGAGCCTGATGCCCAGTCTTCATGGCAATCATCATTAATGTATTTGTGCCACCCCACAATGCAGTGTGTTTGCTTAAAATCGGAAGATGAATGCAAATTTTAGCAACTTTGCACTTTTGGGCAATCCTGGTGCCCAATGTTGGAAGAGTGATGCCCAGTCCTGGTGGCAATCTTCATGAATCTAGTTGTGCTTCCCCACAATGCAGTTTATTTGGGAAAAATTGGTTGATGAACGTGAATTTGAGCAACTGTACATTTTTATGGACCCCTCTTGCCCAATTTTGGAAGTGTACAATGCCCAATGGAAACTTTACTAATCTATCTGTGCCTCCCAACAATGTAGTTTAATTGGCGAAAATCAGTTGAAGAATGTGATTTTCAGCAACTCGGCACTTTTGGGTACTCCTGGTGCCCAATTTTGGGAGGGGCTGATGTCCAGTCTTGGTGGCAATCTTCATGAATCTATTGTTGCCACTCCACAATACAGTTTATTTGCTGAATATCAGTTTAGGAATGCAATTTTGAGCTACTCAGCTCTTTTTAGGCACAATGGTGCCCAATTTTTTGAGGGGCAGATGTCCAGTCTTGGTGGAAATCTTCATGAATCTATTTGTGCCACCCCCACAATGCAGTTGTTTGTCAAAAATTGATTGATGAATGCGATTTTGAGCAACTCTGCACTTTTGGGCACCCCTGGTGCCCAATTTCAGGAGGGTTCAATGCCCAGTCTTTGTTGGAAGCTTCATGAATCTATCTGTGCCAGTCCAAAATGTACTTTATTTCACAAAAATCGCTTCATGAATGTGATTTTTAGCAACTCGGCACATTTGGGTACTCTTGGTTTCCCTTTTTTGGGACAGGGCCAATGCCCTGTTTTGGTGGCAATCTTCATGAATCTATTTGTGCCACTCAACATTTCAGCAGTTTATTTGGCAAGTATAGCTTTATGAATGTAATTTTTAGCAACTCGGCACTTTTGGCCACTCTGGTGCCCAATTTACGCTGGGTCTAATGCCCACTCTTGGTGCCAATCTTCATGAATCTGTTTTGCCACCCCCACAATGCTGTTTGTTTGGTTAAAATCAGTTGATGAATGTGAATTTTAGCAACTTTGCACTTTTAGGCACTCTTGGTGCCCTGGTGCCCAATATTGCGATAGTCTCATGCCCAGGCCTGGTGGCAATCTTCATGAATCTATTTGTGCCTACCCACAATGCAATTTATTTTGGAAAAATTGGTTGAGGATTGTCATTTTGAGCAGTTCGTCACTTTTGGGCGCCCTTGGTGCCCAATATTGGGAGGGCTTGATGCTCAATCTTGGTGGCAATCTACATGAATCTATTTGTGCCACCCCACAATGCAGATTATTTGGCAATAATCGATTGATGAATACGATTTTCAGCACCTCTGCACTTTTGGGCACCCCTGATGCCCAAATTGGGAAGGGTACAATGCCCAATCATTGTTAGAAGCTTAATGAATCTACCAGTGCATGAGTCACAGAATACATTGGTGGAGTAATTTTAGTGGTTTTTACATTTTACAGATTATTGTTTCAAGTTTATTGGAGGGTGAAATAAGGCTATGTCCAGTAAATTACAGCACCTCATGTTTTTTTTTTTTCAAGAACAGACCTGTACAGTTTGGGCAAATGATAATGTTGTCGACTCATCATTCACCTGAAAAGAAATAAGCTGACACTTTTTTTTGTTTACCTGCATTACTGGACCTTAGTCAAGCAACATTAACCCTTGAAGGCCTGGAGATATTTTTATACTGTACCAATGACCCAGACTTAGCTGGTGCTAACTCCACAAAAACCAGGGCCAAACACAAATTTTGCCCCCCAATCCCCAAAATTTGCATCCAAAACAAAAAGAAATCATGTCCTAAAGGACCTCCATAGTACGACTCTACTGCGCATCGCGCAGTGACGCAGTCGTCCCGAAATTGGCGCCAAATATCATTCTCTGTTTGGCCCTTCATCAGTCAACATCTCACTGATCTTTGTGCTTGTAAATCTCAGTTTAAAGGATGCCAGACACGTAATTCTTGGAGAAAATGTGATTCTAAGGAGGATAGAAGGAGGAGAGGAAAAAAGAAGTGGCAAAAAATAATCAGGGCTGTACTTAAAATTTTTTGTTGAAATTATGTTAAGTTGCCTATTTTCGAGGCAAACGCCTCTTGTTGTCATTCTTGCTAATTGTTGCACTGCTTATTCAGTGTTTCCTCTCCCCTAACCTTCTAAAGTCCCCCCTTGCAATTCTCCCATGCTTTTGGCATATTTTTGAGAAGTTTCATTTCTAAAAATTCCCTGGGAGAGTTGCTTGGTTACAGAATGTTTTCTGTTATTTTCCCCATAGTTACGTTTTCACCCATGGGTGTATAACGTTTGTGTTCTGCATCTTCTATCTGATGTTCTGCAGATTCTCCCCTGGGAGTCTCTGTTTTGCATCAGATAGAGTGTAATTGATGACTGATTCCGGGCCAGTTTTTTCAGTGCCTGGAGTCATGTTTTCTTCTGTGTTTACACTGTTTGTTTTCATTGGCAACAGCCTTTTTTGAGGGGGGCTGTTTGCCTTTGAGGTAGTTTATCTCATTATAAGATACATTTATATTATCCGAAAGTGTCTCATTAATTATTTTATATAATTTTAAAATTTTTGACCACACTTTGCCATCGGATCCATCGGGGCTCAACGTTACTTTTCAGCAACTTGGGCTTCTCTGAAAAAATATTTTTTCAAAATTATTTTGTTTTGCAATTGTTTTTTCATTTATTAATGGATCATGTTATTATGTATCTTTGTGTCAGGGGTTTTTGCGAGTAACTAGGACTTATTGTTGTTCTTTCACAATGAAGGGAACTTGTTCAAATTGTAATAGGAAGAAATCTTCCTCTGACTTTCATGATTATTGCATTAATTGTAGTCAGTGTTCTCGCATTAATCCCTGTCCTGTATGTGAACATTGGGATGAGAAACATTGGAAACGTGTGTCACGATATGTTGTTTCTGGAGAAAGAGCGATGCCGGCTCTTTCTCCACAAGGTCACTCTACTCTCTCAGTTTCTATTTCAGAGGAACCAGAACAGGGTGATGTTTCCATGTTATCTTCTTCAAGTGTGCGTCCGTCGTCACAATTAAATACAGAGCTAGCGGCAAAAGTGCTCATGGAGATTAGACAAATGTCGTCCGCTAGCTCGCCCGGTGTAGCGTCCATTCACCGAATGGTTCGGCAGCCGGGTTCGTCCGATGCGGTCCAAGAGGAAATTTTGGGTGATGCGAGCACTATAAAAATAATAGATGCACACCCAGTGACGGCGGATAGTGAACGAGAACGGAGGAAGCCTTTTAGTCCGGTTCCTAGCTCGTCCAGGTCCAGCCGGGCCGCGAGCGAGAGAGGCCCCTCTCTCGTACAACAACATCTGGGACCAGATGTTGTGGTACAAAATGTGTCTTTAGCGGAGCATACGTCCGTCGCTCGGGACGCTCCGTTGTATAAGCAGTCCGCAGAGACTGTTAAGGCTTCCTCTTCTCGCCGGCGCACACGACCGCACCTTGGCTGCGTGACCTCCGATATTTTGCCAGCTTCGCCGATGAAGGATTATTCGGCGACCAGGTCACACCATCCGGCAGCCAGGGATTCGAGACCGATGGACTCCGGACGTTCGCATAGGAAAAGTATGCGGGAGCCATCTGATGCGGAGCTGCCCTCGGCAAAGCAGCGAAAGACCGCTCCTCCGCAGGTCTCGACGTCGGACATTCTAGTGCAGATAGCACAGCTTATCGCAGCATCCCAGCAGCCGACAGAGACGGTGTCGGATCGAGAATTATCCGACGGCGCTGGGTCGGTACGCTCCGCCGAAGCATCGGCGGCGGACGACCGGGAACATCGGGAGGTCCGACCGGATGGTGAAAGGGATACGGATGAATTGGAGCTATCCCTTTCGGAACAACACAAAGCTGCCGTAGACTTCATCCGGCACTTTCTTCCTCAAGTTGTTCCGTCGGGCCAGACTGCTGCGCTTCCGGACAGGAGAATTATAGCGTCATTGGACTCTGATTTTTTCGAGCGGTTCAGGGACATCGCTCCCGAGTTTCCGTCGCAGTCCAATAATGTTGCAAGAACATTTGAATTATTGAACGACGCTATTTTTAAACTTGCTTCCAGGACAGGGAAAGCAGGCTTCTTGTCCGCAAATACTCTCAACCTGCCTTTCATTAATGCAAGGAATAAATTCAACACGGCAGGTCAGGGTATACCGAGAGTTCCTCTGCATATGGACGACGAGGCGGAAGACTTAGAGCTATCATTACCGTCGTCAGCTTCTATTCCAACCGCAGTGTTGGAAACAGCTATTGCGTCTAACAGAGCCAATTTAGATGCCTTATCTTACGCAGATCACCTTACGAAGGCGTTATCACTGCGTCTTCAAGGGGAAGAGTTTCAGGATATACAATCCTCCTTAAGACTTCTTTCAAGGGCAGTAGCTTATTCCACGTGTAACTCCGCCCTTTCAGTGGCAAATTTGGAGTTGGTTAGACGTGACGCAGCCCTGTCTACATCCACACTAGTGGATTCTAAGGTGAAGAACTCTCTTAGAGTCGCTTCGGTCTCAGGAGATCTTCTCTTTGACGGCAAGCTTTCCGCTATTTATGATAATATTAAAAAGAAAGCTAGTGATTCTCTGTTGTTCAGATCCGCTCCTAAAAGGTCGGATACAGCAGACACGAATAAGGCGGGCACTTCTGGGTCTTATCCGCCCAAGAGAGGTGCCTATAGAGGTTCCGGTGCGTCCTCTAGCTCTTATTCGAGAGACCGTCAGGATAGCGACTCTCGTTCGGGACGTCCTTCAGGCCGGGACAATCGGTCGGACGCCCCGAGGTCGACGAGGCGAGGTGCGGGTCGTGGAAGACGTGGTTTCTCCTACCGCAGGCCTCGCAGATCCAGGAGGTGATGGCTCAAACCTCTATCGCGTTCCGGTTGGCGGAAGGTTGTCGAGTTTTTCTCAAGAGTGGGCGTCGATTACGGACGACCCGTGGGTGAGAGGAGTGACTTCGGAAGGTCTAAAGATATCCTTCAAACGAAAGCCTCCTTTAACTCGAAGTCCAAAGTGGACTCATCTTCCGTCAAACCCTCAGAAAAGAGACGCTCTCCTATCAGAGGTGCAGTCTCTTTTAATGAAGAACGCGGTAGAGGTCGTAGAAAACCAGGAATCGCTGGGATTCTACAGCCATCTGTTTCTGGTTCCGAAACCAGACGGCTCGTTCCGTCCAGTCATAGATTTGAGCTGGATAAACAAGCTGATCGTCGCTCCGAAGTTTTATATGGAGACGATTCGATCGGTCAGAGCGAGTATTCGGGTGAACGATTATGTAACGAGCATAGATCTCAAAGATGCGTACTTTCACGTCATGGTACATCCGACATTCCGAAAGTATCTACGCTTCGCAGTCCTAGGAGTGGTGTATCAGTTCCGGGCCATGTGCTTCGGATTGAATCTAGCACCCTGGGCTTTCACTCGGGTAATGAACTCGGTAATGATCTACTTCCGAGCTCATTCGTCTGCGGTAACGTCGGCCTACCTGGACGACATTCTTCAGAGGTACGGCAACGAGTTAACGCTTCAGAACGATGTTCAGAATCTTCTTCTATTGCTCCGACGTCTCGGTTTCATAGTAAACGAGGAGAAGTCGGATCTGGTGCCGTCCAAGTCATTCACTCATCTGGGAATGAGCTTCGAGACGCACAACAATCTCGTTCGTCTGCCATTAACCAGAGCGAAATTAGTCAGTTGTTACGCTCGCTATTGTCTAAATACAGACAAAGTCACAGCGAGAGAATTTATGAGACTGATAGGTCTGTGCGGAGCCGCCGCGGATCTCATTCCGATGGGACGGCTACGCACACGGCCTCTTCAAATTTTCCTGACTCAGAATTGGAGTGTGAAAATTCATTCGCTCGATGTAGACGTTCTCTTGTCAGATCAAGTGAAACAAGAGATTCAGACTTGGGCAAACATTCAGTGGTTAACTCAAGGAGTTCCGCTGCAGTTGCCGGATCCGAGTTTTACCATTATGACGGATGCCAGTCAAACAGGTTGGGGTGCATCATTAATCCCAACGGATTCGAGATGCCAGGGTCTTTGGGATCCGCAATTCCTGTGCAAGCACATAAACATCAAGGAAATGATGTCAATTTGGCTTGCGTTACGTCACTGGATGGACATTATTCACGATGCTCATGTCCAAATCCTATCCGACAATACGACTGTAGTGGCGTATATACGGAATCAGGGAGGCACTCATTCAGTTCCGTTGTTCAATCTAACGGAAAGAATCCTTCTGTTTGCGTTGGAACATCACGTTCTTCTTTCGGTCCGTCACATACCGGGTCGTCTGAATGTGCTAGCAGACTCCCTTTCACGAAAGGGTCGCTTGTTGCCGTCGGAGTGGACTCTCAACAAACAAGTATTCAATCAGATTTGCTACCAATGGGAACGGCCAATGATAGACTTATTTGCGACACATCTCAACAATCAGTTGCAGACGTATGTGTCCCCGTGTCCGGATCCAAGAGCATTTGCAGTAGACGCTCTATCGATCCCTTGGGACGGAATGATAGGATATGCGTATCCTCCAGCGCCGTTAATTCAACAAGTATTGCTAAAGATAAAACAATCTCAATGCAAGATTCTGTTGGTAGCATCTCTGTCGCCACAGAGACCGTGGATAAATCTACTCAGGTGTCTGTTGTGGGACCTACCGCGGAAGCTCTCTCCATGAGAGGATCTTCTTTGGCAGGGGAAATCGCGCCAACTGCATCACAACCCGCAAGGTCTCAACCTTCACGTTTTTCCGTTGTGCGGTCCTTCTTGCATGGCAAGCACTTTACAGGACGAGCAGTGGATGCGATTTCTAACTGTAGGAGGACCTCCTCTTCGCTAAACTATGCGGCTAAGTGGAAGGTTTTCCGTCGTTGGTGTAGGGATCATTCTGTTGATATATTTGATCCCTCTATACCAGACATTGCTAACTTTCTAGTATACTTGTTTGACGAAATCAAACTGCAACCTGTTACTATAAAGGGTTATAGATCTATGTTATCTGATACCTATGCACATCATGATAGTTTACAAATTGGATCTAATGTCTCTTTATCGAAATTGGTTAGAAACTTTTCGATAAATAGACCCAGAACTCTTAGATTAATTCCTAAGTGGAATTTAGCTTGGGTTCTCCTTAAATTGAAGGAAAAGCCATTTGAACCTCTTGGGACAGTAGATTTCAAATTCTTATCTTATAAGACAGCTTTTCTCTTAGCTTTCTCTTCTGCCAGAAGAGTCAGTGAGCTTCATGCACTATCGGTGGATGATTCTCATTATCGTAGTGTTGGGAACACTATCACCTTCACTACTAATGTCGGTTTTTTAGCTAAGAATCAGGCTCCTAATAAATATCCGGAACCTATTGTTATTAAGGCTCTTCCGTCTTCAGACGGGCGTAGGCCTTTACTCTGTCCTGTTAGAGCACTACGTATCTATAAACAGAGATCTCAGTTCATCAGAAAGGGACGGAAACGTTTCTTTCTGTCTTTGATGCCTAATAGAAAGGACATTTCAGTCCATTCTATTGCTAGATGGATTCAGTTAACTATCCGTACTGCGTATGAAGATTTATCTTCTTCTCAGCAGTCTGTGCTTAAGATTTCTGCTCATGAAGTAAGAGCTCTTTCTACTTCCTGGGCTTATGCTAATAGTGTTGCTATTACAGATTTAATGAAGGCTGCTTATTGGTCTCAGCCATCCACATTTACTAATTTTTATCTCAGAAATATTGAGTCCATTTCTGGAGACCTGCATTGTTTAGGTCCGTTATCTGTTGCTCAGAATGTCGTCCACTAAACAGTTGCAACTATAGTTATGCAGGCTTTCTGTTCCGGCAGTGACTCCGTCCGGCTGCCCTCTTCGCTCTGGGCTATTTGACCCAGGGCAAGGGGAAGGGGGGGGGGGGGGGGGGGGGGGCGGGTGTTCCCTTAGGTCACCTGCTTTATAGTGAAAAGCAAGGGAATGCCTCCTCCAAGACAGTATTTCTGAGTCGCTTCCGGGATGGTTTTAAAGTGTAATATTAATGTTTAATTTCATTCATGTCTTATTTTTAAAGTGTAGCTCGGTGTGAAGCATTTGTATATGTCAAGTGTCAAACGGGCTTTAATATACAATACTCGGACACTTTTAAATGATTATAAAGAGTCTCAATTCTCTGGACTACTTTATTTATTGGCTTGTTTTAAAAATAATTAGTATAAAGGTTATACTGGATGTTAATAGAGAACATGAATGTTATTGTGCTCAATTATTAAGGGTAGTGTATCTTTCTAATTTAAATATTAAATAAGAAAGATACATGTAAAGCCTAATACTCCTTTTCTCCTTAAGGGGTTACCTCTTTATCTTATAATTGAGCTTATTGGATTTTCCTCTATGTCCTAGGCCCTCCAGCCTGTTTACTATTCAGCTAAGTCTGGGTCATTGGTACAGTATAAAAATGTTAAAAAATTTATAGTAATTTATATATTTTTTATACTTACCAATGACCCAGACGGGGATGGCCCTCCCTGAGTTGGGAACTCTTGCCTCCCCGCTGAGTACATAGCGCTGACCAGGCACTGCCAGTAAGAATGATATTTGGCGCCAATTTCGGGACGACTGCGTCACTGCGCATGCGCAGTAGAGTCGTACTATGGAGGTCCTTTAGGACATGATTTCTTTTTGTTTTGGATGCAAATTTTGGGGATTGGGGGGCAAAATTTGTGTTTGGCCCTGGTTTTTGTGGAGTTAGCACCAGCTAAGTCTGGGTCATTGGTAAGTATAAAAAATATATAAATTACTATAAATTTTTTAACTTTCATGTATTTTTGCTGCATGTTAAGTATCTCAATCGTGTCTTTGCAGTTGTTTCTAGATAAGTCTTGACTGCCTATATAGGCAGCAAAGACATGTCGATAAACAACTGCTAAGGTACTAAGAATGTAATATGTCAATTTACCCAGACTCTGAATATTGGGGAACCTGTTCTGTTGCAATAAGAGTGATCAAAGTCAGAATTAATACCTTAAGGGTTAAACAATACTCAAATAGCCCCTTGTATTCATTAAATGGCTCTTCCAGAACCCTAGTGTACTTTATAATCATGATGAAATCTAATGCCCTCTCACTTTGGAGATGAAGTACTGTGATGTAAAACACTGCAAAAAAGATCTCCTAGAGCCCTTTTCAACATTGTATTGCATCACTGCACCACCTCAGCTTGGTGAAAAAACTTCATGAAATAAGCTGCTTTATTACTTTCCAAAGTGTGATTTACTGGGATTTCCCGGTTTGATTATAAACGATAAGTTAACAAGTGAATTATGCAATCAACAATTGGGTCATGTATCTGTGCGCACAAATGAAGACGCTTTGCCGTGGGTGTAATGGGGACTTCATTGTTATTTGTTTTTTTAACCCTTTACCTAACATGAAAAGCAGACGACACTTGAAAAAAAAAAAAATTCTTTAATAACTATTATTTTCATTTTTTGCCTCAAAAACATAGGTTATGACCCCTCATTGGAACGAGCTCGATGAACTCATTCAAATGAGGGGTCATAACCTATGTTTTAGAGACAAAAATGAAAAAAATAATGAAAATTAATTGACAATTTTTATACGCATGTTTTGAAAAAACGGGTCGTATTATAGTATACCGCTGTCCGTCAATCTGTCTGTTCATCCGGTCACACGTCGTACGATAACTCAAGAACGCTTTGAGAGATTTTCGTGATTTTTGGGTAGGTGGTGTATATCGATGGAGGGAAGCTCCCTTTCATTTAGTGTTGCCATTGATTAGTCATTCCAGAGTTATGGGACTTTATAACTTAGAAAATTGTTGATTTTTTACATGCCGTATGATAACTCGAGAACGCTTTGAGAGATTTTCACGATTTTTTGGTAGGTGGTTTATGTTGATGGAAGGAAGCTCCCTTTCAGTTGGTGTCACCATTCGATAAGTCATTCCAGAGTTATGGGACTTTATTACTTAGAAAATTGTTGATTTTTTCTTGAAGTTATGATCTCTATAGACATAAGATATATACATGAAATTCAAATAATTTTATTTCCAAATTATTGAACACAGTATGTTGTTGGTTATGCGTATTGTACAAGAATATAAAAAAAAATTGACAAGTACACATGTATACTCATATTGTGTGCTTCCCTCTTGTAATTAATAACGGGCGTATCATGCGCTCATGGCGCAGCTGTTATTTAGAATAGCGCTGGCTGTTTTTTTTATCATTATGTTAGGTAAAGGGTTAAATAATTAATTCGAGGCAAGGGACTATATTGTAAAACACTCGTGCGCATTTGCGCACTCGTGTTTGTACATCATCCCTCACCTTTCATGAATTATTTCACGTAACCAGTCTAGTCAAGCGATTACTCTCCATGTATTCCAGATTGCCCATCTCAGTCCTTACACTGGTAAACATATTTGCATTATTAGAATTACGTACCTTTCTAATGCTAAGAAAAACAGAAAAAGGGTTGCTTGAATAAAATTAAAGTAACCCATTTTCAGGTCTCTTTAATTTCATATTTATCCATTTATTTATAATTTATACAGGCCTATAAAAAATCTAATAGCTTTCATCACCATTCATTGACAGTACAGGTGACTTTTGACATTTTTATCTTATTGCATGAAACTGTGGACCTGTGGCTCATTGGATTATGTATTGGACCTTTGATTCAGATTGAGGAGTGTTCACCCCACTTGCTCCAGTATACGTGTGGTGGAACTTTGTGTTAAAACACATGCCATGCTAATCATATAACTAAACGCAATTGCATTCTATACTTGACCCTTTCATCCTGAATGGACTTGCTACATATATTACTTACTGTCTTCAGCAATTCCCCCATTCCATGATTTTGAAAGTCAATGTCGACACATACCCGTACATATTTCTACTCAAACATATTTCTATATTTTAAAAAATGTTAGTGTTCCCCACTTAGCAAAGTGTTCATGCTGTTTTATTGCTAACTGTATTGTTCTTGTTCTCATTATCCTATTCTCAAGATGGCTATTTATAACACTCCCCCCCCCCCCCCCCTTCAACCCCCATACCCCAACCACTTCGTTCTTGCTGTTTTCATACTTTCTCCAACATTTAATTTGATTCAGGAACGTAGGATCCTAACATCTCACAACTCCAATTAAGTGTCATCTTCGTAGACTTGGTATCTAAAATCCAAAAAGCAATGTTAATTGTACAGTCAATCCACTGCTTGTGCTCCTCTTTTGCCTTGTGATTGGGGGGCACGGTGGCTCAGTCGGTAGAGGTGCAGGCTGCAAGCCGAGAGGTCCTTGGTTCGAATCCCACCTGCGGCAACCGCGTTGTGTCCTTGGGCAAGACACTTCACCCCCATTACCCATGCGTGGGCGCAGTGACGTTGTGTACTAAGGCATACTGCATATCGATGGTGCACTGTCTTCAACCAATGCTAACCCTGCTTGTATAGAGTTAGTATGTTGGGGAGCTGACAGTTGCTCGGTGGTTCTCGCCGGGTACTCCGGCTTCCTCCACCCGTAAAACTGTCGAGGTCATGATTAGCCATTGTGCAGAAATATGTGACCTTAAACACCATTAAATAAATAAATAAATAAATTTGCCTTTTTTGAGCCTCAAAACTTATATGGGTTCAACCTATCTCGTCCAATCTCTTAAGACACAGCTCAGCTCCTTCTCTGGATATGTGCCATGTACAAGCAGTAATTTACTCTTTTCACCCAACTAAAGAAAATACAAAGTTTATTTGAAAATGGCCTCACCCTGTGCCAACATGTTTTCCTCTCTATACATCCCCATTATTTGAGTGTAAGGGTAATCCTATTTATTGTACTCATCTCCCTACTGATCAAGCTTGATTTGTGACCTACATCCCCGAGTGTCTTATTTTTCCCGATTGTCTCTTTTTTTCCTTTTTTTTCTTTTTTTCTTAGTTTAAACATTCATAACAATGTCTGAAAACTGACAAGAGATGACTATTAAAAGCTTCAAGCTTACTGTTAAATCCCTTCCTTACATTTTTCACCTCTCTTCTTGTCTCGGTTATATTGTGTATAATTATTTAGTTTTTATTGTTTGTTATTCATTGTGCATGTGCTTTGATATGTATACATGTAATGAGATTCCTTGAAATATGTTTATGCTAATTTCCCTGTGGGAACCCTGGGAAGTCAGGCAGTGCTTGTTTACTGTGGTAAACAAGCTATGTTTTACTGGTAAAATAGGACCCAATCACTAATGCTTGGGGTGAAAGTCCTCTAAAATAGGCAACATGGGGCATAAACGATTGACTGACCTTGACTTTATCTCCATATTGTGGTCATCATTAGCCATTGTGCAGAAGTATGTGACCATAAACAACAGTAAATAAAGAAATAAATCTTCAACAACTGTGCAGAACTATTTTATATTAGTTGGTGCTGTGATGGGGGTCTATAGTTATTTAGCCCTCGCCATAGCACTGCCAGAATATCAAAATTTCAATCTGCAAAGTTTTCCCATAATGCATTTAGGAATTTAACGAATTCAATCTTGTTTTACAGAGCTATTGATCTGTGTCAAACAGGATTGAATTGGGTAAATTCCTAGTTGCTCTATGGGGAAAATTTGCTGCTTGAAATTTCATTATTTCGACACCAGTGTGCTGAGGGTTAATTGTACAATCCAATAAAACTCCAAGGTTAACCCTCTGCACACTGATGTCAAAATATAGAAATTTCAAGCAACAAATATTTCCAATAATGCTACTTGGAATTTAACTAGTAGAGTGCTAATTATTTTTGTTCATCCAAATTTGTTCACATTTTTTTTTGACTTGTAACAGTTTATGGGACAGTGCCTGTGGGCAAAATATTATGCCTTTAAAATGGGGTCCCTGCACTGAATAAAGCCCAAATGTGGGCTTCCAGCAGTTAACCAATTCAGTCTCGTTTGACAGAAATTCAAAAGCTCTTTCAGCTCAAGCCTGTATAGTGAAGAGGAAAGTCTGACTTGCCAACTCGAATGGAAATTTTTGCTTCATCCACCTATAAAACTATCTTCCACAAAGTAACCTTGACTGTTGAAAGTATCATTAACACAATACTCATTGTGAAAGTCACAATAATCGCTTTCAATGATGAGACAGTTAATTTCACGAAAGGGTCACTACTACCGGTAATATATATTGTAATTTGTGATATTTGAGCTTCACAACTTGAGATGTCTTCCATTGTGCTTATCATAGTTTTCGAATGTATATTCATATAATTTTGTTAATGATTCTTAAAAAAAAATCATCATTCTCCATAAATGATTAACGTTGCTACATATGTCATAAGTGATGCAACTTAAAGAATAAGAGTATATTCAATGATTTTCAAGTATTGATTCCCATTTTTTATTATGCTATGTTATGAAACAAAGACCCCCAATATCCAAAGTAAACCATATATCATCACTGTATATAATTTTAATGCAGTGATTTGATGTATCAAAATTATAATCTATGATTTTATGTTTTAGTTTGCACAGTGGTCTCAGTGTGGTAAAAAATTGTGTTGTTTTGAAGGTATCATCACACTATGGACCAGATACAAAAATAGTTATCATACAGACTGACAAATGGATGGATGGATGGACAGTCCCTTAACTTAATAAAGATATATATTTTTGTGTCGCCGCCCCACGAAGTGGGGAGCGACATATAGGGATTACTTTTGTCATCTTGCGTCATCCGCATCGTCGTCCGCACCGTTCGTGTCACACTTTCTCTTATCCGCCACTCCTCTTTAACCTATGAATGGATTTTGATGAAACCTTCAGTGATTCTTTATCACATAATGGCATTGTGCACCTCTATTGTATTTTTTCTAGAGTTATGCCCCTTTTCCACTTAGAATTCTGTATGAAATATTACAGTATAATGCAGGCAACACACGTCTTCCATGGAAGACTCACATCTAAGTTTTTAAATGCCATCTAAACATAAACAGATGTTTTTGTTTCTCTTGTTGCAAGATTTTGGCATGAAAACAGTTGCTGTTCCATTTGCTGAACTCATATCTAGTGACACTTAATTTGAAATGGCTCAGTGAGTTTGTTCCAATAAAGGATCATTTGACTAAAAATATTCAACTTCCCTGCACTCTGATGTCAAAATACTAGAATTTCAAGCGGCATTTTTTTCTCACAATGCATCTAGGAATTTAGACAATTCTGTCAGGTTTGAGAGAGCTCAATAAAGCATTCTTTGTTTTGTTTCAGCTTAACCATTTACCTGACATGAAAAGCAAACAACACCATTAAAAAAATTTCTTGAATGTTGAAAAAATTTTAACTTTCATCTCAAAAATATTACTTATGGCCACTCACTGGAATTAACTCATTGCAATGAGAGGTCATGCCTATGCTCAGTAGGGTAAAATTTAAATGAAAAATAATAAAATTTGAACAATAATTTTTAGCTCAACTTGACAAGGACAAGATAAGCTATTGCCATCACGCGTGCGGAAGTCTGTTCGTCGACGAGTCTGTTCACATTTTCCTTTAGCACAGGCTACACCCTGTAGTTCTTGTCCGATCATCACAAAATTTCATAAGCAGGTTTGAGGTCATGTCTAGATGAGAATGTCCCCTTTTAGTCACGATTGGTCAACCGTGATGGCTGCCCGAGCTCAAAACCTTTAGCACAGTCTACAGGTCGTATTTATGAAGGGATTTCATTGCAACTTGGTAGGATGGCTCTGTATAACATCTAGATGAGAACGTCCCTTTTTGGTCATGATCTGTCAACCGTGACGGCTGCCCAAGCCCGAAACCCAAAAACTTTTAGCACAGTCTACAGGTCATATTTAATATGGAGGGATTTCATTGTAACTTGGTAGGATGACTCCGTATGATGTCTAGATGAAAACTTCCCTATTTGGTCGCGATCTGTCAACTGTGACGACTGCCCGAGCCCAAAACCCAAAAACCTTTAGCACAGTCTACAGGTCATATTTATTGAGGGATTTTATTGTAACTTGGTAGGTCGACTCCATATAATGTCTAGATGAGAATTTCCCCTTTTGGTCATGATCATTCAGCCATGACGGCTGCCTGAGTCCAAAACCCGAAAACATTTAGCACAGTCTACAGGTCGTATTTATGGAGAGATTTCATTGTACCCTGGTAGGATGACTCCATATAATGTCTAGATGCGAACATCCCTTTTTGGTCACAATTGGTCAACTGTCACGGCTACAGGGGCCCAAAGCCCGAAAACCTTGAGCACAGTCTACAGGTTGTATTTATGAAGGGATTTCATTGTAACTTGGTAGGGTGACTCCAGATAATGCCTAGATGAGAACGTCCCCTTTTGGTAGCGATCTGTCAACCATGATGGCTGCCTGAGCCCAAAACCCTAAAACCTTTAGCACAGTCTACAGGTCGTATTTATAAAGGGATTTCACTGTAGCTTGGTAGGATACCTCTGTATAATATCTAGATGAGAACATCCCCTTCCCCTTTTTGGTCATGATCTGTCTACCGTGATGGCTGCCCAAGTCCGAAACCAAAAAACTTTTAGCACAGTCTACAGGTCATATTTAATATGGTGGGATTTCATTGTAGCTTGGTAGGATGACTCCATATGATGTCTAGATGAGAACTACCATATTTGGTCGCAATCTATCAACCGTGACGACTGCCCGAGCCCAAAACCTGAAAACCTTTAGCACAGTCTACAGGTCATATTTATTGAGGGATTTCATTGTAACTTGGTAGGTCGACTTCATATAATGTCTAGATGACAATTTCCCCTTTTGGTCATGATCATTCAGCCGTGATGGCTGCCCGAGTCCAAAACCCGAAAACATTTATCACAGTCTACAGGTCGTATTTATGGAGGGATTTCATTGTACCTTGGTAGGATGACTCCATATAATGTCTAGATGAGAACGTCCCCATTTGGTTGCGATTGGTCAGCTGTCACGTCTACAGGGGCCCGAAGTCCGAAAACATTTAGCACAGTCTACAGGTTGTATTTATGAAGGGATTTCATTGTAACTTGGTAGGATGACTTCAGATAAGGCCTAGATGAGAACATCCCCTTTTGGTTGCAATCATTCAACCATTATAGCTGCCCGAGCCCAAAACCTGAAAACCTTTAGCACAGTCTACAGGCCGTATTTATGAAGGGATTTCATTGTAACTTGATAGGATAACTCGTTTTGGAATAATTTCACTGTAACTCGGTAACTTTTGTTGACATACATTAACTGTGAAGGCCACATTCATTAACTGTGAATGCTACAATAATCGTGAATTCCTTAGTACAGTCTACACCTCATATACTACTCAAAGTTTGCTTAGCACCAAATATTTGACACATCATTGTGAAATTTTCTTGTGACATATTTGTGATATTTTTGGTGGATATAATTGCGGAATGTATTGAGATGGTCCCCAGTGTTTACATTAGCTCTCTTGACAGGTAGACTTTTCATGACAGTCATGGAAAGGGAGCGCGGTGGCATTGCGGTAACCAGTTCTCATGCAGTTAAGCAACGTCGAGCCTGGTTAATCATTGGATGGGTGACCGTTTGAGTGATGAATTCGGACTCCCGCGTTGTGTCCTTGGGCAAGGCACTTAACTCCGATTGTCCACATGGGGGCACGATGACGCTGTGTACTAAGGCGTACTGCACGTCGATGGTACTTATGTCTTCAACCAATCTAATCCTACCTGTGCTGCAGTGCAGAGTTATGATGTTGGGGAGCTGGCAGCTGCTTGTCGGTGCTCGGTGGTTCTCTCTGGGTACTCCCGCTTCCTCTGCCCGTAAAACTGTCACGGTCATGATTAGCCATTGTGCATAAGTATATGACCTTAAAACACCAATAAATAAATAAATAACAGTCATGGAAAGCATGTACCCCATAGTTTCCATGATGTTTTTGTGTACTGTCTACATGCACATGACATGTGTAGGGTATTCAATCTTCATTTCAACACAAACCCTTGTGATTTAATGATTGAATATGGCAAATGCAAATGTAAGAAGACAGTTTTGGGCTGTAGGGATGGTGGAGCAAGGGGCTACCAGTCTGACAATGGTGTCCACCATATGGAGATCACCAGAGCCTGGGCAAGATTTCAGCAGTATGGCACACCAGTAAGACGGCATGGTGGTGGCAGAGACAGGGCAACATCTGCAGCTGAAGACCGTTCTTTGATCATTCTGGTCCACGGGAACCGCTTTGCCACAGCAACTCAGCTTCGCAGTGACCTTCAAAATGCATCTGGAGTAAATGTTTCGAGGCAGCCTATCCGGGCAAGGTTGCACGAAGGTGGTCTCCGATCGAGAAGACCATGTATTCTCATTCTGCTGTCACAGAACCACTGCCATGCATGATATGAATGGGCCATGGACCACGTTGGATGGACCAGAGAAGATTGGTGGCCTTTTTACAGATGAATCAAGGTACTGCCTAGACCACACAGATAGGCATTCTAGGGTGTGGAGAAGACCAGGAGAGTGATTTCATGCAGCCAACATTGCTGAGCATTACCGCTATGGTGGAGGGTCATTCATGGTCTGTGGCGGCATCAGCAGGGATGGACGTACAGAGCTCTGTTTCCTTGAACGTGGTACATTGACTACACAGCGGTATATTGATGAGATCCTGGATGTCCACGTCAGATTGTATGCAGGTGGAGTGGGTGATAGATTCATTCTGATGGACGATAATACCAGTCCTCATGTTGCCCATGCTGTCAGGGAGTACCAACAGAGGGAGGGGATTGAGCGTATGGACTGGCCAGAAAGATCCCCTGACCTCAATCCAATCGAACATGTCTGGAATGAGTTGCAGCTTGCAATTTCAGCCCGTCCAGTCCAGTAAAGAAGTGTCCAGGAGCTTGGTGCCATGCTGGTCCAAGAATGGAACAACATCCCACAAATGACCACCAGGAACCTGATTGGAAGCATGAGAAGTGGTTGTCAAGCTGTAATTAGCAGTAATGGGTCTCATACTGGATATTGAACCCATACCAGTTCGCTCCGTCAACTTTTTGGCAAATTGAAAAATTTCCTCTTTTACCAATAATATCCATTTTCCATGGTTATCATATTCAAAAGCTAAAAAATAATGTCAAACACAAACAAAATCTTAATTTCTGTACTTTAATCATTAGATATAATTAAATAAAAAATGTACACACTTTTCATTACAATATTTCAACTAAGACGTAAAACAGGTAGTTGGATATACTTGGTGCTTAGCAAACTTTGAGTAGCATATTATTTTTATTAAGAACATAGCATACGGGGAACAGAAATTAACATATTCCCAATTATCACAATTCTTGTTGTATTTCATAATCATTCCATAAACTTTGAACATTATCCTTTTCATCAAACACAACACATTGTCAAGTTAAGCTACAGTGGCATTGACACTTTCATTGGAAATACCACTGACCCTATATTCCCATTACATTAGGTAAACAGTTGATAACAGGAACTCTGGGAATGAGTTTCAGTATTCTGAACTAATCACATCAACCAATGACAATAAAACAATTTTTGTCACTATTTTTTAATATTTACATTTGGATAAAAGGTTCAGGGTTCTTGTACTGTTTTGAAATTCTGTAAGTATGAAAATTTGTGTTGGTCTGGAAAAGGTTTTAAAAAGTACGGAAAAATGTCTGTCAAGCCTTGAGAGTATTGAAACATGTATAGAAAATAGAAAATCATTGTTGGAACAAACTTTACCCTTTTCCACATTGATGTCGAAATATCAAAATTTCAAACTGCAAATTATTCCCATAATGCAAGTAGGAATTCAACTGATTCAGTGTTATTCATTAATCGTCCATGGCCACCCTCTTATGCCGTTTGTTTGATCCAAAGCGGGCCAGAAATGCCATTTCCGGAGGTCACGCTACTTTTTGGCTAAATTCGGATAATTGAATACTATTGGTCCGGGTTTTGGGGGCTGGTATTTTCATTAATCGTCCATGGCCACCCTACTGTGCCGTTTGTTTGATCCATCTCGGACCAGAAATGCCATTTCCGGAGGTCACGCTACTTTGGGGCCAAATTTCGGATAATTGAATAATACTGGTCCGGGTTTTGGGCGCTGGTATATTCAATAATCGTCCATGGCCACCCTGTGGTGCCATTTGTTTGATCCAAATCGATAAAAATATAAAAGTCGAATGTTGAATAAGGAATAAGTAACTGTTGTCAGGGATTGATTTTACGAAAATAACAATTATTTCGACTATACCCACATGGGAACTCCTAAATATGCCAAGGGTTAAACTTTTGATAATAACGTATAAAACAGAAGTTGTCCTGCTATGCTTGCAGCATGCAGGCATAGAAAACATTCAGCGCTCAATGAATTTGGAATGGAGTAAATTGTAACTTAAACCTACGAAATTCTGAAAAAATGAGAGTTTTTTTTGACGTCACCTATCTTTATGCATCTGAGACAGGGATTGCGTTAAACTTTACAGCAACCTTATAACAGAAAATATTCTTGGAATTGAACTGTGAATCCGAATTTCGAAAGCATTTCGGATATTCTATTCCAAACTACCACTGCATGCTTATCAATATTCAGTTATTTTATGAAAATATCAATTATATTGGCAGTCTTGAATCTGCCGACGGTTAAACTTTTAATAATTACATATAAAACAAAAGTTGTCATAGTATGACTGCTGCATACGGCCATAGAAAACGCTCAGTGCTCAATCATTTAGGAATGGAGTAAATCGTCACTTAAACTTACCAAATTCTGAAAAACAAGAGGTTTTTTTTGGACTGCACCTATCTTTATGCAAACAGTTCGAGCATAGGGTTAAACTTTACAACCAAACTTGCAACAGCAGATATGCTCGGTAGGCAATTGTAAATACGAACATGCAAATCATTTTTCGATATTCCTTTCGAAAATGGAAGAAAAGTGAACTCCAAATTAGCCAATTCTATGAAGAATTTTAGGGCACTCAAATTCAAGGCCCGAAAACTGGGTGAAGGTTAAAACTTTGAATAAAATATATAACAGCAAAATTGTTCTTGGATGAAGGCCCAATCCTCTGATGGAAAAGGTTTTGAGAAAATATGGCTCCAGAGCTGAGAAAGTGCATTTAAACGTTGGCGAAAATAACAGTTATTCTGACAGTACCCTTATGGGAAGTCTCAAATCTGCCAAGGGTTAAACTTTTAATAATAACATATAGAACAAAATTTGACATACGTTGACTGCTGCAAGCAGCTATAGAAAACATTCAGAGCTCAAGCAATTAAAAATGGAATAAAGTGCTAAACTTTCCAAATTCTGAAAAATTGGGAGTTTTTTTGGACGGTACCTACTTTTATGCAACCAGAATGGGATAGGGTTAAACTTTACAACCAAACTTACAACAGCAAATATGCTCGGTAGTCAGTTGTGAATACGTACATGAAAAGTGTTTGAAATTAACCCTTTCCAAAATGATAGAAAAAGCAACCAAAGATGGCTACTTTTGGCATTTTCAAACGGTACTCTTATTCTCGCCCTCATTGTGCTTGAGGGTTGAATCTGAGATTAAGAAGTAAACAGTAACTTTCTTTCACAATCATTGTTGCATCTAGCCATACCAAAATAATTGTTACAACTATCTTGTAATCAGAGTAATTTGCCCTTGAAGTTGGCGAAAATAACAATTATTCTGACAGTACCCTTATGGGAAGTCTCAAATCTGCCAAGGGTTAAACTTTTAATAATAACATATAGAACAAAATTTGTCATACTTTGACTGCTGCAAGCAGCTATAGAAAACATTCAGAGCTCAAGCAATTAAAAATGGAGTAAATCGCCACCTAAACTTACCAAATTCTGAAAAATTGGAGTTTTTTTGGACGCTACCTACTTTTATGCAACCAGAATGGGATAGGGTTAAACTTTACAACCAAACTTACCACAGCAAATATGCTCGGTAGTCAATTGTGAATATGTACATGAAAAGTTTTTGAAATTAACTCTTTCCACAATGATAGAAAAAGCAACCAAAGTTGGCTAATTTTGGCATTTTCAAACGGTCTCTTATTCTCGTCCTCATCGTGCTTGAGGGTTAAATCTGAGATTAGAAAGTAAACAGTAACTTTCTTCCGCAAACATTGTTGCATCTATCCATACCAAAATAATTGTTACTTACAACAACCTTGTAATTAGAGAAATTTGCCCTTGAAGTTGGTCAATTTTCAAGAAAAAATCAATATTCATGTCATTTTTGGCCAGTGGAGGTTAATGTTGAAAGATTTGAGTGGGGATTGTGGTGCATCCTATTATGCTCTAAATGTGTGAAAAATTTGAGCTAAATAATTGTAAACGATTTTGAGACATTCGAAAAATGGTGAAATTTTGAAGGTTTTGGCAGAATATTTTGAAAATACGCGTTTTCACAGATATGACAATACCGCATTTCACTAGATATTATGACATTACACAAGTATGCCAAATTTGGTCAAAATCGTACAGCTTGTTTTTGAGCAGTTCAACAGACAAAATTCAGGGAGAAAAAAGCCTAAAAAAAAAAAATTAAAAAAAGCCTAAAAAAAGATAGAGAAGAAAAATTTTGAAAAAGAAGAATAACAAGAGTCTTTCTCAAACTGGGTTTGGGAAAGCCTAATTACTCGATACAGCATCTAAATATATTCCGAACAAAATTATTATTTCGCGATCGGGTCAGCCGAAATGGATGCACACTGAAATTAGACTACTAATAAGACAGAGGAAGCGTCTGTATCGCATAGCCAAACGCACCGGTCTTCCGAACGCTTGGGCAAAATATAAACATAAACGGAACGAAGTTGTAACGACTATTAGGAAGGCCAAAGCGTCGTATCTATCTAAAGTTCAGACCACATTAAATAATAAGAAAAGACCCTCCTTGTTGTGGTGGAAGACTCTAAAAACACTTATCAGTAGTAGTAAAACTGTAGGTATTCCAACTATTATCCACTTAAATAAAGTATATTTCTCAAGTGTTGAGAAAGCAGACGTGTTCAATGAATACTTCTGTCCTATCTCAACAGTTGTGGATTCGAGAGCCTCCCTTCCCGATTCTGCATCCCAGGCTCCACGAATTATTGATAGTATCACTCTCCAATGTGGTGAAATATATGAAGCAATGAAGTTGATAAAGGTGTCTAAGGCGTCTGGTCCCGATCTTGTCAGCCCGCGTCTTCTCAAAGAATGTAAATACTCTCTGTGTGAGCCTCTTCTAATCTTATTTAATGTGCTCTTGAACAACTCTTACTTTCCCTTACTGTGGAAAAAAGGCGAATGTCTCCCCAATTTTGAAAAAAAACAGCCCTCAAGTACAGTTACTAATTATCGCCCGATATCATTGATTAGTTGTGTGGGTAAAATATTTGAAAAATGTGTTTACAAACGCTTGTGGCAATTTCTGACTGACAACAATGTCCTTAGTCAATTCCAGTCAGGTTTTACACTTGGTGATTCACTTGCCCTCCAACTGACTGACATATACGATGAATTCAGTCGAGCTCTTGATGAAGGCAAAAAAGTGGTATTCTGTGAAGTCAGTACGGCTTTCGACAAGGTATGGCATGTTGGTCTTATTCACAAGCTGAAGAAAATTGGTGTCTCGAGTGAACTTCTGCTGTTCTTGAAATCGTACATATCGGATAGGTCGCAACGAGTTTTGATAGGGTCGGACGCATCTTCTTGGAGAACCATTACTGCTGGTGTTTCACAAGGTTCGATACTTGGCCCTTTACTGTTACTCATATATATTAACGATATAACCTAGGGCTTACTCAGTAACATACGGCCATTTGCAGATGATACTTCCCTATACTTAATTGTAGAGGATCCAGAACAAGCTTCGCGATTAATCAAACATGAACGTTGGGCTAAGACGTGGTTGGTTGAGTTTAATCCTAGTAAAACAGAGAGTATGCTTATATCACGTAAATCCAACCCCACCATTTATCCACATTTATTGTTATGTGATTCACGGATATCCCAAGTCAGTAATCATAAACATGTAGGAGTCATATTAAATGGCACATGTGCAAGGAACGACCACATATCTGCTCTAAAGCCTAGTCTCGCTAAGACCTCCTGGGGGAGCAGAAATTCAATCTCGAACGCAGCGTCCTAAATTAAAATATACTTTGCCTTCTTCAGGCCTCTACTCGAATACGCTGATGCTATCTGGGATAATTGTTCAACAGCTCAAAACGCCGAGCAAGAGAAAATACAGATCGCAGCCGCAAGTATCATGACCAGGGCAACTGTTAGTTGTAGTAAGTCTCTGCTTCATTCCGAGACACGTTTGGAACTCTCTACAAGAAAGACGTAGCAAACACAAGCTGTTACCAGGGGGGCGGGGGGGGGTGGGGGGGGGGTAGGAAAAAAACGGGGAACCCACCCAGCCACCCCATGTAATTTATTTTCAGGTTTACATTTTTTTCCTGGGTTATCTGAACCATCCATCCCACTAAATACATGCTTCTGCATCCTCCTTCCTACCATACTGCCCCATAACCAATTTTATCACACAGTATTGAGTGATTGACCTTGTTCAGTAGACAGGTCTTGAAAGAACATTCGTTTTATCAGACCAAACTGGTCTCTTAAGCCAGATGGTTTACATTTATTGTAGCCACTATGTTAGGACATACCAGCTTTACTCTATATTTGATTTGTTATGGGAGACGAACAACATTCAAAGTGGATTATATATCCAAATATATCCCACAGTAAAGCCAATTCTAATGTTAGCCATACATGTGTTTATTTCAAGTAACCCTATTGAACAGTAGTGGTTATATGAGAATTTTTATTTTTTTGTATTTAGAAAAGAATGTTAGGTAAAGGGTTAAATATCATAAATTACTCAACCCATCAGAACCCATTGCGTTCTCCATTCATAAATACAGTGGAACTTCTCTTGAGAGACCACCTTTTTGAGGAACCACCTCTTTTGTGCTAGAGCGTGTTTTATGTGGACAACACGTCAACATACCTTTCGGCCAGACAAAAGTGGTCTTTCAAGACAGGTCTGAAAGACCCCCTTTGTCTGGCAAAAATGTTGGTCTCTCAAGAGAGGTTCTACGGTATGTATATGCAAAAAGCAATGAGTTTAGTCATTTATGTATTTGTTTATTTTTTGACGAAGGTTTGGGTGGGGCATGGCTGGGTTGGGGGAGGGGAGGGGATTTATTACTTATTTTAAGTCCAGCCCTAGAAGGTCTGGTACATGATTTTGTTGACATCTGTGTTCTCAGATGTGTTTGAAATAAATTAGCAGTTCAATCAGGTTCAATGTATAGTAGTTTTTGTGTTACATACTTCCTACAATGGCAATAAGAGTCATTGGTGTTTTCGTAATAGGTCTGGATACATCGTTGTACAGAATTGTTCCTGCAGCTGAAATGTGTAACTGTTCCTGACTTCACATAATTGTCTTTGCTCCTCATCTAAGCCAGCCAATCTCACCAGGGTCCCCCCCCCCCCCCCCCTGCTGTTACAGTACTTTAAAATGTATCACCAGATGTCGCCCTCATATATTGTCGCCCTTATATATTGTCAAATCAATCGCCCTGTACGGAATGCGGGGAATCAGTTTGCATCCGTAACTTGACTGAATAAATCACTCAAATCACTCAAAATATCTGGAAATGGTTTAAATGCTTGTATTTTATTTGTCCAAATTTTCGAAAACATGAGGCGCATTTTCACATGCCTTCTGCATGTCGTCACAAAACATATCGTAAAAAAACATAAAGAGCTTTTTGCCTCTCACCAAAATGCATTCTATGACAATACACAACAGCCCAACATCCGGTCATGTCGAAAACAGAGTTCCTTTTGTCGGACTCAGTTGTATCAGTCTTCTTTTATCCCGAGCGTTACAGACCAATGGAACAAGCTGCCTTTAACTGTCCGCGAGAACTCATCACTGATCAATTCCAAGACTTTCTTAAATGTTAGAAATCAGCGACCACCTGTGTTTTACAGTGGCGCAAAATCACGCGCAGCCCAAATATATCACTGCAAGTTGCGATTGCGTTGTTGTAACCTTAATTCTCATTTATACGACAATCGCCTGTCAGCGTGGGAAGTTCGAGACACCAGAGCATTTTTTCATACAATTTCCAATCTACTCAAATGTCCGTAATAGTACTATCAACCTTCTCCCATTTACTATAAACGTTTCGACACTCCTTTTTGGATCTGAATTCTTGAACAATGAGGAAAAGCGTCATATTTTTAGGTGGTGCATGACTTCTTCTTGTCAGGTAGGCGTTTCCATTGACTGCTGAGGCTCAAATCACCACGCACGATTACTGCTATATGGCGAACTTACCTCCATTCGTATAATCCTACGCTCTTCTACCTTTTCTTCGAATGGATCACCATCAAGGCTGCTTCCGCCTCAACTCTAACGAACGGTGCTTCTGCTGCTTACTTACGAGTGTCTTGATTGTGAAGGCAATGTATTGTGCTTTCAAGCTGGTATCCCCTGCTTTCTATTGCTCCTCTGCATCCCCTGCTTTCTATTGCTCCTCTTCTTTGTACTTTCTTTTCACCCTTTTCTTTATTAAAATTTAAGGTTTAAACAATATCATGGATCGCCGCCTGGTAGTTGACTCCCCATGCTTATCTTTCTACGCGGACTGGAATTACTACCAACCTTCCCACCGGTTTTGTCCCTGGCCGGGGTGTCGTGTCATTGCACTCGCGGTTACCTGCTTGTGCCAATACGATGCTGTCAAATCAAATGTGAATGATCTCTCATGTGTTTGCCCCCAGTTCTACATTCGTAGGGCCTCTTTGTAGCCCTGGTCGTGTATGGGTGCGGTGTCCCTGGTTGGCACATGGCTGGTGATCAAGTTGGTGATCGACCATAGGCCATGGATTCCAGACGGCGATATATATGAGTCCGTCTACTATATTATATCACCTTTTAGTGTAAATTTATGAATGACTCGGAAGATGGGGGCGCGGTGGCTCAGCAGGTAGAGGTGCAGGCTGCAAGCCGAGAGGTCCTCGGTTCGAATCCCACCTGTGGCAACCGCGTTGTGTCCTTGGGCAAGACACATCACCCCCATTGCCCATGTGGGGGCACGGTGACGCTGTGTACTAAAAGCGTACTGCACGTTGATAGTGCACCTGTCTTCAACCAATGCTAACCTAGCTTGTGTCGAGTTAGTATGTTGGGGAGCTGACAGTTGCTCGCCGTTGCCCGGTGGTTCTCTCCGGGTACTCCGGCTTCCTCCACCCGTAAAACTGTCATGGTCATGATTAGCCATTGTGCAGAAATATATGACCTAAAACACCAATAAATAAATATGACTCCGAAGATGACCAACATAAGCGCCTACCCTTCTGTCAGATCCCCCCATTACATACCAATTTGGTAATTTGTCTGTATATGTTATATTTTTGGATGTTCACTATTTATACTGTTACCTTTGTTTTGGTGTTCAGTCCTGTAACATTTTGCATACTTATTGAATAAAAATATTGTTTAACCCTTTACCCAACGCAGACGATATCAAAATTTATTATTTTCAATATAATTTTTTCAAATTTAAAAAAAAATTCAACAAAACCATATCATGTGACCCCTCTTTGGGACGAGCTCAACGATCTCGTTCCAACGAGGGGTCACATGATATGGTTTTGTTGAAATTTTTTGAAAAATAATTTTTTTCAACTGCTGAATTTGCATTTTACGTGGGCGGATGCCTGCGATTCTTTGGGTAAAGGGTTAATCTAAGTAGTCTGCTAGTTGAAATGTCCCTGTTTGAATACTGATGCCACAGTTCCATTAATTTTCCTGTCACCTCACTTCTTTTCTTCTGCTGTTTGCGTTTTAATTTTCCTTCTGAGATCATTTTTACATGTGCAGATATCTGGCTAGCTTCATGATATAGGGAGGAGGTTGATAAATAAAAAGGCAGGTTCCCTTTTCTGGCGCGTTGGTTCAGTCAGTTATGCCATCCTTCACGGTCATTGTTTGTACGGATGCTGCGGCCAAATACTGACCATCTTGGTATTGGCCAAGTAGTGCTTTGTATTTGTGCTGGTCAAAACGTTGGGCGACCAAAACGTCACATTTCAAAATGCTCAAAACGTCACATTTCTGGTCAAAATGTCACATACTTTTGGTCAAAACGTCACACACTCAGAAACGAAGATATCTATTCCCTGCTTTGTGTCCAAGCAGCAAATGGAATGAATGAAAGGCGTATACGGACAATGAGCAGCAAACGAGTTCGGCCCACCCGAACGAATGAAGTTTCAGCACGCCACTGGCGCACAGGGACGATATGAAATTCAAGATCCTTTTCGGCTCAAATAACTTTATTTGCTTATGGATCCACGAGAGTTGGAATCGAGGTCCAACAGGCCCACCCATTTTTGTTTTCTGTATTAAGGTTGATTGGCCCATCCAACTGTGTTTTTCGAGGGTCTCTGAGCGCCCTTTTTAAATATAATGCAGTGTAACGCTTCTTCACAACTTCCTCCACAAAGAAACACAGAGAGAGATAAAAGCCTCCTGAAGTTGCACTTTGTATTGATCATAGTTCTAAGTTGAGAGTATGACAAAGAAGAATTTGCTAATAAAACAAGTGTAGCGGTCGATGTATAAAGGCCATTTGCCAACCAGCCTGGTTGGTCCAGATCTCTTAGTCTCGTGTAAATCGGTCGCTTTGTGTGCTAGAGGTCGACGGTTCGAACCCTGGCTCCCCGCACTTATCTCTCCTCCTGTTACATTTGGCAGTAGGTGGCACTGCGGGTGTTCGACCGCTCCGAGGGATGAACCTGTGTAAGATTCACACGTGGTGAATCTCAAAAGAAGGGGAGAGTTGTGTAGCGGTCGAGGTATGAAGGCCATTTACCAACCAGCCTGGTTGGTCCGTATCTCTTAGTCCCTTGGTAAATCGGTCGCTTTGTGTGCTGGAGGTCGACGGTTCGAACCCCGGCTCCCCGCGCTTATCTCTCCAACTGTTACACAAGTCGTATTAATAGGTAAAATTTATTAACTTTTTAGGAATTGTAAGAAAAAAAATGTTAACAAATTAACAATTAAAAAAATGAGAAAAAAAGAAAAAATATTAGAATAAATTCGATTTTATTCAACTTCTAATTAAGGTCCCAATGCGCCAAGGTCCCAATGAGCCAAGGTCCCAGTGAGCTGAGGTCCCAAAAATGCAAGGTCCCAATGAGCTTGTCAACACCTTAATCAGCGTGGGAGGGTGACATAGGGTTATTTAGCCTCGCCATTCCAAATAGTGGGGGACGAGCCAACAAGGAGGGTCCGAATCCGGGTACGGCTCAAACTTAGCTCGCAGTGCTGAGTTGGAACCGCACTATGATTTTCTTCCCTGCCAAGTAAACTCGAAACAGGTTCGTTCTTTGTTAGGTGTGATTCCTAATCACTTCAGGTTGCGCAAAGGAAACAATGATGAAAGTAATAATGATTCTTTTATTTGTACTGAAAATAAACTGATTTCAATATATATATATATATATATATATATATATATATATATTATATATATATATTATATAGTATATATAACTTCGTCAAATTGCCGTCATGCTCGGAAGTTTACTTCCTTCTAAGCGGCTTTCATTTTTGACTAATACTTATTCCGTTACGTTAAGTGCCGTAACCAATGTGTATCGCGTCATGGGAACGTAAAATTTAGCGTCACGCTGATCCTAATTGTTGAATGGGAATTATAAAATTGATCCTGATACGCGTACGTCTTACAGATCGATTTATTATTTGGCAAGTGGCTGCCTAGCTCCTAATCACGAACCCGTCTATAAAATCGCCGATGCATGTCTTCCTTGGGTGGCAACAAGTAAAGATATGTTCCGCATTACACGTTGTTCACCTTCTTTAATTGTAAATTATGGACAAACAAGACCGTATCATATCTTCCTAAGGTGGTAACGAGTGGAGATATATTCCGCGTTATCTCGCGCATTTTTTTGTTCTCAGCCTTAGAATTAGAAACATTCAATCATTTATCTCAACCTCGCCCTGGTAACAGAGGCAGAAGCGAGTTCGCATGCAGTATTCACACATTCAGCCATTCCTTGACCCGAATTGTTTACACGCGTTGTTCTCCATATTCAAGTGTATTGCTTATAAAACCACTGTATCATATCTCCGTTGGGTGGTAAAGATATGTTCCCCCGTTTCATGTTGTTCCCCGTATCCGAGTCTATTACGCGCAAAATAACCGTATCATATCTTCCTTGGGTGGCAACAAGTAAAGATATGTTCCGCGTTATTACGTAAAAAGCAAATATGAATTAGACACTATTTCTAAAACCTCGCCCTGGTAACAGAGGCAGAGGCAAGTAACTTCGTATACCGTATTCACACATCCAACCACTCCGCGCCCTCCATATCTCCGCCCCAGTACCCAAACCGCATCAATCAGACATCAATACCGCTGATGGAAAAATATAATTTTTCATACCCTCCTTGCGTAGTAATACCACCCCCCCCCAACCCCGCCCGATCCTTCCAGGGTGTGTAAATGTCTTGTCCCAACCCACTATTGCAGCATATATATGCCCTCCACCACTGATCTAAGTGCAGTCCCTCCTATAATGTCTACACTGACAATCGTAGGCTAGGGTTCCATACCACCCCCCCCCCCCCCCACACACACACACACACACACACCACATACACATGATGTACGCACTGACATGTACCAAATGATCATAATCTCGCAACATATACACGCTATGTCCAACACCAATGCGTGCGTGTTTAGGTGTAATTGCTCTGTACACTAATTTTTGTCCCCCCCCCCCCCCCCCCCCCCCCCCCCCTCCCCCCGTTCAGCAAGTTTATAAATGAGAATATTTGGAATTATTCTTGTCTATTGAGCCATTGGGTTCTAGTGTTTGAAGTTTGTTAATCCAAAATGCTTCACGACCCCTCCTGTAAGCTGTATTTTGTTTATTAATTTGTTCAATCCCAATAATCTTAAAATCGTTTATACTATGGTTTTTTGGTCAGAAAATGATGTGGTATCGGTTCATCCCATAACCTCAAAGTTTTATTCTACTCAGGTGGTTTTGCATTCTCTCATACAATTTTGTCCCCGTCTCTCTCCACGTACACGACTTCATTGCACTTGTCGCAGAAAATCCCATATATCACATTCCTGGACATGCAGGTGATTTTTTTGCCTATGTGGTAGGCCGTCCCGTTCTTGTCTGCGAATTGTTTTGTTTGGAGCATAAACCCACAGATTGCACATTTTCTCTCGCATCTATCAGATCCCGTCCCTTGATTGTTGAACATTTTATTATGCTTGCTGTGGACTATGATATCTCCCAAATTTTTCAGTCTTTTGTACGAAATCAGGGGAGTTTTTCGAATGCCAACTTCATGCGTTTTGAGCGGTGTAAAATGGGCATCCGTTCCCGCGTTATTTTCCCGATGTCGGGGAGGCGCCGCGAGTATGTGACCACAAACGGGACTCTTTCGCCGGTTGAATTGTTGGATCGTTTTTCAAGTAACTGTTTGCGCTCGATTTGATCGACCTTCTCTAGTTGTTCGCTTACAAACTTTTCGTCGTAACCTCTGGCATGCAGGTGCTGTTTTATATTATTTTTGTGGCATTCATATTCAGCATTATCGGAACATATTCTTTTTACTCTTGAAGCTATTCCATATGGTATCGCTCTTTTAGTGTTGATTGGGTGATCTGACTTTGCGTGTAGGTATTGATGCGTGTCCGTGGGTTTTGTATATAAACCGGTTTTAAGAATCCGTCTTCAATTTTGACTACCGTGTCTAAGAATTCTATCTCATTTTCAGACCACCTTAAATCGACCTGTATTCTTGGGTGTATCGTATTTGCCAAGAATGATATTGTTTCAGAGACTCCAACCCATGCGTCCATACTCCCCAGATATCATCAACGTACCGTACCTGTTCAAGGGGGTGTAACTTCGATGCTTTTGACAGTTTCTCTTCCCATTCACCCATATATGTGCACGCATAATTCGATCCCTAATCGCGAACCTATTGCAACGCCGTCGGTTTGTAGATAATGTCTTCCTTTAAATGAAAAATTGTTGTTGTCCAAAACAGTTTCTATTAGTTTAAGACCTATCTCTGTTGGGAATAATTTTCTTTTAGAGTTTTCTAGTGCTTTTTTACATGCTAATATACCTTCATTACGTGGGACGCTTGGATATAGTTTCTTGACGTCCATACCAGTACATTATGCTGTTTTCAGGGAGTGGTTGGGGTATACTGTCCAGTCTGTTCAAGAAATGTGTGGTGTCGCGTATGTAGGATGGTATGACTCAACGTGTTGTTTTAATTCAGACTCCATCACTTCTGCTATTTTCTCTGTTGGGTGGTTTATTCCCGAAATTATTGTTCTTAAAGGGGCTTCATTTTTATGCATTTTGGGGTTACCTTTTACTCTTCCAGCCTGGTGCTGCTTAGGTATCATGTACGCTAATACTTTTTTGTCTATCAGTTTGTTTTTTTCTAGTTTTTTTAGTTGGCTTTTAATCTTGTTTTGTTATTTTCTCTGTCAGATTTACAGGTACTTCTTTGTATGTTGTTTGGTCCCCCCAACTCCATCAAGATCTCATTTTCATATTTACTTGCATCCAAAACGGTTATTCCGGACCCTTTATCGGCTGGTCGCACGACTATTGTATTATCATTTAACAACTCCCTCAGAGCCTTCTCCTCCATTTTTGTTATGTTGTTTCGCACGCGTTTTTTTTATGCCCTTCAAAATATCTTCCCGTACTATCTCTAAATAAAGGTCAAGGTGCTTATCTCTACCTTCTTTAGGGGTCCACGGGTTACGCTCTTTAAATTTATCATTAATATATTGCTGTTTATTGTCTAGGAAATACTCACATAGTCGCATTCTTCGCTCCCATTCTTTTATCTCAACGATAAGGTTCGCCATATCCAAAGTTCTTTCCGTTGGGACAAACTTGAGACCCCCTTTTAAGTAATGTTCTTTGGTGTTTTGTTAGTTTCTTACCGGATAAATTAAACACGTTATTTTGCTGATTTATTTTAGTTTCGTTGTGCAGAATTTTACTCTTTATATCTACATACATGTTATTTTGATCATCGCTCATATCCTTAACTTCTACAGATTCATCCTTTATGGAGGGTTTCTCAGACTTTTTGTCGGTAATTTTTGTTGTATAACCCCCGGGGATTCACAGATTCGTCCTTTTTGGAGGGTTTCTCAGGCTTTTTTGTCGGTAATTTTTTTTGAATAACCCCGGGGATTCAGTTTTGGTTCATCCCTACGGAACGCGGAAATATTTTGTGACTGCAAGTATTTGTATTTGATTGTTTTAGGGCCCATTTGTCTTTTTCATACTTCCAATCATTTGTGCAACCTGAAAATGAGAATCATTCAAAAAGAGATAGAAATTTAATTCATTTGTACTCACCTGTTTTTCAGGTTCGAATCGCACCCACCTGTAATTTTGACCATACTTACAATATACATGAATCCCTATTCCCAGCATATTCACCAAACCTATTATATCCTCATCTGTTGCCCAGCTCTCAATACTACCATTCGTTTTTGATCTCTTTCTAATGAATCCTGATACTGGCCCATCTATATATTTAGACATTATTTTCGCGTGATGTTCCACATACTCCATTACTCGTTTCGTATTACATGATGATATTCTTCATCGCCTGTACAGATTTTGCTGATGCATCTATAAAAGCAATTCCCATCAGCTCTAACATTTTGCAATCCAAACCCTTGCTTCTCAGTTCAATGTTGTGTGTTGCGATATCAGTGTGGCTGGGAAGTTTCTTCTGTAATTTTATTCCTAATACTTTTAACACATTATTTATTTCCAACAGCGATACATTCTTTCCAGGTAGGTCGGTACCGTCTGAATCACCCAGTCCCGCTATCTTCTTATCTTTTGTTCTTTCTGTAAGGACTTGGATTTTATCACCATGGTTCTTTATTATCTTCAGAATTGCCTCTTTATCCGAGATGTTGAAACGGGAATTTATCGAATTTTTTAACTTCGCGAACTCATCCCTCAGAAGACCCAACTGTTCCTCGAATTCTAATCGCGTAATATCTACCAGTCTCTCTGATGTTTCATTTAAAAGGTTTTCATATTCCGATTTTCGTCTTCCACTGACATCCGATGTCATATTCCATTTCACTTTGAATCCTCGCGGTATTATATTTTCTTCCTGGCATTTTTTAAGAAATTTTATGTGTAATTCGCGTTTGTTTATTTTTTCAATTAGTTTCCGTCCCACATTGCAGACCGTCTTCCCTTTCCGCGATAATTCCTGAAAATCCGATTTTGTACGTTCCTTTCGCGCATTACTTGGTACGACATCTTTCCTTGGAATTCTTTTAGTCGGCATAAACATACACTTCATCAAATATTTTATACAACTTCGTCAAATTGCCGTCATGCTCGGAAGTTTACTTCCTTCTAAGCGGCTTTCATTTTTGACTAATACTTATTCCGTTACGTTAAGTGCCGTACCAATGTGTATCGCGTCATGGGAACGTAAAATTTAGCGTCACGCTGATCCTAATTGTTGAATGGGAATTATAAAATTGATCGTGATACGCGTACGTCTTACAGATCGATTTATTATTTGGCAAGTGGCTGCCTAGCTCCTAATCACGAACCCGTCTATAAAATCGCCGATGCATGTCTTCCTTGGGTGGCAACAAGTAAAGATATGTTCCGCATTACACGTTGTTCACCTTCTTTAATTGTAAATTATGGACAAACAAGACCGTATCATATCTTCCTAAGGTGGTAACGAGTGGAGATATATTCCGCGTTATCTCGCGCATTTTTTTGTTCTCAGCCTTAGAATTAGAAACATTCAATCATTTATCTCAACCTCGCCCTGGTAACAGAGGCAGAAGCGAGGTTCGCATGCAGTATTCACACATTCAGCCATTCCTTGACCCGAATTGTTTACATGCGTTGTTCTCCATATTCAAGTGTATTGCTTATAAAACCACTGTATCATATCTCCGTTGGGTGGTAAAGATATGTTCCCCGTTTCATGTTGTTCCCCGTATCCGAGTCTATTACGCGCAAAATAACCGTATCATATCTTCCTTGGGTGGCAACAAGTAAAGATATGTTCCGCGTTATTACGTAAAAAGCAAATATGAATTAGACACTATTTCTAAAACCTCGCCCTGGTAACAGAGGCAGAGGCAAGTAACTTCGTATACCGTATTCACACATCCAACCACTCCGCGCGCCTCCATATCTCCGCCCCAGTACCCAAACCGCGTCAATCAGACATCAATACCGCTGATGGAAAATATAATTTTTCATACCCTCCTTGCGTAGTAATACCCCCCCCCCCCAACCCCGCCCGATCCTTCCAGGGTGTGTAAATGTCTTGTCCCAACCCACTATTGCAGCATATATATGCCCTCCACCACTGATCTAAGTGCAGTCCCCTCCTATAATGTCTACACTGACAATCGTAGGCTAGGGTTCCATACCACCCCCCCCCCCCCCCCCACACACACACACACACACCACATACACATGATGTACGCACTGACATGTACCAAATGATCATAATCTCGCAACATATACACGCTATGTCCAACACCAATGCGTGCGTGTTTAGGTGTAATTGCTCTGTACACTAATTTTTGTCCCCCCCCCCCCCCCCCCCCCATCCCGTTCAGCAAGTTTATAAATGAGAATATTTGGAATTATTCTTGTCTATTGAGCCCATTGGGTTCTAGTGTTTGAAGTTTGTTAATCCAAAATGCTTCACGACCCCTCCTGTAAGCTGTATTTTGTTTATTAATTTGTTCAATCCCAATAATCTTAATTTGAACTCGCTTTCTGCCTCTGTTACCAGGGCGAGGTTGAGATAAATGATTGAATGTTTCTAATTCTA